>JAOPSE010000629.1:0-389056 GCA_029449295.1 Zea luxurians
ATTTAGCCCATTGAGAGAATTGTCCAAACATATGTTACCATTGGGAGCACCATTTTCGACCATATAGTTGCAAAAAGTAGGAATATAAAGAATTCAAACCAATAGATCACCTTTTAGACCAGAAATTGTGTTTCTATGATATTAAGGGTGTTGTATTCACACGAGAGGGTATTAGAGTACAACTAGTGGATGAAAACTTTATTGGCTAGCTAATGACCTTTTGTGATACCAATTTTTTCATAATCACCTCTGTTCAAGGCATACCTAGATGGTGTTTATGTCCACTCAGGTAAAACACCACACGTCACTATGCAACATCGTTTCTCAAAATAGACTAAAGACCAAGGATAATTTAGCCAAAACACAAGAGAGGACTGTCCAAAAATTGGTTATGGTTGTAAGGCACCTTTTTCCACCATACATTTGCTAAAAAAGTTGGAATATAAAGAATTCAAAACAATAGATCACATTTTAAACCAGAAATAGTGTTTTTAAGGGCATTCTATTCGCACGAAACGGTATTAGAGTACAACTAGTGGATGAAAACATTATTGGGCTAGCTAATGAACTTTTGTGATACCAAATTTTCCATAATCCCCTCTATTCAAGCCATACCTAGACGGTGTTTATGTCCACTCAATTAAAACACCACACATCATTATGCTACATCGTTTCTCAAAAAAATAAAATCATGGAATATGTATCCAAATTTCATGTGAGAACTGTCCAAACACATGTTACCGTTGTAAGGCCCTTTTTCCACCATACAATTCCTAAGAGTTGGAATATATAATTCAAGACATAGATCACCTTTTAAAACAGAAATAGTGTTTTTATGATATTAAGGGCATTGTATTCACATGTGAGGGTATTAGAGTACAACTAGTAGATGAAAACGTTATTAGACTAGCTAATGGCTTTTTGTGATACCAAGTTTGCCATAATCCCCTCTATTTAAGACATACCTAGATGGTGCTTATGTCCACTCAAATAAAACACCACACATCATTATGCCACATCGTTTCTCAACCTAAAATAAAAACCATGGGAAAATTTAGCCAAATCGCATGAGAGAACTGTCCAAACACAATATAAGGTTGTAAGGCACCTTTTTCCACCGTACAGTTGCTAAAAAGTTGGAATATAAGGAATTCAAAACAAAGAGATCACCTTTTAGACCACAAATGGCATTTCTTTGAATGCCGAGGGCATTCTATTCGCACGAGAGGGTATTAGAATACAACTAATAGTTGAAAATTTTATTGGGCTAGCTAATGACCTTTTTTGATACCAAATTTTCCATAATCCCCTCTATTCAAGCCATACCTAGACAATGTTTATGTCCACTCAAGCAAACAACACACATCATTATGCTACATCGTTTCTCAAAATAAAATAAAGACCATGGAATATTTAGCCAAATTTCATGAGAGAACTGACCAAACATATATTACAGTTGTAAGGCACCTTTTTTCCACCATACAATTGCTGAATAGTTGGTATATAAAGAATTCAAAATAATAGATCACCTTTGTAACCAGAAATTGTGTTTCTATGATATTAAGGGTGTTGTATTCACACGAGAGGGTATTAGAGTACAACTAGTAGATGAAAGCTTTATTGTCTAGCTAATGACCTTTTGTTATACCAAATTTGTCATAATCCCCTCGATTCAAGGCATACCTAGACGGTGTTTATGTCCCCTCAAATAAAACACAACACATTCATTATGCTACATCGTTTCTCAAACAAAATAAAGACCATGGAATATTTAGCCAAATTTTATCAGATAACTATTCAAACATATGTTACCGTTGTAAGGCACCTTTTTCCACCATATAGTTGCTAAAAAGTTGGAATATATAAAATTCAAAACAATAGATCACCTTTTAAACCACAATGATGTTTCTTTGATGTCGAGGGCATTCTATTCGCATGAGACAGTATCAGAGTACAACAAGTGGATGAAAATGTTATTGGGCAACCTAATGACCTTTTGTGATACCAAGTTTCCCATAATCCCCTCTATTCAAGCCATACCTAGATAGTGTTTATGTCCACTCATATAAAACACCACACATCATTATGCTACATCGTTTCTCAAAATAAAATAAAGATCGTGTTTGTATTAAGCCAAAGTTCATGAGAGAACTGTCCAAACATATGTTACCGTTGTGAGGCACCTTTTTCCACCATATAGATGCTAAAAGTAGGAATATAAAGAATTCAAAACACTAGATCACGTTTTAGACTAGAAATTATGTTTCTATGATATTAAGGGTGTTATATTCGCACGAGAGGGTATTAGAGTACAAGTAGTGGATGAAAACTTTATTGGCTAGCTAATGACCTTTTGTGATACCAAATTTGTCATAATCACCTCTATTCAAGGCATAATTAGATGGTGTTTATGTCCATTCAAGTAAAACACCACACATCACTATGCAAAATTGTTTCTCAAAATAGACTAAAGACCAAGGAAAATTTAGCCAAAATGCAAGAGAGAACTGTCCAAAAATAGGTTAAGGTTGTAAAGCACCTTTTTCCACCATACAGTTGCTAAAAAGTTGGAATATAAAAAATTCAAAACAATATATCACATTTTAAACCAGAAATAGTGTTTTTAAGGGCATCCTATTCGCACGAAACAATATTAGATTACAACTAGTGGATGAAAACATTATTGGGCTAGCTAATGACCTTTTGTGATACCAAATTTGCCATAATCCCCTCTATTCAAGCCATACCTAGATGGTGTTTATGTTCACTCAAGTAAAACACCACACATCATTATGCTACATCGTTGCTGAAAATAAAATAAAGACCATGGAATATTTAGCCAAATTTCATGAGAGAACTGTCTGTCGGAGAGAAAATCCTCCGACCGGGTGGCGAAATGCACCCGCCCTAATCCAAAGATGAGGAGGGGCCTTAGCGGTTTGCCTGTTACATGGATTGGTGGATGAACACAAGAGGACATGAGGGATTAGAGTGGTTCAGACCGCCGCAGCGTAAAACCCTACCTCCACTGTGTGTATGCAATGAGAGAGTGTGTAAGTGTGTGTCCGTGTTTGAACCTAGAGAGCTTGTCCCTGTAACGCTGTGTGCCTTCCCTTTTATAGTTTAAGGGAGGCACAAGGGTGTTGTGCCCCGACATTATGTGGATAATTAATACTAATAACACCTGAGTAATCACCGGGTGCCATGATGGCTGCAGTCCATGCAATATTGATAAGCGGCGACCGTTTTCTTGGTAACGTGCGAGTATTGATGAGCATGCCGCTTGCCACTGAAATGGACATGGCGCTCGTCTTATCCATAATAAATGCAGGGGCGGTGTAGCCCAGAGGCTTTACGTCAGGCTCCGTCCGTTGGCTTACGTCACGTGCAGTAGTTCATGTGGCCGCATCGGGTCTCCGCCTGAGCGGGGAGCAGGAGTGTATGCGGACAGGTCCTGGTCTGGACACGTGTCGGCACCGGACCCCCGCTTGGGTCTTGTTCCAGGCCTGAGTATGTTCTATCCGGGAACCTTGGGACCCCATTGTGGGCAGCCCGGACCCCATACGGGGGGTCCAGATCCCATTCCAGAGGTCCGGCTTGCACACGCGGAGGTCCTAGACCGACCTTGGAGGTCCGGACTGCATATCCTGGGGTCTGGCGCTCTCCCATGGGGGTCCAGACTTACTGTTGATGCCTTGGAGTATATCACCTTCTCTGGACACGTGGTGGCTCCGGACTCGCCCATGTGGTGGAGTCGGGCACTACTGTGGACCCAGAGTAGTCGCCCGAGACTGGGGCGAGTCGTGGGCCTGGTCCCACACACAGCACCTTTACCACACGACTAAGAGATAGCCGTGTGGGCTCTGCGTCTTTATACAGTAGTAAGGGGTACCCTAGTTTCAGGGTACCGACAGTGGCCCCCGGGCCCGCCTCAGGGGAGGATGCGAGCCTGCAGGTGGGGCCAAAACTTGTAATTCGCCTCAACATGGCATGACCGGTGATTGGGGCGCCATCTTAGCATGCCTGCTTGACGCGCCGCAGTAATTCAGCGCATCTGCCGACGCACGCACTGTCAATCTGCCTTCGGTCACATCAACTGCCATATCTGTCCCCAACGGCCAACTGACCCATGGCCCCACGTCTGGCGGTTTTGTCGGGCCATGCGCGGGGGCGCCTCGTTGCCACCGCCTTGGTTAAAAATATCCTCTCACAGTGGGCCCCGAGGCAGCGCGCGGTCGTGCGCAGCGGTTCGCTCCCCGCACGGCAGTTCACTCCTTTCACACTCGAAGTCTGGCACACAATCCGTATGACTTGTGGGCCGGGTCCCCGTGTCATAGACTAGGTTGTCTTGGTCCTTGGTGCTCGTCGGGCGAGATCTCCTGCGGCGATTGAGGGGGCGCGCGGAAGGGTTTCCTTGAGTGAGGACTCTGGTTCCCTTGAAAAAGGGTTCACCTCCGCGTGTAGCAGTTACCCTTTCGCATTCTCTCCCAATCGCTTGTGCCCCCTTTGCCTTCGTGCTTCTTCGTTCCACACCCGCACCGCCGGCTATGCCCTTTTGCCTTCGCGCTCCTCTGCTTTGCGCCGCCGTAGTCGCCATGGCTTCGCTAGGTCATCCCGACCACTTCCAGACTGAGGCGGCGCTCAATCTGGTGCGCGGCCTGCTCGGGTGGAGCGCGTCGGGGCTCACCGAAAGGATTCGCGCCGGCACGGCTCCCCTCGGCGACCTTGCCGTTGGGGAGTTCGTTTTGTTCGTCTCCTACATCTCCTGCGGGTTGGCGCTACCGATCTCGCCTTTCTTCCTGCTGCTGTTGGAGGAGTTCGGGCTCTAGCTTCAGCACCGTACACCCCACTCCATCCTCCAAGCGGCCATCTTCGTCCACCTCTGCGAGATGTTCATAGGGGTGGCCCCCTGTACTTCCCTCTTTCGCCACTTCTTCATGTTGGTCAAGTCTGGGAAGGCCAAGGACCATCTTGGTGCCTACTACTTTCATACGAGGCTAGATTAGGCTGTAGCCTACATCTCCACCTTTAGCGGCGCGAGGTGGGAAAGCTGGTGCGGCGATTGGGTGATTGCTAGAGCCGAGGCCAACGACCGCCTCGCCCTGCCGAGCAACGGACCATCCCTCGACCGCAAGCATTGGAGGACCAAGCCATCGCTATCGCTAGAGCTTCTGCTCATACTGGACAGGATAAAGGCCTTGGCAACCGTTGGTCTGACCTCCATGCATGTGGTCGGCGACTTCCTGAAGCGCCAGGTCATGCCGATGCGGAGGAGGCCACGCCTGTGCTATTGGTTTACCGGGCCCGAATGATATCGGCAGGATCCAGCACGGGCCGGATACTGATCTGTCCTAGGAGGAGCTGGAACTCCTGGTGAAGGGGATTACTGGTGAGTCCTTTGTCCCTGAATCCTTTATACTCCCCTAGGACATACCGGCGCTTTGTGATGATCTAGGGCTACGAACAACAGTTTTGGCCACGCTGTCGACCCTCGACGAGAGCGGCGTGCAGTTCGCCAGACTGGCGGTTGGGACTCCCTACGCGGGATCCAGATCCCCGGTGTTCTGGCTGGGGGTCCCCAGTCCGCCGGGTGCGGCCCCCAGCGGCCCCCGCCTCGGCCCCTAGCTCCTTGGACAAGGGTAAAGGGGCTGCAAGCAGCACCTCCGCCCCAGGTAGTTCCGGGGAGTTGGAGGAGGAGAGAGGCGACGCTGGTTGCGTCGCGCTGATGGGTCACTTGTCTTGGACCCCCCAGAAGCGTTAGAGGACTACTGGCGGGGCCGAGGAGGCCCAGCTCCTAGGCCCACGGCGCGCAGAGGCATGCTAGTCCTCCGGTGCCGCCGCTACCACCACCACCATAGCAACAACAGCAGCAACAGCGGTAACAGCAAGTAGCAGCAACCGCCGCCAGCACAGCCACAACAGCAAGAGCGGCGTCATCCCGCTTCCAGGGTCGCTGGAAAGTCCAGGGCCCCAAGTAAGTGTAGCCCCTTTTTTTCCACGAGTCTAGTGTCACACCCGTTTCCCAAGGGCAGAGCTGGGTGCATCGCATATGTGTGCCAGGATCTATTTCCACACATATGTTGACGTCACAAGTGTAATATATCAAAAAAACAAAGCATAGAGCATAAATAACGACTTTATTAACATATTACACTTCGAACAGACATAATGTCGTAACCTTTATTCATCAAAGTACAGCGAAACATGGAACATCCATCCACAGGAAGATGACCAGGGGTATCACTAGACTAGCATCCATGGAGTTCAGCATCATAACTTCATCTGCAACTTCTGATCAAAATTAAGCAAGGGTGAGCTCACTTATGGTCGGGGCTCAGCAAGTGGGGGAAAATTAATGCAGGTATAACAAGGTGAGGCTAAGGTTAAGCAGTAAGCATTTTAGTTGGTCAACATTTTATTAACACACCTGTCTTACTAATAAGTGTGAATCCCAAGTATTCCCATTAAACAAAGGTATAAGAGTATATAAAAAAACACTTAATTGAAACCACTTAAGCAAACCATTGGCAGATCATCGAATCTCGATTATTTCCATCTTCAAGTTCAATTATCATGTGAGGAGTCCAGGCTGCTCATAACCGTGAGCACGTCTGATATATTAGTTTTATACTCTGCAGAGGTGGTACCACTTTACCCACAAGCCATGTATCCCATCTAGCCCGAGTTGATCGGACCCTTAAACACTGCCGAGGTGAATGGCTAGGGATCCATTATGAGGCTTTCACAAAATACACTTAATACGAAGCAACCCGCTAAGGTTTCTAAAGTCGATGGTGGTGACCCCCTGGGTGAGGTACCTTAGCCAAGAATACATCCCCATGATAACGTGGGCTACCAACACCACCGCTCCCCTCTTGCCCATATTTCAGGTAAGGTTGCTAGGCACTAAGCATATAAGCTAATTACCAAAGCCAGAGCCATGATAGCACTCGTGGTTGCACTGTTTTCCCAGGTGGTCACTTTATGTCCCAATTATCACAATAGATCTTGTTTAATCATCAGATTAACAACAATAATATAAACTTACCATTTGGAACATTGATATCATCAGTTGGGAGTAACATCATAAAGTTAAAGTTGTAGCAATAGCATAGCTACTTGATTAGATCATAAGTTCATAACCCAGGTTAACAAGGAATAAGGTTGGAAAGGTTAGGTGCATCTGAATAGGTAACCCATCAATTTATGCATATATATCAAAGAATAAACTTTATTAAATGTATTGTTTGGGATCAAACAGAGTATGCAGAGGGAGAAGTCCACTTGCCTTGCTTATTGAAAACTTGAGGTTCTTCCACGGATCGGAATAGATCTTGATTCTTAACTACTAGATCAACCACTGAATATCACACAAACAAACAAGAAGAAACAAGCACCACTCAATAACATACAACATTCACCATAAGCAAAGCTAAAAAGAAAGCTTAACGAAAAGAGCATTCGCTTTTCAAAAACGTTGCAAGTAATGGTTATAATAAGAGGGTATTCTTTTCAAAAAATGTGTGATCTATACTTTATAAAACAAGACATGATCTTAAAAAAATATCTTAATTAAAATATGCAAATATTAGGTTCACCAATTTAATCTTTTATAAAACGTCTTATGTGATATGTCTAAGATTAAGGGTTTATAAGATGATAAAACAAGTTATTACGATATTAAACATTTTTAACCTTTTAGAAAAGATATAGGTTATATATCTAAGGTTAATGAGTTATGAAACACATTATTAGACATTATTTTTATAAAAAACTCATAAATATATTAAACAACTTTTTATGTGAAAAGATCATAATTATATTATTAATCACCTATTTAAGACGAGTTAGGTTATGGGCTACTAATCACGTTATTAATTTAGAAGCATTATGGAGCATATTATAAATATTGTTAATCAATCACTTATGACAAATTACGATATAAGTCTAAATAGGTTTTATGTGAAAAGATCATTATTATTAAAACACCTATTTATGGAAAGTTATGATATATGCCTTAAATGAAACTTTTAAAAATGAACAAACAACTATATTTTTTTATTAGAAAGTACATGTCATATATTCTTTGTTAAGAAAGCTATATACAAAACAAATATGTAAACTAACATTTTAATTATAAAAGGATATGAACACTAATTTTCTTTATTTTATCCACTAGGGACCACTAAATGATATATATAAATAATATGGATTCAATGTGATGAACAGATTAATCACGCTTACATTACTAGTTATGGACAAATTGAAATGTAAGTCTAGTTATTAAATTGTGAGAAAATATAAATAATCTATTGATTATATTTAGTTTCAATTTAGGAACATATGACCTAAATCATTTGAAAGGAAAAAAGTATAAACTATCATTTTTGTTTATAAAAGCAATGACTCTTGTTATCTTTGAATCAAGAAAATATAAATAATCTATTAATTGGACATATATTTATCTTCTATTTTTATTAAGAAACATATGGTCTACATATTCTTTTAAGTTTCTATTAATATGGCTATACTTAAACATCTATAACAAACCTTGTTAAATGTAATATCTATTAGAAAGTAATTTTAAGGTTAAGAACAATTTATCTACTTCATTAGCAAGAAACATATGTTTATCACATAACTATCAACTTTATTAGAAAAGTATGAGCGTCTAATTAGGTCATAATATTATTATAAATTCTACTATTTCGTTTTTCTCCTTTCTTTTCTAAATAGAATATATATGTAATTGTTTATTTATTTCTTCTAACATTAATATACTAAGAATTAATTGTAAATTATTAAATGAGACTTTTAATAACATATGCATGGTTATTATGATATAAATAAATACCTTACTAATTCTAAGTAATTAAGTACTATACTTATGATTATACTTTTATTATGAATAGTAAAACCTATATCTTCATTTGACCGGAAATACGTGGCTTAATTCCTATTTCAATTTCTTATATCACTAAAGTTATACTTATATCAATACTAACCAATTATCGCTCCACACACTAAAGCGAAATTAATTATAAACATTTCTAGTATGAAAATCCACTAAGTTAGTGAATAGTGACCGTGTTCATTTTTAGAATTATACGGATATTCGAGTAGTGTCGTAGGTCGATTTTGACTACACGTATAAAACGAAATCTCTAAATCGTACACGTGAATCGCATCGTCTTAATATTACAACAATAATTCACAAATTAGATCAAACATGATTTTAAAAATGAATTCAAATGGTTTTGGTTCTCTTCAACCTTTGGTGAACGGATGACGGCGAACGGCGTGGGCACGGTTGCCGGGGTGCTGCGTGGGCGAGCTTTACGGACTCCGGGACGGACAGAGGTGCTACTGCTGCGCCGCGGGCAGGGGTTTCAGGCGCGGTCGTCGGTGAGCGTTCGACAGCGAGGTACAACGGCGAGTGGCGTGGACGAACTCCGGCGACAGCGTGGGCGAGTGGAAGAGAGAGAGAGCTCGGGGAAGAAGAGAGCTCGGTTGTGGGAGGGAGAAGAGAGGAGTTCGGCTGCCCTTTTATAGAGGATGGGAGAGAGATGAAGGGTCGGCCGGGGTGCTTCATGGCCAATAATGGCGTCGGCATCAATGGAGGGAGGAGTAATGGCGCCAATAACTCAGAGAAACGCTCGGTTGACGCTCCATTAAACTTCATTACACGCGAGGAGAAGAAACAAGCATCGTGGCTTTGGGTGCGGAGGCTCGGATTCCTGAGCTGCCGACGGGCGGGGTCGCAGGCACAGGGCATTGTCGGCTGTGCAGGCAGGGCGTCGAGACGGGGGCGGTGCAACCTGGGTGCGGGCTAGGCGACGTCGGGCTGGGCGCTCGGGCTTGGCTGCACGCAGGGCGTGGTTGGCGTCGTGCAGGCGGCGGCCGTGGCCGGGCACCGAGGTGAAGCAGGGAGGAGAGAGAGGTAGGGGAGCAGGAGAGAGAGATGGGTGGGGGAGAGAAGGTGCAGAGGGCGACAGCGGCTCACTTGGGAGGAAGGAGAGGGACGCCTGCGGTTGGGGCCCGCAGGGCGGTGAGTGGAGGAAGGGGCGGCCGCCTGTTGGGCCAAATGGGCCGATATGGCCGAGTTAGGTTAGGGTTTGTTCTTTTCTTTCTTTTTTCTTTTTAAATATTCAGAACACCGTAGGAAAAACTTCCAAAATAATATTAACATAAATAAATATTTGTTTTGTAGAAGAATATTGTTTTAGTAAGAATTCTCTTTTAAATAAAAGATCTTCACCAAAAGAAAATAAAGTTAAATAAAATGGAGCTTTTGTAAGCATTATTAAAAAATATTAACATAATAAAATACATATTATAATGGTAATATATTAATAATACTTTATTATTTTATAAAACGAGATTTCCTTCATATGATTAAATCAAAAATTGTATTTGCAAATCAATTCAACCAAAATTTATGCTCCAGCATGAATACTTCAAACACTTGATTAAATTTTATCTATTCAAGAAATTCTTTAAATTATATATATCAAGGTTTCCCTTATTTGAAAACAAAATATTTTTCACTTTCTACTGAAATTTAATAATTCAAATAGGGTTGTTTGCATTTGCTAAATTTAGGGTGTTACAAAATCTACCCCCCTAGAAAGAATCTCGTCCTCGAGATTAGGGAAGGCTAGCAAGAAAACAATGGTGATATATGGTTACTCGTAGATTCTTGGTTCACATTGAAACTCTTCTAAACTTAAGGAACTTCTTCATTTCTTCGCTCCCGCAATGACTACTAATCAAGCGATCTTCATCATCGTACTTATAACTGGTTGGTCTTCTGGATTATTGTTTGGGTTTGCTTGGCAGGTTTCTTCTCTAGTCGTCTAGACGCTTCTTGGGGCATTCGTGAATAATATGTTCTTCATTCTTGCAGTAGAAACAAGCACCTCTTGCTTTGAGTTCTTTGCGAGTCCAACTTTGCTTGACCAACAGGGGGTGAGGGTTGATTGAGTGTCTGTATCTCATGTAGCTGAGCCTGACTTGATTCTTCTGTTTGGGTATCCATGTGTTTCGTGGCTTTCGCTTGAGGTGGACTAATCATGTATCCAAACATTTTTCTATTCCTTTTGTTGTTCTTCATTCCATTCATCGAATATCTCTGTGACTCATTTTTCCTCGTTCATAGTTGTTAAGGTAGGTATATGGTCGTTGGCACCATTTACTTCATTTCCATTGGGGTTTCATCATCTAGTTAGAGGGTAAAAGAGTTAGTGAGACAGACTGCATAAGAGGCTTGCATGACATTAAGATAAAGAGCTAACACAATGTTTGATTTCCAATACAAGAATAGTTAAGGAACAAGGATGGTTTCAGATTTCTACTAGCTTCATCATACTTTGAGAGTTTACAGGTGTTATATTCCTTAACAAAGATCTTTTGAACCTTATAGATTTTAGAGCTTGATATCCAAATCATCTTTCTGATCCAAGAGTATTCCTTTGAGCACAAATTGAGAGAAAGACTTGAGAGGGATTTTAGGGCAACTAGAGTATCACATTGTTTGCATATAGCAGATGACACCATACTTTATACTCTTTATAAAGAGGCAAAACACAATAGGTGCGAGAGATTCTCCAAATTTATTCATATATCACTTAGCACAATTACAACTATTGAAAGAGGCAACACCTTGACGTTTTCGACAACCTAAGAACAATATTCTAGACTCGTGTGAATAGTGTCTCATATCATATATAATTATGGACTAATTTCAAAACGAACTACACCTTCTTACAAAGCGACCCTGCCACTACGTGAGCAGGCCACACTTGGGTTGTTTCTGATCACGTGCCTCCTTGTACTCTAGCTCGCAGTTCCATGGTGGGCCAATGTAAGCCTTTTATTTTACTTATCTTCTTTCCTTTTTAAGTTGTAGATTCTTAAAATTGATAATAAATCCTAGAAAACCATAAAATGGAAAATACATTTTTTTAGACTCATCATAACTATACTATGGAGCAGATACATAATGTGACATGGTTTAATTTATGGAGCGGACATATAATATGACATAATTTAACGTCAAGTTTTGGTGGTAGCATTAGATATATATTTTTATATAATTAATTCAGAAATAAAGTTTCTTTTTTCGACACTTGAGGACCTCGAATACCGAGGAACCCTCAGCACCCGAGGAACCGTTGGATAGGTTGTCACTAAGATCTACGAGGGCTGTTGTTAGCTATATGGGACCTTTGGGTCCATTTCGATCAATCGGCTTGAAGACATTTGTTGGGGGCCTTTGGCTTCCGAAGGTCTTCAAAAACATAATTTAACAAAGTTTCTGGAGTATGATGCATGAACAGGTATCTTTGGGACTTGAGTTAAAACCATAGTGTGAAGAAGCACAAAAGGAATACGAAGGATGGCGTGGAGCCGAAGCTGTGCGTAGAAGAGCTTCAGCATGATAGCAGGAAAGGAAACCGACTTAAAGATGAAAAGGCTATTTAGACCTCGACGGGTTACTATAGAGTTTATTAGCAAATGTAAAGGGCATGGGTGTAATTTTACATGGGCTGCGTCTCGTGCCTATAAATAGATGAACAGTGCTCTCGTACTATTCACACTGACTTGGCATTTGCTTTGTGTCACGCTTGTGCCTTTACCTTCATTCAAGCCGAAGGTACACTTGTAAACTTAATATCATTTTCTATTTTTCCATAGTAATAAAATAGAAATGAGTTAATAAAAAGATATGGATGTTCATATTGTCTTTTGTTTTTTACGGTGATTCTTTCTTCAGTATTATATATTATGACTTACGAAGGTATGTCCTTCATAACCTTCGTCCGAGAATCATTATATCCCAAGGGAAATAATGTTCCGAAGGACGAAGGACTTTAACGTTTAACGTTCTCTGTGTTGCCTTGTTCTTAATTCATAGTATTTGAGAACAGGTCCGCAACATTGGCGCCCACCTCCGGTGAACCCTTTTCGACCACCTTCGGCAAGCATCAACCTTCGTCATGCCGCCAAAGAAAGCTTTCAGCGACAGGGACTGCCGCTCTACAGCCGCTGGACCCGAACCAGGACACCCTTTCTCTTCGAGAGGCCTGAAGCCAGAAGAGGAAGGCCACCAGTCCAACGCCCCAGGAGGATGACTTGGACCAAGAGATCAGGAATATGGAGATGCTCCATCAGCAAGTGCAAAGGAAGAAGGAAAAGATGGCTCGGCTAGCTGACCTACAAAGGCAGATAGACGAAGCCACTGAAGAAGTTTGTCATCTTGCTCAAGATGAGCAAAACCGAAGGCCCCAGCACAGAGAGCTTCATCAAGAGGGCTTCTTCAACGAGGATGACTGGTATGAGGATTTCCATCATGGAAATTTTGCTTTTGATGATGCTTCTCCTCTGTCAGCAGAACTACAGGCTACACCTTGGCCCCCGTCTTACAAGCCACCCTAGCTCCCCATGTATGACGGACACTCAGATCCAAAGTAGTTTCTGATGAGCTATGAAGCAACCATATCTTTGTATGGTGGTAATACTGCAGTCATGGCGAAGTCTTTCGTCATGGCAGTCAAGAATGTTGCACAAACCTGGTACTCCTCTCTTCGGCCAGGAACAATCATATCATGGCAGAAGCTGAAGGACATGTTGATCACCAGTTTCCAAGGGTTTCAGACGAAGCCGGTCACCGCTCAAGCTTTGTTCCAGTGCACTAAGGATCACGAAGAATACCTTCAGGCGTATGTTCGAAGGTTCTTGCGTTCTGAGGGCACAGGCGCCAACGGTGCCCAATGAAATTGTCATTGAGGCCATGATCAAGGGGCTTCGGCCAGGACCTATGGCCCAATACTTTTGCCAGGAAACCCCCTCAGACTCTAGAGAAGCTGCTCCAAAAGATGGATGAATACATTCGCGCTGATAATGACTTTCGTCAGAGAAGGGAGGAAGCTTACAGGTTCTCAGAGATGACCAGGGGCTTCGGAGGGGAGAATCCACCCAAGGCACGTCAGGTTGATCCACTCCGCTCAGAATGACGATAGAGGAAGTCAGCAACAGAGGCTGCAATATTCTTCCCAAGCTTCGGGATAGCAACAAAGCTATCCTCGGCCTTCAGCTCCAAGGGGCAGAGGCGCCAGGGGCTTCGGTGGAAGGTTGGGGATCAGCCTAGGAAAATTTATTGTCTATTCTGCGGTGAGGACAAGGGCCATACTACAAGGATGTGTCATGTCACCATCCAGAAACAGAAGGAGATAGCAGAAGCTGCAGCCCAACAGAACCAGCCGAAGCAAGTTATGCATACTGCTTCATATCATTCACCGTACATCCCAGAGTATGTGGGTAACCATCCTGCAGCTTCTGTTGCTTCGGCAAGTCAACCTCAGGCATCTTGGCGACAGCCTCCACCTCCACCACCAATGCAACGAGGCCAGCAGCCAGAAGGGAGCTAGCACACTCACCAACAACGAGACTTCAGAGAGGAGTCCGAAGCTCGCACAGTCAACAGCACTGTGCCAGAATCGAAGCACATCAACTAGAAGATATCCTACCTCTGCAACAGTTTTTTGCATTCGCCATCATTTTCTTTTTAATAAAGGGCAATCATTGAAAGCACAGTTCCTTTTGTTGTTTTTAGATTCTTATAATAGCTTCGTTATTGTCATGATATAATATACCTTCTTCACAGACTTACGGAGTCCGAAAGTTGCCGAAGCATGAACATTCGTTCCTAAGAGCTTGTGGCTACAAAAAACATCTCCGAAGCTACAAAAAGTCATTCTACGGAACGCAGCGTAAGCTTGCCGAAGCTACAAAAAGTCATTCCTAAGGGAGCGCAGCGTAAGTTTTCTGCTTAAAAGTCGTTCCAAAGGGAATGCAGAGCTTACAACGAAAAATAAACACCGATTCCACCGAAATATAAGGCGAAGCGCGAAAAGTCAACGCGAATACCGCCGAAATAGAAGGCGAAGAAGTTCAAAAGACGTTCCTAAGGGGATGCAGAACTTACAGCGAAAAGTCAACGCTGATACACCAAAAAATAAGCGGTGAAGCCAAAAAAATAAACGGCAAAGTGATTGTGTATACCGCTGAGGGAATGTGTGTGTATCTTCGGCACGAATATCATTTTGCATAGCATAACATCATACATCATATCGCATCAATGGCACAAGAAGGGGATATAATATTGATCTTCGGAAATTGCTTCGAAGAAGTTGTGCCAAGGCACAAAATGTTTGAAGAAGTGCAGCTTCATCAACTCTAATGTGGAAAGAAATCTATTGCTCACGAAGCTTAATTTTCTTACGGAATATGCATATTCTTCATGAAGCATGAAAAGAAGGGAAGGTGTTTTTTCGCCGAAGGCTCAAAATGGTATGTATGTAAAATTTCATGCATCGTAAAGAATTGAGTCACAAATAGCTTATATATTACATTCAAGACTACAAGATGTTCCATACTTTGTTCAGCAAATATTACATTCCAAATGTTTTTACAATAACAACTATTCTTCTTTTAAAACTGCTTCTGCAGTTTCGTTTAACAGTTGAGCAACAGCTTCGTCCAAATAGCTTCGGCCATTTTAATGATCTCATCTTCTTTCTTTGCTTCTGGGTCGACCGTTGGCTCGAAGAGCTCCGGGGAAGGAGATAGTTCAGCTGCGGTAGAAAAACGTAAATAAGTTCGAAGTCACAAAATTAGAAAATAAAGTTAAACATTATTAAGCAATACCTATCCGCCTCTCGAGTTCCACAGCTTCTCAGCTGCCTTTGTTGCTTCTTTTGCATCGTGAGAATCTTTTTCGCTCTTTTTTATTATCTCGTGGGCCATCCCTCGGCTGCCATTCTCCCAGATGTCAGTGAAAATTTTTCCGCCAATTAAGCTTGCTTCGGTCGAGGGGTCTTTTGTATCTTCAATGGATAAAGTAGCTTCGGCTTGGGCCAAAGCTTTCACATGCTCGCAACCGGACTTCTCCAAATAGCCGCAATCCCTCTGGCACCTGAGAAGGCACAGGCATCCCCACGACCGTTCAAAATTTCCTCAAAAGCTTCGGCCTCGTTGCTGATCCAGTCAATCGGGCCCTCAGGATCGCCTCTTACGAAGTTATCCTCGCTAGAGTATGCGCCAACTTTGGCGAAGCTAGTTTTTATTTTATCTACGCATTCTATAGATTTTTCATAACATTTCTCTTTCGAAAAGCGAAGTTCTACAACTGTCTTCTCCCAATAATTTTTCCAATAGTTACTAGCGTCTCGGTCAGCTTCGGCGATAGCGCATTTTAAATTTGCCTCAGCCACTGTTTCCGAAGATCTTCAATTTCGCATTTCTGGGCTTCAACTTGGGCTTTAGAAGTAGCTTCGTCTTCTTTTATCGTATTCACTAATGAGTTTAATATTTTATCTTTCTCAAGACCTTCGTTCCTTAGTTCAATTACTTCAGAACGAAGGTTGCTCAGAGCTATAGCACATCCTTCGTCTTCGGCACTTTTTTGCGCCCTGAGGGCGTTGCTAAGAATAAGGCCCTGCAAAAAGAGTGTGGTATTAAGTATAAGCAAATGGACAATTTTGTTTTTAAGTACAAGAATCTAATTCTCTCACCTTTAAGCTATTGTATGCTAAGCTGTCGGCCAGTTCATCCTTTGATAGCACCGAGAGCCCCTCTTCTAGTGTCGGGAATCCGAAGCTCCTGCTCATCTCCCAGCAGACAAAAATCTCTTTGTTGTCCGGGAGACAATACAAGAAGTCTTCTTCTCTGCTGCCGTTGAATATCAACGCCCCTTTCAGATATTTCAGTCTCTGGGCATAACATTGGGCTTCTCGCTTCTCTTCTGCAGATAACCTCTTTCCCGAAGCATGTCGTATAATATAATCGAGAGCTTCAGAGGATGCTTCGAGAATAGGAATGGCAGTTTTTTCAGACAAAATTTATTCTGCAGCCTCTTTTTCCGTTTCTTCTTCTATTTCCAAGGATTTCTCCTTGGCGGGCTCTGAGGGCCTAGCTTCGGTCTTGGCTTGGCTCTTGGCAGCTTCGGCTTCGGATAGTTTTGCCTCAATTTGTGGTTTTGAAGCTTCAACAGTCTTCTTTGGAGTAGAGCTTGAAGTTTTTATTGTTTCCAGCACATCTAATACGTTCACCATCCTCTTCCTCTTGGGAGTCGTTGTAAGATCCTTTTGTGCCTTCGGCATTGTCACCTCTGCCGAAGGGCTTATAACTTCTAATGTCTTTGTTTTCTCGACCGCTATCTCTTCAATATTAGTGGCCTTTGACTCATCTGATTTGGCTGATGACGCTTTCGGCATTGCAGCCGGCTCTTCAGTTTTCTGTGTAATCATAGGTTCTTTGGCTTTGGTCGCCGAAGATGTTTCACCGCCAAATTCGGGCACTATGGCCGGTTCGATGAAGCGCGGTCGGTGAGTAAGGACTTTCACCTTTTTGCTTTTCGGCGCGGGCTCACTTGGAGCAGCTGAAGCATCGTCTTT
The DNA here is from genome assembly GCA_029449295.1 of Zea luxurians. Lineage (NCBI taxonomy): Eukaryota > Viridiplantae > Streptophyta > Magnoliopsida > Poales > Poaceae > Zea > Zea luxurians. The sequence continues at coordinate 17,457 of JAOPSE010000629.1, forward strand.
CCCGGAAGTTGCATTCTTCCTTTTTTTGCCCCCGCGACGGGTAGCGGTAGTCAGGGTACATGAACCCAATAGCATCAAAAACTCTATTTAGTCTCTTCTTTTTCCGGCCTCGAAGGCCGTAGATAGCGCATTGTCTTCTGTTTTGGAATACGGCCCAAGCAGATCATCACTTGTAGCTTCGACGCTTTTCAGCCAGTCGTCGTCTGGCTCGATAAACTGGTCTCTAAATCTAAAGGTATATTTTAGTCGAACCAAACCACCTTCGTGGGGATTGCTGATGGATTCTTTTGGCATCTCCCAGTTGGCTACCAATGGCCATATCCTGTAGGCCACGTGCTCTTGAACTAAGTCTCTTGTCCCAATGAAAGAGCAGACTAAGCCGAAGGCCTTGCGACATTCTTCGGCCGCTTCGTCAATTTCTACCTTCGGTTTCCGGAGGCCGAAGCGTTGCCAGATAGGGCGCATGATAACCCCTTTAATATCCTCTCGTGCCTTTAAATCATTTTTCACATAGAACCATTCTTTCATCCAATCTCCAGGCCACCTTTTCCGAAAGGTTGGCACAGGGCAGCTTGACCCAGAGCGAGCAACGAAGCTATAGCAGCCAAAATTGTTATGATACTGCTCCTTACCCTAGGGTTTTGTCTCATATAACAGTTCGTGCATACTGCAGAAACTTTTTGCATTTGGCTCCAAGCCTTGACTCCTTACAGCCCATACGAAGATCCCCATTCTTATGATTTCTTCGGGCGTAATTTGATGAAGGTAAACCTAGTATGTCTTTAGAACTTCCACCACAAAACTGCTTAGGGGGAACCGAAGTCCAGCCTTGAAGAAGCTTCGGAAGATCACGACTTCGTTCTCTTCGGGAGTAGGAGAAGTCTTGCCTCTGTTGTCAGCCCTCACGATAGACACATCTCGAAAGTATCTTCCCCTCATATTGTCGAGATGACTCTGTTTAATAGTTGATTTTCCGAAAACTGTATGGCTTGGCCGCTAGGGTCGATCTTCGGAGTCTTCCCCGCCACTTTCCACATCATAACTGTCACTATCACCAGTGTCTTCAAATAAACCTTCCAAAATCTCCCTTGTAATCTTCTCTGTATTTGTCTTTGCTATTGATTCAAGAAAGCCAAGATTCTTCTCAGAAAGGCTCAGCTTCGTTTTAGCAACAACTTTTTTATCTTGAGATATCTTCGAAAATGCTAAAAAAGTGCTCTCAAAGCCGAAGCTTAAAAAATTTTAAAAAGTCAAGCAAATGTTGGTGCGCAAGAGCTAAAAATTGAGTAAGCAAGAGCAGATGGCAAGAAAGCGTGCCAAATGAGCTCGTGGTGCGCTCTTATTTATATGCCTAGTGCGTTGAAAATTGGAAGGCCCCGCTTGTCAGTGACTGTTGCTATTCTAGCAAAAGGAAGGTGTTTTTTTCGGACCTTCGGCTTAGGGCCTTCGTCCATATCGCAATCTGAATTTATCATTCTAACAAATTAATATTGCGAGGGGCTACTGTTGGGGGCCTTCGGCTTCGAAGGTCCTCAAAAACATAATTTAACAAAGTTTCTGGAGTATGATGCATGAACAGGTATCTTCTGACTTGAGTTAAAACCACAGTGTGAAGAAGCACAAAAGGAATACGAAGGATGGCGCGGAGCCAAAGCTGTGCGCAGAAGAGCTTCGGCATGATAGCAGGAAAGGAAACCGACTTAAAGATGAAAAGGCTATTTAGACCTCGACGGGTTACTATAGAGTTATTAGCAAATGTAAAGGGCATGGGTGTAATTTTACATGGGCTGCGTCTCGTGCCTATAAATAGATGAACAGTGCTCCCGTACTGTTCACGCTGACTTGGCATTTGCTTTTGTGTCACGCTTGTGCCTTTACCTTCATTCAAGCCGAAGGTACACTTGTAACTTAATATCATTTCTATTTTTCTATAGTAATAAAATAGAAATGAGTTAATAAAAAGATATGGCTGTTCATATTATCTTTTGTTTTTTTACGTGATTCTTTCTTCAGTATTATATATTATGACTTATGAAGGTATGTCCTTCATAACCTTCGTCCGAGAATCATTATATCCCAAGGGAAATAATGTTCCGAAGGACGAAGGACTTTAACGTTTAACGTTCTCTGTGTTGCCTTGTTGTTGGAACTTGCTCTCAGTTACAAGGGGATCCAACAAGGGTGGACAATGACGTCAACAGGGTTCTCGCGCTCGATGGCAATAGCTCTGTTAATCTGCCCTCTCACGGGCACTGTGCGGGGGTATTTATAGGTGTCTGAGCGCCCAACGCCTTGTGTTAAGGACGCATGTGCCCTCAGATACCTAGGTTATCCCCAGAATATTCCCATAAAGCAGGGTTACAGACTGTAATTACAGGAATGCCTTTGCAAATTAGGCCCATAACACGCAGCGGCCACGCGGGGCCCGTTACAATGGGCCGGATCACACGTGGGCCTCTGAGCTGGACGAGGCCGCACGGTGGGATGACGACGTCGCAGGCCTTCGTCTGGCGCCGTATCAAGCGAAGGGTGTCCCTGCCCGTTTTGTCTCCGTCGGCGCAGCGACTGCAGCGAAGGCCTCGAGCGAAGGGTGGCGTCTTTGCCTTCGCCCCAACATTTGCCCTCCGAGGGACCAGTTCGACAAAGTCACCTGGTGCCGAAGACGTCGCTAGATGGCGGAGACGCTGCCCTCGCTCGAAGTGGTTCCGCGGGGGTTTTTGACATGACCGTTGATTGACACCGTACTGTTGGATTGCGGGTTTCCCGAAGCGCCGCACCCTGTTGGATTGCGGGTTTCCTGAAGAGCCGCGCCCGGTCTATAAAAGGGGCGGGGGTCGGCGCTTTTTGAACTTCACTTTCCGCGCTCCGTGCAAACCCTAGCCGCCTTTTCCACCGTCTTGCTGCTCGTCTGCCCGCCTTGCTTTTGTTCGCCGGAGATCTGGCTCGAGTGAAGCAGACCGCCCGCCGCCGCCGACGGTACGTAGCGATGCCGACCTCCTCTTCTTCTGCTGCCGCTACACCGCCGGCCGACGCCTCGCCGCCGGCCTACGCCTCGTCTGAGGAGACGCTGAGTAGTTTGGTGGCGGAGGAGTTGCGCGCCGGCGATTCTGTGGATTTTGGCGTGTCGCGGATGTCGTCGGTCCGCGTGCAAGATATGCAGCGGCTGGGTTACTTTGGCGGTGGAGTTGCTCGTGTCCCGGGGACGGAGGAAGTCCCCGAGCCGGAGGGCGAGTTGGTTGTGTTCGAGGCGTTCTTCGCCGCCGGTCTCCGCCTGCCTGCGTACCGATTTGTTGGCGAAGTCCTGCGCAGGTTTAACGTTCAGATACATCAGCTGACTCCGAATGCCGTGGTGGCTCTGTCGAAGTATGTCTGGGCGACGACTTCGTACGGCGGATAGCCATCAGTCGAAGTCTTTGCGAAGTACTACTGTCTGCACTGGCAGAAGAGGATGATTGGAGATGAAGTTGCCACTTTTGGGTCCTATACGTTTACGCCGAAGACCGGCAAGACCACGATGCAGGTAGTCGAGTTGCTTCCTTGCGCCCGCAACAAGTGGGGCAATTGGAATGAGTTTTGGTTTTACGTCGCTGAGGGTACCGTCGAAGGCCATGAGGGGCTCCTCGTGTCCGAGATGTGTTCACATTTTTACTCAGCATACCCGTCCTTTGAGGTGGCGGAGGGGGATGCGGACGAAGGGGCCCTTCGGTGCGCCGCCGGCCTGAGCAGTGGGCGTGATTTGGTTGAAGAATTTGTGGCGTACGGGGTATGGCCCTTGGCGCATGGCTGGGCGTTGGGCGAAGTGTGCCCTCGCCGGATGCCTTCCCATGGTGGGAAGATGGTGCGAAGTCCTGCCTTCGCGCTGAATCTGCAAAGCCGCGATCCGGCCGCCTTTGTGCGTGAGGCGGAGGATGAGGCGGTGCGGCTCGTTGGTCGGTACGTGCCGAGGACAGAGGGCCAGTGTAGCTGGGATATCTGCGGGTCGAATGACCGTTTGAACAGGGTTTTTGAATTGAATCAACTGCCGTATGGCGGCTACCCCGGCCAAGACAATGTGGACCGCCGTGGGAAGAAGCCGGTGGTGGAGACTGGAGACGACCCTGCGCCGGCGGCCGCCCCATCCTCTAAAAAGAGGAAATTAGGTACTGCTATGGGAGGACTTGGGGTTTCCGATGGTTTTGCTAGAGAGTTGATGAGGACTTGCGCGGCCCCGGGGGGAAGGATGTCTTCGCCCGAGCTCCGGGAGTCTTCGGCGCGGATGCTGAGGGTTACCGGGGGTTGGTGGCCTAGGAATGTTCCTATCCCCCGCGCGGCCGGCGAAGACTTTTTTACATCTCGCATGGTTCGTGAATGGAAAGTGTTTCCTTACGGGCGGAATATTGCTGCTATTGTGTCGGCAGTGATGGACAAGGATCGCCAGGGAGCTGTACAAAAGCGCCAGGCGGTTGTCAGGCTTCATGAAGCCAGGCCGAAGAGGCAGCGGGGGGCTACGAAGGTTGCGGCCCCTGGCGGAGGCAAGCCGCCGCTGGCGGCGAAGTCGAGCGGCCCTGTATTTAGCAAGGCGCCGGAGGCAGCGGCAGGCGCCGGCGATTCCAAATCGACGAAGGCTATGCCGCCGTCCAGCAGGGTGTCGGAGGTCACGAAGGCGGCCCGAGAGTTGCCGTCGTCGGGCAAGCGCGTCGCCGACTTCGCCACCAATATTAGTGTGGACGACTATCTGGTGGTAAGCCGTTGGCTCATTTTTTTAATTCATTGATACGTCGCAGGGTCGGACGAAGGCCAACTTGCTATTGTTGCGCCTGCCGCGGCGACCATGGCGGCTGCCGTAGTGCCGAAGGCGAAGGGCGGTGCGCTTAGTGCCGGAGGCGAGATGTCGGCACTCGCGGCTGTCAGGGATGAGGCGGGCGCTGTGTCCCGCTGGCTGAAGGAGGTGATGGAGGTACTAAGTCAGGTTCGTTGAGCTAGACTCCGTTTTTTTTTGGGCCGCGGTCTTACGTGTGTTCTGCAGGTGGCTGACTTCGCCAACCGCATGGCGTCGGGGGCCCTCACGGCGGTTGTGTCTGCCGAAGTCGAGAGACTTCGGACGCAACATGCGGACGCCGTCCGTGAAAAATCGGCCGCCGACAATAAGTGCCGCAAGCTGGCGGACAAGGTGGCCGCGCTGGAGGGGGAGAAGGCTGACCTCCGGTGCCAATTGGCGGGGGAGAGGAGGGAGACCAACGAGGCCCTCGCCAAGGCGCAGGCTGCGCAGGTGGAGGCCAATCTGGCGCGGGCAGAGGGCAATCTTGCCAGGGAGCGCACCGAGCAGCTGCAGGAGCGGCTCATCGCCCTGGAGAGCCACGTGGAGAGGGCCGAGGCCGCGACACGCGCGGAGGCCGAGCGGACGTGCAAACAGCTTATGGATTCGTACCATGAGCTGGGCGCGCGGACCGGTGACTTCGAAGTGCCAGACCGAGAGCCCGGACTTCGCTGCCTAGAGTGGATACAGGAGGAGTTGCAGGCGCTCCCCACTATCGTGGAGGGGTTCATGTCGTATGCCTCCCTGGTCACCTGCGAGGGGGCGATGAACGCGCTCTCCCGCGAAGGGTGCCGGCACTTTGAGGTCTTCGACCAGGCTGATGAAGACTTTGAGCGAGATATCTACAAGGTTGAGGACCCCATAGTGAAGGAATCCGCCGGAGCCATCTACGACCGGATGTGGGGTCCACACGGTCGCGAGGTGGTCAGGGAGCGGGCCGAGACGGCGAGGGCTCAGGTAACGTTTGGCGTTTGTTTGGCGTTTGCTGGATGTGGGCTATGTGTGGGTTTGCTGAATTTGTGTGTTGTGTCTTAGGCGGCGCGTGGCGAGAGGGTGGATGACTTCGGGGCGTTGAACAGCGCGCTGCCTGACCCGGAGCCGATCCCGGCGGAAGCCGTGTCCGGGGCCGCCCTGGAGGCGCCCCCGGAGCCTGCGGAAGGCGCTCCGGATGCCCCCGCATCTGCTGCGGCCGACGGAGACCTGCCCCTAGAGACCGCCGAAGGCGCGCCTGATGCCCCCGCAGCCGCTGCGCCGAGGGCTGAAGATCCTGCGACGGTGGCGGCGGAGGCGACAGCGGAGGCAACGGCGGAGGCTCCCGCAACGGCTGGGTCTTCGCAGGTGGCGTAGTGGGTGTGGATAGTTAGGGAATTTTGGATATGTTGCTGAATTTTGGTTGCTGCGCAGGTTCAAGATTTTTGGCCTGCGCACGCAACCGCCACTACTAATTTTTTTGGCGGCTTCGACCGTGGATGGTGGTAATAAATGTGATGGGTCTGCAACTGAGCTTTCTGATTTTGCTGACTCTGGGAGCTCGGTTGAGTGGACTGAGGAGTCGACGGAGGAGGACTTGGACTATTTTGTGGCCTTGGATGTGGCAGCGGCGGAAACCTCGCCGCACGCTGCGGACACAGAAGATGCGCCTGGTCCGAGCACCGGGCGCCGGCGGCGAAGGGCGGTTGCGAAGCGTAGAGTGAGTGGGGCGGAGGGAGATCGGCTTCGTGTGAGTAGGGCTGGCCGGCAGGAACTGTTGTCTTTGCCAGCCGCCGCGAGTACAGGTGAGGGGGAATTGCGAAGTCTTTTTGCGGGTGAGGAGCTTAGGATAATGTTATTTAATTATAGGGAGATGGGAATTATTCCTAAGGTTGAGCCGATGTAGAGTGTGGTGCCCTCGCTTGTACATGTGTAAAGGCTTGTGTGATGAGGTTGTGTGCCCCCGCACACTTGGCTATGCTTGCGAAGGCGTTATGTACTTGGTCTGGTGTGCTTTGTTATGCTGTGCTGGTCCGGCTGCACCCTTAGGCGACTTATGCACGGATAGTCTTCGCGGTAGACTGAGGTTTTTCGCACTTGTTGTGCTAGTCCGGCTACACCCTTAGGCGACTTCTGCACGGATAGTCTTCGCGGTAGACTTAGGTTTTTCGCACTTGTTGTGCTAGTCCGGCTGCACCCTTAGGCGACTTCTGCACGGATAGTCTTCGCGGTAGACTTAGGTTTTTCGCACTTGTTGTGCTAGTCCGGCTGCACCCTTAGGCGACTTCTTCACGGATAGTCTTCACGGTAGACTTCGGTTTTTCGCACTTGTTGTGCTAGTCCGGCTGCACCCTTAGGCGACTTCTGCACGGATAGTCTTCGCGGTAGACTTCGGTTTTTCGCACTTGTTGTGCTAGTCCGGCTGCACCCTTAGGCGACTTCTGCACGGATAGTCTTCGCGGTAGACTTCGGTTTTTCGCACTTGTTGTGCTAGTCCGGCTGCACCCTTAGGCGACTTCTGCACGGATAGTCTTCGTGGTAGACTTCGGTTTTTCGCACTTGTTGTGCTAGTCCGGCTGCACCCTTAGGCGACTTCTGCATGGATAGTCTTCGCGGTAGACTTCGGTTTTTCGCACTTGTTGTGCTAGTCCGGCTGCACCCTTAGGCGACTTCTGCACGGATAGTCTTCGCAGTAGACTTCGGTTTTTCGCACTTGTTGTGCTAGTCTGGCTGCACCCTTAGGCGACTTTTGCACGGATAGTCTTCGCGGTAGACTTAGGTTTTTCGCACTTGTTGTGCTAGTCCGGCTGCACCCTTAGGCGACTTCTGCGCGGATTTGTCGCACGCGAGGGTGGCTAGCGCTGAGCCTCGCGGTGACCTCGTATTGGTCGAATGTCGAAGACCATCGTCGCGGTCTTTTTTCGACGCATGTTTTTGCGGGGGATTTTTCAGACATATATTACATGGCTCCGCCTCGTTAAAAACCTCACCCCCCGGGAGGAAAAGAGTGCGGACCAGAATAAGATTGTTTTTGCGAATTACAAGGGCGAATCAGCCCTGATGAGTCAAACAAAAAATTTGCGGAGGTTGTCGATGTTCCAGGAGTGCTCCAGGTCTTCGCCGTTTGGCGTTGTGAGCCTGTAAGCGCTGGGGAAGCTTTCGTCTTGACTATAAAGGGGCCCTCCCACTTGGGCTCCAGCTTGCCCCTGGACTCTGTCCGAGCTGTTCGGACGAGTACGAGGTCCCCTTCGCTAAATTCCCTCGGGATGACTGCCTGGTCGCGCCATGCTTTTGTCTGGGCTTGGTATTTGTTTAGGGCCTGTAGAGCGAAGACTCGGTCTCCGTCAATGAGATCCTTTGAAGTTGGCTCGTCCACGTCGGGGACGGCTGACGGAACTATTCGCGGGGGACCCATGTTTTATTTCTTGTGGGGTCATGGCCTCCGATCCGTATAGAAGGCGGAAAGGAGTAAACCCGGTCGCCCTGCACACAGTCGTGTTTAGTGCCCAGACCGCCTCGGGTAACAAATCGGTCCATCTGCCCTTTTTTCATCGAGGAGCATCTTTTTGACAGCTGTGAAGATTTTTCCATTGGCGCGTTCCACAACTCTGTTGGACTGCGGATGATAGACTGAGGCGAAGGCAAGCTTGGTGTCAATGGAGAAGCAAAAATCCTTGAAGTCTTGGCTGTCAAACTGCTTGCCGTTGTCAACTGTTAGTTCGGACGGTACTCCGAAGCGGCAAACAATGTTTTGCCAGAAGAACCTTTGGGCAGTTTTTGATGTTATTGTGGAAACAGCCCTTGCCTCGATCCATTTGGTGAAGTACTCGACAGCGACGAAGGCGAACTTAAGGTTCCCCTGAGCGGTGGGCAGGGGCCCGACAATGTCCAGGCCCCAGCGCTGGAGAGGCCATGTGTGGGCGATCAACTTTGTATACTGCGAGGGGCTGCCTGACCGAGGAGAAAACTTCTGGCAGGCTTCACAGGACCTTGTGACCCGATTTGCGGCGCAGATCATTGCGGGCCAGTAAAAGCCTTGGCGGATCACCTTAGCAGCTAGGGCCCTTGGCCCTGCGTGTGAGCCGCACGTGCCACTGTGGACTTCGCGTAGGATCTGGATGCCTTCGGTTTCGGTGACGCACTTAAGCATTGGCTGACTGACCCCTTTTTTGTAGAGTTGGCCTTCAATCAGTGCGAAGTCTCGGCTTCGATGTCTGAGGCGCTTGGCCTCACTGATGTCGGCTGGATGATAGTACTCCTGTAGGAACAGGGTTATTGGTGTCCGCCAGTCTTCGGTCATGATGAGGTTGACTATGCGGTGGCCCTCGCTGTCATTGGTTATTTGGAGCCCTTCGGGGCTCCGGACGGCTGGTGTGCCGATGACATGAAAGAACACGTCGGAGGGCAAAGATTCGCCCCTGGTGGCAGCCTTGGCCAATGCGTCGCCCTCTTCATTCTTGGCCCGATCCACATGCTGCAAGGTGAATCCCTTGAATTGTCTCTCGAGACTTCGGATGGCCGCGAGGTACTGCATGAGCGCGGGGTCCTTTGCTGCATAGTCTTTCTCGACTTGGCTGGCAACTACCTTGGAGTCTGTTTCGATGATGCAGGTGGTGACTCCGAGGGCCCTTAGCTTGCGGAGGCCGAGGATGACTGCTTCGTATTCTGCTATATTATTTGTGCATCTGTCGGATTCCAGAGCGAAGCTGAGGCGTGCTGCATATCTGTGCTTGACCCCGACTGGTGAGGTGATGACTGCAGCGGCGCCTGCCCCCGCATGGCACCATGCGCCGTCGCAATGGATCGTCCAAACCTTCTCTGCGGACGGGTTTGGCTGTGTTGTTGGCCCAGTCCAGTCGACGACGAAGTCTGCCAGGACTTGTGACTTGATGGCTGTCCTGGGCTCGAAGCTGATGTGGTAGCCGGAGAGTTCGGCCGCCCACTTGGCAATCCTCACCGATGCCTCCGGGTTTCTGAACAATTCGCCGAGTCCCCTGTCTGAGGTGACTCGGACCTTGAATGCTTCGAAGTAATGGCGCAATTTGCGCGAAGACATGACGACTGCGTAGGCAATCTTCTCCAGCTCTGTCATGTTGCACTTGGACGGTGTCAGCACTTCGGAGACATAGTAAACGGGGCACTGCCTGACCACGCCCTCAACTGTCTGCTCCTGCACTAGTGCCGCGCTGACCTCATGCGGCGAAGCCGCGACGTAGAGCAATAGGGGGAGCGAAGAGTCGGGGCTTGTAAGGACGGCCAACTCTGTCAGGTACTGTTTTAATGAGGCGAAGGCCGCCGCCTGCTCTGGTCCCCAGGCGAAGTCTTTTGCACCACGGAGTGTTTTGAGGAAGGGGAGACTTCGCTCGGTGGACCTGGAGATGAATCTGTTGAGAGCGGCCAATCTACCTGTCAGACGCTGGACGTCTCTGGCGGATTGCGGAGGCGTCATGTTTATGATGGCCTGAATCTTGGTTGGGTTGGCCTCGATACCGCGGTGTGATACCAGGTAGCCCAATATTTTGCCTTGGCGAACGCCGAAGACGCACTTTTCTGGGTTTAGGCGGAGTTGTGCGTCTCGCATGTTCGCGAATGTCTCGGTGAGGTCGGCGAGATGGTCCTCCTTGCTCTTGCTGGCGACGACGATGTCGTCCACGTATGTGAATATATTTCTGCCAACTTGCCCTTCGAGCACTATTTTGGTAAGCCTGGAGAAGGTGGACCCGGCGTTCTTGAGTCCCTCCGGCATTCTGATGAAGCAATATGTGCCGAAGGGTGTTATAAAGCTGGTGCTAGCCTTGTCTTCCTCCTTCATGTATATCTGGTGGTAACCGGAGAAGCAGTCGAGGAGGGACATGACTTCGCATCCGGCCGCGCTATCGACTATTTTGTCGATCCGCGGCAACGGGAAATTGTCCTTTGGGCAGGCTTTATTGAGACTGGTGAAGTCGATGCACATTCGCCACTTCCCGCTCTTTTTCTGCACCATCACGACATTGGAGAGCCATGTGGGGTAAGCCACCGGCTCGATGAATTTGGCTTCCAGGAGGTGGTGCACTTCTGCCTTGGCGGCCTCTGTCTTCTCGTCGGACATCTTGCGAAGCCGCTGTTTTTTCGGCCTTACCGAAGGGTCGATTCCCAAGCTGTGCTCTATTATGGAACGGCTAACCCCGACTAGATCGAGGGCTGACCAGGCGAAGACATCTTTGTTCTTGGATAGGCAGCAGAGGAGCTTCTCCTCTTCATGCGAAGTGAGGTCTTCGCTGATAGTGACTGTCTGCTTGGGCGTGGCCTGGTCGAGGGGGACAGTCTTGGTCCCGTCGTTGCTCTGCAGCTGTGCCTTGTCGTGCTGCTTATTGGTTGGGCTGGCGGGCGCGGGGACCTCGCGCTAGACCGTGAGGCAGTGCACGTTTCTCTGACCGGGCACGAAGTCCCGCTCTATGTTGCGCACAGTCTGTTGATTGTCGTGGACCGTAATGACACCTAACGGACCTGGTATCTTCATACATAGGTACAGTCCGTGAATGGCTGCTTCGAACTTATTGATGGAGCCCTGGCCCATGATGGCATTGTATGGATATACCATATCCACGATATCAAAGGTTACTTGCTCGCTTCGGGCATTGGGTGCTACACCGAAGGAGAGAGGCAGCTCTATTTTGCCGACAGGAAAGGTGCCCTTGCCGCCGAAGCCATACAACGGGTTGTCCGAAGGCTTGAGCAGGCTGTGGCTTATGCCCATGCGATCGAAGGCGTGGAGGAAGATGATGTCCGCCTGACTGCCATTGTCAACTAGGACTTTGTGCAGGTCCCAGCCTGCCACGCTGCAATTGATAACCATGGCATCGCAGTGGGGGGCGCTGCGCAAGTCGACGTCTCGTGTGTCGAAGGTTAGCGGTATGTGGGACCACTTTGTCTGCACGACTAGGCCGGTGACAGCGATGTGGTTAATGCTGCGGTAGTGGTCCCGCTTCTGCCGCTTTGTGTCGAAGTCGGTGCTGGACCCCCCAGTTATCATGTGAATGACTCCGCGATATGGCTGATCGGCGAAGTCTTCCTGCTTTGGAGCATGGGGGATGTTTTGATGTTGCTGGTGTGGTGGTGGGGGTGGGGGAGGTACGATTTGTACTTCCTGATGGTGTTGGTAAGCGTGGTGCGGTGGATGCGGGGCGGGGGCGTGGATATATGGTGGAGGGGGTTGCTGGTAAGTGTGCGCGACAACTCGGGGGTTGTCGGCTGGTTGCGCCCGTGCCATCCTGTCTCTGGTGGCCTTCGTTTCTGGGCAGTCTTTGGTTTGGTGGGCGCAGTCTTCGCCGTGGAAGAGGCAGTAGAATCGGCGCGGCGGCTGCGCACGCCCCCGACCCCTGCCGCGAGTTCCATTTCCGCGGCCCTAGGGGGGATAGTCCTGGCGACGAGGGGCGTCGGCAGCGGGATGCTGGTTGGCGATGTTATGCACATGCTGTTGATTGCGGCCGTCTCGACCGGAGTCCGGCTACGGAGTCCTCGTCCACGTGCGGCTGGACTGTGGAGCATCTTTTGGCTTCCTTTGGGACTCAACCTTGCAATGGTGTAGCTCTTCGGATTTGGCGTACTTTTCAAACAGCTGATATAATTCCTGGAGGTTCTTGGGCGGATCTCTGATGCAGTGGCTGTAAAGGACACCGGCGCGAAGGCCACTGATAGCGTAGTGGATGGCGATCTGGTCATCGACTGAGGGCAGCTGTGACTTGAGTGTTAAAAATTTGCGGTAATACTCCTGCAGAGTCTCCTTTTCCAGCTGCTTGCAGAGCGAGAGTTCGACTAAGGCGTCGGTGTCTGGGCGGTACCCTTGGAAGTTGAGCAGGAACTTGTCCCGGAGGCTTCTCCAGGAATCAATGGACAGCGGAGGCAACCTGGTGAACCAGGTGAGAGCTGGGCCCTCTAGGGCGATGATGAAAGACTTCGCCATTGTGGCGTCGTCCCCTCCGGAAGATGCAACAGCGACCTGATAACTCATTATGTATTGTGCCGGGTCGGTGCTGCCGTTGTACTTGGGATAGGTCCCTGCCCGGAAGTTAGCTGGCCAAGGCGTCACTTGCAGGTGTGGCGCCAGGGGACTTCGCTCGTCGAGATAGTTGACCCCTTGGAATGGCGCGGCGTGCGGGAAGGTGTGGTCGCGCTGGGGGAAACGCGGGTCTTCCGGTTGCGCGCGGTGTTGCAGGGGTGGCCCATGCTGCAGGCCGAGGTGGCCTTCGCGCGTGTCTTCCAGTTGTGCGCGCTGCTGGAGGGGTGGCCCATGCTGCAGGCCGAGGTGGCCTTCGCGCTGCATCAGCGCGATCTCCCGCTCGAGGTCCTGGGCCTTCTGCTCTTCGTCGCGTATCATTTGCCGCACTTTGGCTAGTGCGGACACGCGCTGGCGCTTGGCCTCCAGTATCTCTTTCTGCCTCTGGAGATTGCGGTTCTTGAGGCGCAGGGCGTGTAGCTGTAGCTGTTCTTCCGCTGAGACGCCGAGGACTTCACCGTCCTCGGTGAGGTCCGCGCCCTCCGGTGGGGCAAAGCCTGAGGGTGGCTGCGATTGTCCTTCAGGGCTGCAGGTGCGGAGGGTGTCATCTTCGCAGGTGCGGGGAACGTCGTCTTCAGTGGCCTCTTGGTGGGTGGATTGGGTGAGGGCGAGGGCCTTGCCCTTTCTTGCGGCAAGCAGTGCTGCCTTCGCAGCCTCGTCAGCCTTCGGGTTAGCTCTCTTGGGTGCCATCGCGGGTGGTTTTCTCGTAGCACGAACGGTGGGCGCCAAATGTTGGAACTTGCTCTCAGTTACAAGGGGATCCAACAAGGGTGGACAATGACGTCAACAGGGTTCTCGCGCTCGATGGCAATAGCTCTGTTAATCTGCCCTCTCACGGGCACTGTGCGGGGGTATTTATAGGTGTCTGAGCGCCCAGCGCCTTGTGTTAAGGACGCATGTGCCCTCAGATACCTAGGTTATCCCCAGAATATTCCCATAAAGCAGGGTTACAGACTGTAATTACAGGAATGCCTTTGCAAATTAGGCCCGTAACACGCAGCGGCCACGCGGGGCCCGTTACAATGGGCCGGATCACACGTGGGCCTCTGAGCTAGACGAGGCCGCACGGTGGGATGACGACGTCGCAGGCCTTTGTCTGGCGCCGTATCAAGCGAAGGGTGTCCCTGCCCGTTTTGTCTCCGTCGGCGCAGCGACTGCAGCGAAGGCCTCGAGCGAAGGGTGGCGTCTTTGCCTTCGCCCCAACACTTGTTCTTAATTCATAGTATTTGAGAACAAGTCCGCAACAACATTCATCATGAAGCTCACGTATAGTGGATGTAGTAGCAAACATGATAATAAGTTACTTTTACATTCTGATGTTTGCAAGACATGACTGTGTAATTTCTATAACTATACATAGCTTTTTCTTTCTTGTTAATCAAAATTACATATATACTAAAACTATATCCGTGCATGGGCATGTGCATGTACATTGTCCTATATATAAAAAAATGACTTTGTAGTAAATGTGGATAAGACCTATCGGTTTAGCATTCCCAAATAAGCATAATGCATGCTCGTGTAGTCCCACGTACCACTCATTGTTTCTGAGTCATTCCCCGCGCACCATGGGGACTCAAGAGGAATCAGTCAAGAAGCCACACAAATGACTTTGTAGTAAATGTGGATAAGGTCTATCGGTTTAGCATCCCAAATAAGCACAATGCATGCTCGTGTAGTCCCACGTACTGGTCGTTGCTTCTTAGTCATCCCGCGCACGCCATGTGGACTCAGAAGGAATCAGTCAAGAAGCTGCACAAGGTCTGCATGGTTCTGCCTACTAGTGCGTGGACGCATGTCGCCTATGTCGAGCTTACTCAGAGCACCTGATCTGCATCTCTATTTTCTATCTAGCCAAAATAATCAGATTCTAAAACATGTTGGATTATTAGCCACCACTCTCTATTCCATTCTTCTCGGCTAACCGTGCATTGCTGGAGATGAAGAAACATGCAGATAATAGAGTTCACCGGCCATGCATGCATGTAGGCGAACATGTGTGTATATATAAATGTTCTCCTTGAGTTACGATAGCTATCACCATTTGCAACCATATCTATCCATATCTGCTATCACCATCTACAACCATATCTATCCATATCTAGAGAGTTGCGAGGGCGAACACCCAGTAGAGCATCATCTATACCTGTGGATCGATCGTCATCTCTAGCTGAGAGAATGGACCGCTTTGTTGCCAAGACCGACGGGAAGAGGGACTCTGTGCTGACGTACTACTCGACCTTCGCCGAGTCTGAAGGTAATATCGAACATGATCAGCTTATGTACAGCCCACGCAGCGTCGCGAGGGCCACGGTGATGGGTATCCCCATCGGCGACCAGGGCGTGGCTATGCTACAGGGGCCGCTGATCATGGGCGCGAGACCGGCGGGGCTGGCGTGCGCGGTGGAGCTCACCATGGGATCTGTGCCCTACGTGATCCTGGAACGCGACGTGTGCATCGCCACAATGTGACACCGCCGCACGTACCGTCGGCTATGCCTGCACCTGCCCAAGTGCTACTGCTAGTTGCCACGCATGCCATTTCCGCACAGCTACCCCACATACCCAACCAGGCAACAGTTCCTAGCCTACCTCGATGAGTACAAGCACAATCACGGCATCCACCCCTTCTTCAATATGGAAGTTGTCAACGCAAAATACGACGGCGAATATTGGTGTGTACGCACCAAAGATAACAGCAACAACACCGAAGAGTCTATGATGTCCTTGTGCACTAGGGAGTACCGTACCCGATGGCTTATTGTTGCCACCGGTGAGAACGCTGAGCCGGTGGTACCTGAGATTAAGGGTATCCGTAACTTCAAGGGTGAAGTCATGCACTCAAGCGACTACCGCAGCGGCGAGGCATTTGAAAGCAACAAGGTGCTCGTCGTCGGTTGTGGCAATTCTGGCATGGAGGTGTCACTAGATCTCGCCAACTATAACGTGGACACATCTTTGGTTGTGCGTGATTCGGTGAGAAATTTACTTAACTTTATCATCGATAATGGATTATTAATAATTCTTTTCAATATATAAAAATATATTCTCTGTGTGGATCAGTGATTATATATTCTCATCTTTATGCATATATATATATATATATATATATATATATATATATACTATAACAAACAATTTATATATATATATATATATATATATATATATAAATTGTTTGTTATAGTTGGTTGAAATATATGAAATGCAGAATTAACTCGTTATTATGATCGTTATAAAACAATTTGAGAATTTGTTTTATTTATAAAATATTATATACATAAACAAATAAATTTAAAAATAATGTTTGCACATTTTTATATTTTATATAAGTATAAATTTTCGATTTGTTCCTTTTTAAAAATAATAATACAACGTAACACTATACTATGTATACTGGTTGTTTTTATATTTTTTAGTCTCAACAAATATATTAACAACAGTCAATTATTCTTGATCTAATATGTTAGTGACATTATTTTTTTATTAAAACATATACCAATAAATAGCTAATGATGACTTTATTGACATTTATGAATATGTACTTTATCTTTTTTGCTAGATATGTATTATCAATTTGGTTGGCTAAATAAACATGAGTCATATGCGTCAATAAATTATGTTATTCTTTTATATAGGACCACTAAACAATCATTAACATAATCATATACTAACTTTATATTTTTTTGTTTTTTTTCTCGTATCGAAATGTGATAACTCTTTATAATATACACTTTATATTTTTTCCTAATATTGAAATGTGATGCACAAACTTAATATTAAACCTTTTTAGTAGAACAATTTTGAATTTAATTGTTTGTCCCTAAACTTACTATTTTATCTTTTTGTTAAATGTTTTTCATTTAAACTCACTAACTTTCCATTCTTACTAATTTATAATATATATATACACATACATATGTATATATATCATAACTTATTCAATTGATTTTAATTATGAATATAATAAAATGTATTAGTGGTCCTCGAACTTCGTTGAAAAACAAAAAATGGGTGTTCAAAGTCAGTCCGTGGAACAAAGACCGCCAAGTTCCATCACTCGTTTTCATGCTTTTCTGATTGTTTTGAGAGTTTGGGAGCCCAACTGACACAACATGTCAAATTCGAGAACTGTTAGTGCATTTTACGTTTATGAATATTATATATATTGTTAGTTTTAAATATATAACCAGTTGTATATGTTTTGTGATGTTTATATTAACACGTTCGTGTTATTATGAGTAGTATATTATTTATTTAATTTTTAAATTAAAACTAATTTTTTTGTGGTGTTTGTAGGAACATATCCTTCCTAGAGAGATAATGGGTTTCTCAACCTTTACCTTGTCATTGTGACTACTTAAATTTTTAAATGTGAAAATAGTGGATCAAATTCTACTCTTACTAGCTCGGTTAATTTTGGGTGACACCAAATATATTGGTATTTCTCGACCTACCATAGGTCCTATGGAGTTAAAAAGTTTGTCTGGTAAAACACCAGTGCTCGATGTGGGCATAATATCAAAGATAAAGTTTGGAGATATCAAAGTAATTATTTATTTATTTTAATTTTTATATTTTTTCAATATTTACTATTTTATTTACATAACTTATGTTGTTAAATTTATTTCAAATTTTAGGTGTTTCCCGCAATTGAAAGCTTTCAAGAGCGTGGTGTACAGTTTATCGACGGTAGAATCGAATCATTTGATGTTGTGATTCTTGCTACATGGTATAAAAGTAATGTTCCATATTGGTTAAAGGTATTATTATTTTTACTTTTATTATGTTATCCTTATTATTGATTATTGTTAAAAATAATTGTTTATTTATTTATCTTTTTATTAATATGTAGGAGAACATTTTTTTTCACAAAAGAATGGATTTCCACGTATACCAAATGAATGGAAAGAAAACAATGGTCTATATACTGCTGGATTCTTAAGACGTGGTCTCCTTAGTGTTTCTATGGATGTAACTAAAATTGCAAATGATATTATACAATCTTATAATAACACAACATCATAATAACAAATTATATTTATTTTTTTATTAATAAATTTAGCATTATTAGAATAGATGGATAAACTAGAAAACAAATTATAGTCTTGCTTATCAATAAGTGTACTTATTTTATAGTTGATGATATGGATTGTTTTTGAAAAATATTGTAATTTGGTTTTATTATTTGTAATGAATAATATATATTATTATATGTATGGATATTTATTATTGTTTTATATATTATATTTTTATTAGAAAATGATGACTACATATATTAATAAAACCTTAATAAATAATATAGCTAATTTTGTTTTTAAACATTTAATTAATTATAATTTAACAACTTAAATTATTATTTAATAATTATATATGAGAATTATATTATGACTAAAATTGTTTTTATTTATGAACAAAATGTTAAACTCAAATAAAAATAGAGCTCTCTTTTAAAGTTATAACTCCAATAAAATATGATAACATAATTCTTAGATGTTTTTGGACCATTGGAAATCAACATTAAAATTTGAGTCGTAACTTGAAGAGAAAGGAATAGTCTTTTTAGAGGGAGGGGTAAAAG
Source organism: Zea luxurians (assembly GCA_029449295.1). Classification (NCBI taxonomy): domain Eukaryota; kingdom Viridiplantae; phylum Streptophyta; class Magnoliopsida; order Poales; family Poaceae; genus Zea; species Zea luxurians. The sequence continues at coordinate 35,841 of JAOPSE010000629.1, forward strand.
ATAAATGTTAGATGGTTAGGTTTATAAAGTTGAGTTGGAATTGTTATAAAGAAAAAAAGAAAGGGGTAGTCTTCTTAGATGGAGGGGTAAAGAAGAAAGGTTATAGGGTTAGGTTTATAAAGACTCTTAAAGGGTTAGAGGGTTAGGTTTATAAAGAGAGGATAGGAGGTTAACATAAGGTTAGGGTAGGAGGTTAACGTAAAAAAGTGAGACGTTAGAGGGTTAGGTTTATAAAGAGAAGGATGGAGAGAAGGATGTTAACATAAAAAGAGACTGACATAGCAAGAGTCATTTAAGGGCCACTTTGTAGCTCTAAGCCTTAGGGCACTATTTATAGAAGGGGAAATAGTTGTCAATTTACTAAAAAGTCCTCAAACTTTGCAATTGGACAAGTGGATGTTATAAGTATGGCCATAAGCCTAGTATCTACATTAGATACTCATAGGGAGTATAATGATCTTAGAAAACTGTGGGTGGCCAATGGTCAAGGCCAACAATTACAAGGTGCAATTGGTGTTATTTGTACTGTATTGATGTTATATGTATCAAAAATACAATAGTGCAAAGTATTCTTGAGGATCACATTTTCATCTTGATGTCCTAACGAGATACATAGTAGATTATTATAAATATAAATTATTTTATATTTTGTTTATAGTATTTAACATATAACTAGTCATGCAATAACCACAAATAAGATGATATTAAAACTAAATAATAGACACTCAAAATCAATGAAATACCATAAATAAATGTTTTATAATATTAATACTTTTATAAAACAGAATAGTTTATTGATAACATTAATACTTTTATAAAAAAACATTGGTTTCAATTTTGTATCATGACATTCATTGCACCAATAATAATATTTTAAGCTTCATCTTTTATTTTCGCATAGATTAATTGTTTCAAAATTAATTCAGTTGACATAGTTGAAGTAGAAGATAGAACTGTATTATGGTATTATTTTTCTTTGCATCAATAAAAACTGAACCAAACATAGCTTTATGAGCCATGTTTGGCACTATTCTTATTAGTTATTGGTTGGTCATGTTTTTAGTGTTGTATTATTTATTGTATATCAATATATTTCATCGTAATCTAACAATTTTTTTGATATATTCTTGCATAACAATTCTTTATTGAGTTGTTAATATGTTATTTTAGATAGAAGTTCCAAATTATCGTACTCATTTATATTGTGAGTACCTACTTTTGATATTTGTAGCAAAAAATCATTATTTTTTCTACATGTGAAAGTCCTAATTTGGTTTTAGTTATTGAGATACAACATTACTTAGTCCACAAACCCTTGAGCTTGACATGAAGGCCATAAATGAGAGATGGCATGGACATGTGATGAAATGTACGATGGGCCATTGGGAAAGTGAAACACGACAAGCTTGACACTTATGTAAGGCAATGAATAAGAGCAATAAGGCTGAAACAATGGACTATAAAGGTTATATGAGTGATCTATATCACATGTGAAGAACAAGCCAAGGATTTGATGTCATAAAAGGATATGAAATAACTTGATGAGGTGGAATAAAAGGATTATCAATCATTGATGATGGTCAAGTGAATGTGCAATATTGGACTTCATATGTTGATGACCATTCACAATCACTATGGAGAGAATGATATTGGACTAATTGTTTGTGAGAATCAAGTCCAAGTTATAGTGGAATTGTAGGAAAAGATGTAAAATATAGGGCATTTATTTTCACTAGTGTAAGATGTTTAGAGAAGTGGTCATAATTAGATAGCTATACTATTAAGAGACAAAATTGTTTTTGCATACGAGTTATCTAGTGCCACATGTGCCATCTAACTTTGCTTATGCATTAGAATAAAGTTGTGTGAGATGCAAGCGAAAAGCCATTGCAAAATGTTTTGACAATACTAAGTCGATACTAAAGATGTTGCTCTATCCTATGGGACATTTGAAGAATTAGCACATTTGAAAAGGTTTAGGTGAGAAGCTTGGCGGTGTATTTTATACTAACCAGAGCCCTCTGGTGGTCACCGAATAAGTGCCATTAAAGCATAGGTGGAGTTGTATAGGTGAGTCTGGTCGTCATGCTATAGTTTTTAGAGGCACCAAATCTGTTTGGTGATCACTAGAGAGAAAACCATCAAAAGCTTAGGTTGTGTAGTCTACACAACAAGTTTAATAGTGGGGACCTATCTGCCTGATGGTCAATGGAGAGAAGAGCACCATACTTTAGACGTTACACATGGTGAAGTTCTATGCGAGTAGGCAACATGTGAGAGTTTTCAAACACATGCTCTAGAGATCTCTAGTGGTGTAATTAGAGTGTATAAGTGATGTTTAAAACCTTCTACATGAGGTTCTTAAGGGCATCAGGTAGCTTTGGTAGTGATCTTGTGGGGCCATCAAAGTTTATAATATATGTGCAAAATTTTTTCCTCAGAGCTAGGGAGCACCAAAATTTTGTGGTTGCACTAGAGTTATCATCATTGGACCTTATAGATAAGCTTAATGGCTATCTACAATAGGTGTCAGTGACCATGGGAGAGCTCTGATGGCACCACTGGAGTTGTCTAGTGAGTTGCCAACTTACCTAGCATGGGCACAACTATATTCACTACAACCTTTTAGGCCTTGTGTAATATTATGATTACATCACTAATTAGTGTTTATTTGTCATAGGTTGTATTTTGGTAATGCCCTTATGACAAAAAAGCCATTGTCTATGACAATGATGCACACCAGATTCATCACTAAATCTATGACACTCTATTTTGTCATAAGTGCCTCTAAAACGTCATAATTTGTATGGTCATGCATTCCCACATGGTTAATGGTGATGACATGGCAAAACCTGTATGACAAAAGTATTTGTCATAGATTTGATCACATGGCAAGCCACATGATAGATGACGTGACAAAATTGTTGCCACGAAGAATTTAGCCATAAATTGGGATATGGTAGTTGACGTGGCAATGCATTTGTGATGAATATTTTCATTATAAAATGTGATGTCGTGGCAAGTGATGTGGCAAAGCATTTGTGGAAGATACAATCGTCATCAGAAGGAACACTATATCGTCATGAAATATTACACATCATAACCAAAATATCGTATGAATTTGTTCAACACAAATATTTCATCCAATAGAGAATCATATAACTTCAAAACATTTATATGCAAATCCTTTATCTTAAAATCCAAAGAAAATCCTATAACTAAAGACCAAGATTGTGTACGAACACACTGGAAACTGGTAGCACATTAGAAACAACTTCTATAGAAGTTTCAGTTGTTGTCCATCCTGAACTGATGCTGCCACCATTTCTTCCATGTAAATCTAATATAAAGGTTAAAGGTTATTCATCAGTATAGTATACCGCAAGTTGCAAGTATAAATATGAAAGGAAAACAAGCACTTACAATATCTTTCTAAACATTTTCACTAAAATATTTCTTCTTGCTTTTAAACATTTTTACTAAAATATTTCTTCTTACTGCAATGCATGTCCTTAAAAAGATCTATTACACTAAGTTCAACATCCTTATATTTTTCTTGCCTCTGAAATGATATAAAATGAGTTTGATGAGAATGGAGGTCTTGAAATAAGCATCCTTATATTTTTCTTACTTCTGAAATGATATAAAATGAGTCCGATAGGAATGGGGTCTTGAAATAAAGTAAATGTTGGATTTCAAAATAACAATTTAAAAGACATTTTAGATATGAACAGTGCTAAAGCATTTTAATGAAACATTATGAAGGCTTCTAAACATAATAGTAGATTGATTCATGTGACATCACACGTGCAGAGATAAACTGAAGGCTTCTAAACATAACAGGAGATTGATTCATAATTAATAGCAATCCACGACAGTAGATTTTAAACAAAAATTCATGTGCCATCACACACATAGAGGAACACACTATTTCACAACTAATGTTGTGAAACAAAAAATGCTTCTAAGATCCTAAGCAGTGTAAAAATTTCTCAAGATCACCAACTTTATCTGTTGCATAAACAAAGCTAAAGCACACACCCAAGCAAAAGCGTAATCAAGGACCTAACAGGTTAGGTTCACTTCCATATCAGCATTCTAGCAAAGTGTGAGGGGTAAGGATGGGCATTGTTCGATTTTTTATGTCAAAACTCCAGATATCAAACTACTAACAATGTAACAGTCTAAATGACAATATGCAGACATACTCATGATGAAAACAGTTTCATGGTCAACGAATTGCAGGGGAAACATTCATTTTTTTCTCTGCTGCTTTTAGAAACAAATACCCTTATAGCTATTCTTTGCTGTCAAGAAAAAAAATGTTGGAAAAATATATTCGGTCAACTGATCTCTTCTGATTAGAATCACCAGCTCATATCAAGAGAGAGGAGGATCTTTTTACTGGCACACCTTCATCAGGGATCTGTTGGAGAGAGTTCACTGGGGATCTGTTGGAGAGAGATGTTGGTTGGTGAACGAGGACTATAGGGCAGAGCTTGACCTAGAGCACGGGAGGGAGGGAGAGAGAGAGAGAGGTGCCGGCAGGAGAGCAAGATAGATGGGAAAAAAGGAGCGGTGGCACCGAGCGGAGAGAGGTGAGGAAGGAGGAGCTCAAGGAAGGGATGGAGGAGCCATTTCACCTGCTCAACGATGGAAGCGGCGATGACGTGTCTAGTGACGGGGTCGGGGCGGTGACGGCCAGCACACCGAGGTTCGTGTTTGGAGAAATGACGAAATGGAGAAATCTTGTTTCGTTAAAGAATGTGTACACATATATATACATCTTAAACAGGCGTGAAACTATCCTTTTCAGAAAGATACAGCCCTTTACTTGTTAACTGCTTAATGTAGATTAATGGATGAAATTAATCCACGTTACCGATCCTCAACACTCCCCCTTGATCGAGTCCATGTCTTGACGTGATCATCGTTGAAGTATTAGAATCATATCCAAATGAATCTGTCATGCTAACATCTTGTTCCAAAAAAAACCTCGTAGGAAAAAATAGAAAGATAGACGATATAGCATGTGCCTATGTTGATATTGCCTCATTAAAAACTTTACATGAGAAAACCTTATAAGGAAAAACTCATATAAAGAAAAGAGTGCAATATGATGTTGAACAGGTCATATATCAGAGATGCATACTCCCCCTGATTTCTGCAAATCTCTAAGTCGTATCATTCCAATTCCCTCAACACATTTTGAGAATGTTGAGTATGGTAGAGTTTTAGTGAATAAATCAACAAGATTATCACAAAACTTAGTTTGTAGGATATTTATCTCCCCATTGTTTTGCAACTCATGAGGATAAAATAACTTTGGGGGTAATATGCTTTGTAATATTGCTCTTAATATAACCTGTCACCATCTGAACAACACATGCAGCATTATCTTCATAGATAATGGTTGGAGATTCAATGGAACCAATACCACATGACTGTAGTATATGATTTATCATTCTGCGAAGCCATACACATTCACGTGAAGCTTCATATAATGCAATTATTTCAGAATGATTTGTGGATGTAGCTACCAAAGTTTGTTTGGAAGATTTCCAAGAGATAGTTGTTCCACCTTGTAAAAACACAAAGCATGTCTGAGATCTGGCATTATGGGGATCAAATAAATAACCAGCATCTGTGTATCCAATTAGAGTGGGATCTTGATTTGTTCCATAGAAAAGACCAAGATCTCTAGTGCCATTGAGATATCTAAAGATATTTTTTATTCCCGTCTAGTGGCATTTGGTAGGGGCTGCATTGTATCTTGCAAGTAGATTCACTGCAAAAGCAATGTCTGGACGTGTACTATTTGCAAGATACATGAGAGCACCTATGGCACTGAGATATGGGTAATTTTGTCCCAAGATCTCATCATTGTTATCCCTAGGTCGAAAAATATCCTTCTCCATATGGGGTTCTAGTTGGATATGACTTTTTCATATTGAACTTTTCCAATATTTTCTGGACATAGGCTCCTTGGTATATAAAAATTCCAGAAGGTAAATGCTCAAGTTGTAAACCTAAGCAAAATTTGGTTTTACCCAAATCCTTCATTTCAAACTCCGTCTTTAAATGATGACGTGCTTCATTAATATAATTCTCATTTCCAATAATGTTGAGATCATCAACATATACCGAGATGATACAAAATCCAGTCGATGATTTTTTAGTGAAACACAAGGGCAGTCATCATTCTTATTGTATTCCTTTAAAGAAAGGAATTCACTTAAGAGATTGTACCACATTCGCCTTGATTGCTTTAAGCCATATAAGGACTTTTGCAATTTTACACAATACATGTTACGGTGTGCCTTTTGATTCGATATATTAATTCCATCAGGAACCTTCATATAGATTTCCGAATCCAGTGACGCATATAGATATGCGGTCACTACATCCATCAACTGCAAAGATAGATGATTTTGTACTGCCAATGATATCAAGTATCATAATGTTATGCCATTCATCACTGGAGAGTAAGTCTCATTATAATCAATTTCGGGCTTTTGTGTGAAGCCTTGTGCTACCAACCTTGCTTTATATCTCACCACTTCATTTTGTTCATTCCGTTTCCGGACAAAAACCCATTTGTATCCAACAGGAAAAATGCCTCGAGGTGTGGGCATTACTTCTGAGAATACTTGTCTTTTATGAAGCGAGGTTATCTCTGCTTCAATTGCTTCCTTCCATTTACCCCAATTTGAGCGTTTTTTACACTCTGTCATGGATTGGGGTTCTGGGTCAATGAGGATGTCAGCAATTTCCTCAGAGAAATAGGTGTCAACAATGGTAGCCTTTCGGTCAAAGGACTTTCCAGATTCGATGTAATTAATGGCAAGTTCATTCACCCTTAAAGGTTCATCGACATTTCCCAGGTCGATAATCCTCGAGTTTTCTGATGCCCCTACTTTGGATATGCATTCCTAAAGGGGTTTCTAGATCATGTCCACTTTCATAAGTGCTTAATTGATGTGCATTCACCGTCTTTCTATGCTTCAAAGCAGATAAATCCTGCTTGGATGCCCTGTCTCTTCCCCTTATGTTTCCAACTTGGGGTTGAGTGGTTTTATTTGGTACCTCCACTCTTTCAGGAGCATTCCTTGCAGGAATAAAAGACTTAATAACACCTTTGTAATTAGTGAATGCATCTGGCAGATTATTTGCTAAATCTTGCAAAGTAATGATCTTTTGAACTTGAAGTTCAGATTCATTAGTACGTGGATCAGAGGAGGAGATATTTTTAGCATCCCAGTCAATTTCTCGGCATTCTTTTTGGTACTTATTATCTCCCCCTAATGTCTTGACATGTTCCTCATTGAATATGCAGTCAGCAAACCGGGCCATAAATAGATCCCCTGTTAGGGGTTCTAAATACTTAATGATTGGCGGAGATTGATAACCCACATAAATCCCTATTTTTCTGTGGGGGCCCATAGCGGTTCGCTGGGGTGGTGAAATGGGTACAAAAACTACACATCCAAATTTACACAAATGGGAAATATTTGGTGGATTCCCACGTACTAACTACATGGGAGAATATTCATGATATGCAGTTGGTCGTAATTGGATTAAGTCAGCAGCGTGTAATACTGCGTGACCCCAACACGAAGAAGGCAACGAACAATTCATTAGCATTGGTCGTGCAACAAGCTTGACCCTTTTCATCAAGGATTTCGCCAAACCATTCTGGGTATGGATATATGGAATAGAATGTTGCACTTGAATACCCAAAGCCATACAATAATTATTGAAGGCTTTTGAGGAGAATTCAGCGGCATTGTCCATGCGGATTGATTGAATCCGATTTTCAGGGTAATTTGCCTTTAATTTGATAATTTGAGACATTATCTTGGCGAAGGCATGGTTTTGTGTGGACAATAAGCACACATATGACCATCGCGTAGATGCGTTAATTAAAACCATGAAATACCTGAAAGGTCCAGATGTTGGCTCTATTGGACCACAAATGTCTCCTTGAATTCTTTCAAGAAACTTTAGTGGTTCAGCTTGGATTTTAAGATATGATGGTCTTAAAATCAATTTCCCCATAGCACATGGAGTGCATATAAATTTAGAATTTTTGGGAAATTTAGCATCAGTCAACTTATGACCAATAGAATTGTTGGTAATTTTTCTCGTCATCCCTATGCCAGGATGTCTAAGTCGATCATGCCAAATTTGGAATGAATCAACATTTTTAAAAATTACCTTATATATAACATGATTTATGGATTTGATGTATGTATAGTACAATCCAGATTCGAGAGTTGGAATTTTTTCACATATTTGTTTGCCATATCCAGTAAGTTTGGTAAGAATAAAAAATTCTTCTTTATCTTCATCATATGTTTCCACATGAATACCATTCTTACGAATATCTCTATAGCTTAACAAGGTATGTGTTGAATCAGGATACAATAAAGTATCCTCGATTACAATTTGTGTACCCATTGGGAGAATAATAGTGGCTCGACCAAAGCCCACAATCATCGCATCACGATCAGTGATGGTTAAAATATTTCCTTCTCTTTTTTAAGAGTTTGGAAATATTTAATCTCCCTAAGTATAGAATTTGTGGCACCACTGTCCACAAGGCATAATTCTTCCTCTGATGGATTGACTTTAGCAGACATCTTTTCTGGTTCTTCACGATCTCCTTCTCTTCTGCGTTGGTTGCTTCTCTTCTCTGTTGGTTGGAGCAAGGTGTTGATAACGTGTTTGGAGAAATGACGAAATGGAGAGCTCTTGTTTCATTAAAGACTGTGTACACATATATATACATCTTGAATAGACATGAAACTGTCCTTTTCAGAAAGACACAGCCCTTTACTTGTTAATTGCTTAATCTAGATTAATGGACGAGATTAATCCACATCACCGATCCTCAACAGTTCGAGCGAGGCGGTGTGCGGGGAGGCTATGGTTTGCGGGTGGATGGGGCACTAGCACGGGCGAGGACACGTGGAGGGGGTGAGGAGAGATATTTGCAAAAAAATACATGTGCCAACAACATGTGGCTTTATCAAAATACCCATCAAACCATATAACTCGTCAAAATATCCACACCTATATTAAGCCATTGCTATAATGCACATACATCTTTATATATTATGTTTTTAGCTCTATATAGACCAAAATATCCTTCTTATATATACACACACAAATAGATGTCTCATCACCAATTTAATAATAATACACATAAAAATCAACTTCTCATGCTCCTAGAAAAAATTAATTAACTTCTCATGCTGTTAGAAAAAATAATTATGATTGGTTTTTATGTGTATGATTATTATGTTGGTGATGAAACATAATATATATTTTTTATTTTAGACCTCTATTTGTGTGTATAGATAAAAATGTTATTTTGGTCTATATAATGTTAAAATATAAGATATGAAGAGGTATGTGCATTATAGCTATGATATGATGTTGGCGTGGGCATTTGACAAGTTATGTGGCTCGGTGGGTATTTTGGCGAAGCCACATGTTGGAAGGGGCATTTTCCCAAATATCTCGGATAAGGATGAGCATAGTTTGTAGGGAGGGAAGAGAGGGAGCGGTTGAAGACTCGCTCTATCATGTGAAAGGAGAGGACACATGAAGGAATAAAAAACTCACGCTAAAGTTGTAGATAAGAGACATAGACTAAAACAAACCTATTATGGTGGAAACTATTTTTTCTTATCCAATTATATACAAACTTATCTATTAGACAAGAAGTGGGGGAGAGGAATAGACCACATGCTTCACATTTCGCATGTGACACACGATGGTGGAAACTCGTGTTTTAGACAAATAGAGAAGAGATTATAAATAAAATATTTGTTTTTATTTGTCGTATTGTAAAGACCAGTGTACATTACTTGTGCTATTTTTTAAATTTTAAAACATAAATACCGTATCTTTGGATATGTTTTGTCCATTTTATTTCGACGATAAACATGTGGGTATAAGATAAAAGTACCTATTTTTTATTTGTCATATAAGAACTTATGTGTACACTAGTTTTTATTGTCATTTTAAGTGATTCATATTGTGGTTTTTTATTTATTGTTATCTGAGGTTTTATTTGTTTATTTTGTATAAAAAAATCATATTGTGGTAACTATATTACTATGTGTGGTAACATGTCAAACATGAAAGCCTATGTGGCAATGAGACCTCCTCTTAATGGTGGGTCATGCGAGCTAACATGGATAGTAGTATTTTTTTTAGAAAAAAACATTATGTCCATCAAATATGTGTATTGTTATGCAATATCGTTACAATTATTGTTTTGAGACGATTATGACATTCTTATGACAATTTCTATATTGTCATTATTATCGCAAACATGATGCTAGAGTATGGTATGGCGATTTTAATGATGGCGGATAAATTTTCGTCTCTATACCGAGCCATCTTCTAAAAATCATCATGATGTTTAATGACGAATTATTCTATTGCCATTGACTATTCGTCATAGAATGCCATAGGTGTTGTAGTGTATTTTATTAAGTAGACTTATAAATAGAGGGTGTGGTAGGGTTTCTAGTAACTCTTGACCCCTTTTCTCGTTTCCACATCTATTGAAGGTATGGGAAAACTTACACGCACATGTAGGCAATGATGAATGTTGGTTAGTGTGCTAGCTCCTCTTCCCTTTATATTCATGGTGTGAAAATCGTAGGGTTGGAGAAAATACTCGTGGCTCGATAACTTACTTGACTTGGCTTGTTAGTGGCTTGGCTTTACTTAGCTTGTTTTAATTTTGTAGCGAGTCAAGCCATCATTCTAGCTCTGTTCTGTAGTGAGCCAGCTCATTAGCTCACTCATGAGCTAGATGAGCCAAGCCACAACACAAGTTTGTCTAGTCATCGATGTTGCCTCGTCTCTCATAGTCTTGCCCTCTCATAGTTATGATCTATGATTGTTGGCAATTCTTATTGAGAGCACCTAGAGGGGGGTGAATAGGTGATCCTGTAAAAGCTTAAACTTAAGGCCACAAAAACTTGATTAAGCGTTAGCACAATAATGCCAAGTGGCTAGAGAGGAGTCTAAGCAAGACACGATAATCACAAGAAGATCAACACAGATAGACACAGTGGTTTATCCCGTGGTTCGGCCAAGTCCAACGCTTGCCTACTCCATGTTGTGGCGTCCCAACGGACGAGGGTTGCAATCAACCCCTCTCAAGCGGTCCAAAGACCCACTTGAATACCACGGTGTTTTGCTTTGCTTTTCTATATCCCGTTCGCGAGGAATCTCCACAACTTGGAGCCTCTCGCCCTTACACTTTGATGTTCACAAAGAAGCACGAAGTAAGGGAGGGATGAGCAACGCACACAAGACACAAAATCAGAGCGACAACACACACACAAGTCGCAACAAGAGCTCTCAACACAACCCGACGAGTTCACAACTCAAATAGAGCTCTAGTTGCTCTCACAAAGAATCAAATGTGCGGGTGCTTTAGAATGCTTGGGGAATGCTTGGTGTGCTCCTCCATGCGCCTAGGGGTCCCTTTTATAGCCCCAAGGCAGCTAGGGGTCGTTGAGAGCATTCCAGGAAGGCAATTCTTGCCTTCAGTCGCCTGGCGCACCGGACAGTCCGGTGCACCACCGGACACTGTCCGGTGCGGATTTCTTTCCTTATTTGGCGAAGCCGACCGTTGCAGATTCAGAGCCGTTGGCGCACCGGACACTGTCCGGTGCACACCGGACAGTCCGGTGCCCCCTTCTAGCCGTTGGCTCGGCCACATGTCCCGCGCAGATCGCGCGGCCGACCGTTGGCTCACCGGACAATCCGGTGCCTCACCGGACAGTCCGGTGAATTATAGCCTTACGCCATTAATCATCTCCCGAGAGCGACGAGTTCGCCTGTGAACGGCTCACTGGACAGTCCGGTGCAGCACCGGACAGTCCGGTGATTTATAGCCGTACACCGCCGTCGAAGTCCCGAGAACAGCAAGTTCGCCAGAGCCAGCCTGGCGCACCGGACACTGTCCGATGCACCCAGACTGAGCAGACTTTGGCGGTACAAAAACCATCTCTTTTCCAATTCGATTTTTCCTGTTTCCAGCACTTAGACACAGAGCATTAGTCTTCAAAACAATGTACTAAGTCTTAGAAACATACCTTTACTCTTGATTTGCACTTTGTCCAACATTTGGCATATATTTTCACTTAAGCACTTGTGTTGGCACTCAATCACCAAAATACTTAGAAATGGCCCAAGGGCACATTTCCCTTTCACTTATGCCAATTGAATTTTTCTCCGCAAGCGCGTGGAGACCGGTTATAGCCCTTGACAGAGAGTATTCTAGGTATCGTATTTCTCATAGGGAAGCGACATGCTAGAGATGAATTAACAAGACTCAAACTTGAATTGAAGTATAAACTTTGATAAGTGTACACTCTAGTGATTGGACGTGGGTAAATGAAATGAAAGGGTAGGTGTATGGGGAAAACAAATAGGGACCCTATGATCTGTAGTAAGGTAAAGTTGCCTGGGAGAACAATGAGGAGTACTGACGAAGGGGGACAACCCAGATATAACATAAGAGCGCGAGCAGATTAAGTGAAGCAACATGCCTTACCCAACCCCCGTAAAAATAGTAATGTCTTACATTTCCACCTTGGCCAACCCCTAACCCATGGAGGATCGAGGAAAGGATAAGCCAACCACAAATCTCAATTTGCCTAACCTCTGAAGGGTTGAGGATCAAAGTTATGCCTTATAGAGTCCACTTTGCCCGACCCACTTAGACTTGAAATTACAGGATCATACTGATAGAGGACTAGTCAAGCTTTGGTACAGGTGTAAGTTTTGAATGACAACACGAGGAATGATGTGTCCACATATGGGCTCTGATACGGAAGGGTTTGAATGACCATTTAGGAAAAGTATGGGTAGATGTGTATCAATTGTATGAAGGCTAACCAAAGCTCGATGACTCCACGACATGAAGGATAAAGAAGGTTACTCTATGGAGTTAGGGATTATTGGTATAGATTGTGTGGCTATAGTAATGTAACAAAGGAGGGTGACATCAGCTGGAAACGACCTTTTTCAGTGGGTTCTCGGCCAAGTGGCAAGCCACGACTCCTGTCCTTCTCACCCTGCCCTAAATTTATGTAATAGGAGCCTCCTCGCCTTGACCTATAAAAGGAGGGGATACATTATGGTTGTTGGAAGGAAGAATAGGTAGCCAACACATGTAACCACACTAGTCAATACACTTCACTTCCACTCCTGACTAGAAACCTAGGCACAGAGCCATCTCTCGACTCATTTGTAATCCTCCCCCTTTTGCAAACTTAGTGCAGGGCACACAAGTAGCCTGCCTAGATGTAGGGATGTCCCACCCATACTAGTATAAAACTCTTATGTCTTTCTGACACACCATCCATACTAGATGTGCAAAGCATGAAGATTAGTAGCCAATAGTTTTAGAACACCGACAGTTGGCATGCCAAGTAAGGGGTTGTTTGTGCATCATGACATGATTTTCACTGCATGGCTGCGGATGCCCAAAAATGTCGCCAGCTGAGTCTTAGTCACCGACATGGTCCCAAGCGTCAGCACGCACTCTAGGGCTTTGATTTCATCATCACCACTAAGGGAGCTAGGGTGCAGGTCGTGACACCCGCACAGGCCCCTGATAGCACCACCATCGAAGCATTTAGGGGCTATGCCCCATAGTTTGGTGACTGATGCAGGTAATATCCCCATGCAGTCCTCGAATGAAGAGCATGGCTTTTCCAGACCCCACCATCGGGTCTGGAAGCCATGCCCATGCCACCTCTCCAAAACATTGAGTTCATAGAGGAGGGGATGCTACATAGGAGGCCAACCCTAATGACGCCAGTAAGAGGGGATAAGATGAAGGCTTCCCGAAGCTAGATTGATATAGGTGACCTACATTAATGATGTAGGATCGCTCGCTAAAAACGACGTTGTGCTCACCTGTTTCATGGGGACCATGGTGCATTTGGATGGTCATAAAGGGATGGAAACATTCTAGCTGGAACTGTCGTGGACACAAAAATTCATCACACTAGTGAGTCTGATTTAACACCACCCTGGGATCCAGAGAACAGGCCGACCAACCCATTATCTTGTTCTTATGAACATGGTGATAACTTCAAAACCATCACATGGTTGTTTCTTCTCTGCCTGACCACTTGGGTCATCAACAAGGGCAACTCAGGACGTGATCAACTAGCCCCAGTTAAGCAGCACTCTAAGATCAATGATCAACGAGCATCTAAGGTCAGGATGGGCGAGAACCACTGTTAGGGGTGCGCCTTTGCCAAAGGTCCTCAAAACTAACAAATCTTAATTGTTTCATGATTTGTTTTAGGAAGAATCAACTAATCTTCATTATAATAACCTTTTTAAAGATTTAAAAAGGGAAATGGAAGCTTCAACATTAATGTTTAGCCTAAGCACCTTGTGACGCCCGAAGAAGACAACAAGGAAATGAAGGAGGGACCTAGCATTGTGGGCATCACGTTTTCAAGAAAAAAAGATGGTGATACCCTAAGTAGATGTTGTAGTTCACATGCATAGGTTTTGAGGTCATGGTTGTAATTTTATACGAAGTTGTACGTTGTGCTACCACTATAAATAGGGAACAGTGCCCATGCACATGGACACACTTTTTATGGTCCACATGCTCATGCATTCATAGTTGCTCCACATCTGAAGCTCCAAGGCATCAGTAATTTCGAACAACCTTCAAGTATCACAAAGGTACTCTTGTAACCGTTTGTGATCAAGGAATAATAAATAAAGAAACATGCTCATAATGAATTGTCTCTTGTATCCTTACTCGTTAAGCTTTTTCTATAGTTATGATTATCTTAATCTTCTCCATTTAATCAATCTCTTCCCAATGAGGGATTAAAGGGAAGAAGACCCCATTACTTTAATTATGTTGCCCTGTTTTGGTCCTTTACATGAATCTTAGTAGGTGACCAACGTTAACGCCCACTGTATGACAAGGCGGCTACCAAAGATGCTGAAGGCAAGAAGCAATCCTGAAGTCTTATTAGGAACCACAAGACCTTCACCCTTAGGCATAGGAGATTTATAATATAGTTGTGGCATATTGTAATCAATATTGTAATATAAGTTTGTATTCTAGTTGGAGGAATTAACGAATGTTGAAATGTAAATTTGACTTGAACGTATGAATTTTCATGACTCTACTATGGTTTTTTCATGTTGTGCTTTGTTATGAGTGAATCCCGAAAATACCTTTTGAGCCGAAGCATCATTGAGACTCAATCCTATTTCTTCTCTTTCAATATGGTGCATCGTAGCAATCCATGCATCATTAAGGAGTCTGCCTTTGAAGAGACTATTCAATAAATTGAGGAAGAAGTTCAATGTCACACCCAGATTTAAGGGCAAATCTAGGCGTGGATCAAATGTGTCCTAGAATCAAGTCTCACACATATGATGACTCATGGTACAGAAACGAATGTCACATCTTTACTATATAATAAGAGTTCTGTACAAAATAGCTAAATAATTACATCATATGAAGACAACGATCCTCCACAACCAAAGTTGATTGGGAGACGATGACCTAGACCTCTCATGAACTCATCATGACATCCTTCACGCTCCTCATCTTGTGGTACCTATTCTTGACCTAGGGGTGTGAGTACAAAGAAGGGTGAGCTCACATATGTTCATCGCTCAACAAGTTGTGGGAAATAATGTGCATGAGCACACTTATGGTGGGGGCTCGTCTGAAGTGTAAGGCTTACCAAAGAAGATGGTTAAAGTTGAGCATTACTTTTAAAGTTGGTCAAAGTTCTATTAGTAGTTACTAAGTATAAGTATAACCATCCCAATAAAATAAGAGATCACAATTAATAATAATTCCCACAATGCAATGCATATGACAGATAAAGTTTAATTCCATAAGTTACTCATGTGAGGGTTCGAGCCACTCATGACCGTGAGCACGGCTTATATACCAGTTTTACACTCTGCAAAAGTTGTGCCCTTTATCCATAAGTCGTGTATCTCTTCTAACCAGGGTTTGCAAGGCCCTTATAAACTTCCAAGGTGAATGGCTAGGGATCCACTACGAGTCCTTTACAAAGTTCCACTAGCTTTAGAAAACCTGCTATGATTTCGTGAGAAGAGCGATATAGGAATCCCTCGTCCAAAAAGCCATCGCAGCATGATCGGCCTGAGAACCTCCCTACACCGGCAACTCCTCTATCGCCCTTGCCCCTTTCGGGTAAGGTAGTCCTCCACTAGCTTTCCTAATTAGTCAGCCAAGTGTGTCCCATACCACTCTTCTGGTAGCACTGTTTTCCTGGGTGGTCACTCCATGTTCCATTGAACATAATAATCTTGTCATGAACAATAATGAAACCGTAATTCAATATAGCATTAATCCCAAAACCAGGTATAGCAATAGCAGCAGCAAGTCTACCCAATAGTTCATTTGTTTGCAAGGTGTAAGGTGAACAAAACTAAGGAAAACCTATTAGATCCTATAAAGTTAACTAGAGCATGTCACAGTGATTAACAGGAACATTATTACGTAAAGAAGAGTGATCAAGGGCATAACTTGCCTTATACTTGAGATTGCAGGTACTTCACTAAGTTGGTCTTCAGATTTCTCGTGACATCGCTTCTATGCATACCAATACATACAGATAGACAAGGAGTACATAAAAATAACATTACACCAAACAAAAGAAAGAACCATACAATAATATTCTACATGTCGCTACGAGATCGTAGGCTCAAGAATCAATAAAAACGGAGTTACGGTAGAAAAGATATGGTTTTCTCATGGTTTAGGTGATTATGCAATAAAACTACTTCAACTTATAATTATAGACACATTAATATTGATTAGAAAAGTTAACCTATTAGCTTAGGTTCGACAAATATCTATTTTTGAAATTATTTTACTTCGTAAAATAATGCTACTATAGCATAGACAATATTATTATGAAGCTAATTCAATTTGAATGGATCAAATCAGAGTTAAGACGCAAAAGATATAAATTTTCTAAGTTCTTTATACATTTTATATTAACTTTTTATACTACAAATGATTATCATATGTATTTTCCACAATTTTCTGATTTATCTAATCATTTAATAAGAAAAAGGATGGTGGTTTTAATTACTAAAAAGTATAGGGTCTGGTTTGTAAGAACTTGGACTAGTTTGTAATGAACCTCATATACGGGCAAACTACAGGCTAAATAAGAAAAACAGCAGGGTCTCTTAGTATCGGCACCCTTAGCCGCCTGATCTAAAATCTAGGGCTGCGATTAGATATAGGATCTTTTGAAACAATACGGGACGGTGGCCGCCGGATCAACGATCAATGGCCAGGATTTTATGAAGCGAGATTTAATCTGCGCCAACCATTTCACAATCGATGGCATAGATTCCTACCCGATCCGACATCCCCACGATCTAATCATGTTCGTGTATTATCTGATCAAAGATTAGCGCTACTCCCCTTCCCACGGAGGCAACAAGGCTGCGACGCACTAGCCCGCACGGCGGAGCTTCGCCGGCACGCACCCTATCCTGACCCCTAGTGCTTAACTTGCCACACAAATAGGCTTTACTTGAAGATGAAGGTCAGGCAAGAAACATGGGTAGGTTTTTACCCCAAGACCATGGCGCTGACCCTCAGGTTCACGACGGGAAGCGGCTTCGCCGCGGTATCTACTCGTCATTGAGAAATCCAAGCCAAATCACGGCCCCATGCGCCCACAACACTAGCCAACAGAGATGCCCGACCCGCCATCCAAGGTCCCAGTGATGGAGTTCGAACAATGCGATGATGGCGGCGACGTCGCGTCACGCCCCCTCTCTCCGCTCTCCCTCTGCTTGCTCCAATGGTGCCCACAACGGCGCGCGCCATTGGCGTGGCACTAGATGGGTGAAGGGGATGCCACGGCAGACAGGTATATAGCCCCGCAAGGAAGCTCATGGAGAGGATCCAAGGTCGGGTGGAAGGATCAACCTGGGCACGGTTGACCCGGACACACGGGATCTGTAGCATGGTTTGTTATGAAGACGAAAGTGACATCATGGGCCCGCATGCCAGCGACTCATAAAGCCACATGCGAAGGGTGGCAGGCGCTGGACACCGGGACCCACCTGGCGGCTCTTGCCTATGGTGTGGTGTCTGGTCTGTGCGATCGAGAAGTGGGCCGTGCAGTAGTGGTTTCGGCTCACACGGGTAAGTTTCTCTTTTCTCTTTTTTTCTTATTTTATTTTCTGTTTTCCTTTTGTTACCTATTTTAATTTCAATATTCAATTCTGTTTTGAATTCCAAACTTGATTTTAAATACACATATCAAAACCCAGCATGATGCAAAGTTTTAAGAGTCACTTTATCTGTTTGATGTTTATAAATTAGTTTATTTATTTATTTAGGCATTTGTTTCAAATATGCAATACACACCAAGGTAGGTATCTGTTGGTCACTTGTTCTTAAATGCTGTGAATCAAGAACAAGGCAACACAACTATGAATTATTATGGACCTTCGTTTTCCAAAGCATTATCTCCCCATGGATATAATGATCATCAGACGAAGGTCATGAATGACTGGCCTCCATCGTTTAATATGTGAACATGAATGCGAAAGGGCAAAGATAGAGGTTACATCTCATTAATTCCTTCATATTCGCATTCTATAAAACATGTATGAACATCAACAGAATTAATATTACATTGATACCTTCGGCTTGCTCGAAGTTGAAGACGCGAGAGAGTGATTACAATTCAGCGTGAACAGTACGGTGCTACTGTTTATCTATTTATAGACACGGAACGCAGCCTGGGTAAAAGTACATTTATGTCCCCAATATTCATATATGATCATAATACAAGTTATTAATGACTAAGTAGTCTTTTCCTCTTTCTGTCAGCATCATCATTATACTTCATCTCTGTTGTGAGCCAAAGCTGTCTATCTGGTGATAGCTTCGGCGTTTACACTTATCCTCTTTAGATCTATCTTCATCTTGCGTGCCTTCGTCAAGAGGAAGAGGCTTGTATCCTAAAGACGAAGCTTCATATAATAGCTTATGTTGAAAGCAAATGGTTAATTATGTTTTTGAGGACTTTCGAAAGGATAAGGCCCCCAATAGTAGCTCCTCGTAGTATTAATTTGTTTTATTGTAATAACTTCAGACTGTGACGAGAACGAAGACCTTTAGTCGAAGGTCCGAAAAAACACCTTCTCTTCGCTAGAATAGCGAATCATTCTGACCCGTGGGGCCCACTGAGCTATGGGGCTCTGAGTGTATATATAGAACCCTGTGTCATGAGTATTTTTCATGCTATTTAGCTGTTTGTACTATGTGTGCTATTTTAACTTTCTTTGCTTTCTCCAGCTCGATTGACTTTTGAGCTTCAGCATCTGCCCAACCATCGTCTGAATGGCTGAGGAGAAGAAGATCACTGACCCCACACTGGCTAGGTTTTACGAAGCTATGGAGAAGACCAACATAGAGAAAACCACGAACGAGATGCTGGACGGGTTGTCTAAGAACTCCAACGATAATGAGAGTTTTGACATAGAGAGTGGAAATGAAGATGTTGAAGACCGGCCATGGAGGTCGAGCCATGTTGTTTTCGTGAAATCCACCATCAAGCAAGGTCAGATTGAATCGATGAAGGGGAAAATACTTTCATGATGTATTTGTAGTGAGGGCTAGGAGAGAGGACAACGTTCCTTTGCTAGAAAGCGATGAAGTGGTAGTCTTCAGGAGCTTCATGAAGGCTGGGCTTCGTTTCCCGCTTCATAAGATGCTAGTCGATGTTTTGAAAACATTTGAGATATATATTCATCAGATTACCCCCAAAGCTCTTATTAGAGTGGGGGTTTTATCTGGGCCATGAGGAGCCAAGGACTGGATCCAGATGCAAGATGCTTTGCAATATTCATGAACTGTCTTACTAGACGAAGGCGACTGGAAAAGAACAGTATCATAATAATTTTGGTTGTTACAGCTTCGTGCCTCGATCTGAGGCGAGTTACCCTATGCCCATGTTTCGGAAAAGGTGGCCAGGCTCTTGGATGCAAGAGTGGTTTTATGTGAAGAATGACCTGAGTCATAGGGAGGATGTGAAAGGGATTATTCAACGCCCTATATGGTCTCGCTTCGGCATTAGGAGGCCACCCATTGCACTTGGGAATGATGTGCAAGCGTGTCAGGCGGCTTTCAACATAGTGTGCACCTATATTAGCACAAAAGACTTGGTTCAAGAGCACATTGCTTACAGAGTATAGCCTCTTGCAAGTGGATGGGAAATACTGAAGGAGGTTGCCGCTGGCTCTAGTCAAGGTGGCTTGGTCTATCTCAAGTATACCTTCCGATACAGAAGCCAATTTGATGAACCAAATGATGACTGGCTACATGCTATAGAGGCAACTAGTGGTGAGTTACTTGGAGCTTACTCGAAGGCTGAAGATGAAGCTATGACGGTCGCCTTCAGCGCTCGAGGGAAAAAAGGCTAAACAGGGTTTTTGATGTTATCGGGTTTGTCTACCCTGATTACTGTTTTCCTATTCGGAAACAAGGGAGAAAAGGGAAAATTGCTGCTTCGACATCCTCTAGTGCGTCAAAGGCGAACAAAGTGAAGGTCTTGACACGTAGACTGAGATGCATTGAGACAGCCGATGTGCCAAAGCTTATTGAAGGTGCAAAAACTGCCCCTTCTACCACAGAATCAGGTCCTGTCATGTCAATCAAAACTCATACAGATCCGGCCGAAGAGCCGAAATCAGAGAAGACAGCAAGACAACTGAAGGTACTGAGCCTAGCAACTACAATAGAACTACCGAAGCCATCAAGTGTTTCTACTGCGACCCCAAGAAAAAGGAGAATGGCTAGTGTATTAGACGCTGTTTTGGAATCCACAAAGATGTCAGCTGCTGCTTCTGCCGAAGCTTCTAGTAGAAAAACTAAGGATGCGAAAGAAGTTGTTGCTGTGAGCACGGCCATCGCTCCTACCAAAGCTAGGCCAATAGAACTGGCGGAAGAGAGTGCTCCAGAGGGATCTAAACATCCTGCCCCGAACACCTCATAAAGAGCTGGAATTCATCATTCAATGTGCTTCGGGAAAGCAGCTATCTTCAGAGCAGATTGTCGAAGTAGAGCATTATGCCAGGGACCTAAAGTACCCCCGAGGGTCCTTTGTATACGGAGGGGATGACGAAGAGGACTTCCTCTATTGCCTTCCTGATAATAAGGAAATCAACGTCTGTCGCGAGATGTTGAACAACATGGGATTTCCGAAGCTCGAGCTCGATTTATCTGCTATGTCAAAGGATCAACTTGCGGACAACCTTGCTTTCAATAGCTTGAAGATTTGCAAATTTTGGCTTCGTGTTTTAGTACTTTTCAAACTATTTTTCAGTAGTTCTTACATTTTTTGTTTACTCTTTTGTTTTATTTTGCAGGTCTAATCCTAAGTAAAGCTTTGAAGGCCCAAAAGGATGCCGAAGACGAGAGTTGCCAAAGGGCACTTAGTAATCTCCGATCGGAGGTTATAACTTTGAGGAATGAAGCTCTCGCTAAAGATAAGTTTTTGCTATATCTAGTCGAAAGGCTGAAGTCTAGTGAAGCCAAGATGTCTGCTCAAGCAAAAGCTCACAAAGCCGAAGTACAAGAGCTAAAAAGGAAAGTTGCCGAGGCAAATGAAAATTTTGATGTTGAAGTGGTAAAGCATGAGATATACAAAATTGAAAGACCAAGAGCACAAATAGAAGTGATCAAGGGCACAACATGCCTTCAACGAGCTCCTGCTCAGCACTCTCCACCTGCTGAACACCTGGATCCTCTGTAGCTGGCTCGTCTACTCACAACAATACAAACAAGCACAGGATAGCAGAAATTAACATCACACCAAATAGCATAACATAATGCATGATAATATTCTACGTGTCGTAACGAGATTGCAGGAACAAGAATCACTAAATTCGGAGTTACAGTTATCGAGTTATGATTTTCTGAAGTTATTAAGTGCTTGGTGTGGAATAACTCAATTAAATAATTGTAATCTAAGTTTCATGGCTAAATAGAGTTACTAGGTGATGAACAATATTAATACCGAATTATTGCAACTAGAATGGATTAAAAAGGAGTTAAATTCATCAAGTTATGAATTTTCCAAGATTAAGACATTATTTTTGTACTAAAATGATTTCTGCCCTTAGTTAAATCAATTTTCTCAATGATCTGGACTGCGCACACAATAACCGAAAAGTACTAGGGTTAGTCTGCAAAATTCCCTAGACTCAGACTACTTCCGCGGTGGATTGTGGGTTTTATTTCATAATTTTCTAGGGGTTCTTTTGCAAAGTCGTGCGACCGAAAGGGTGCGGACAGATCCTGGCCATCATATCAGACATGAGCGCTCCAGATTAGATCTACGCTCATCCTGAACCGGTACTCAACCTAACCCGCTCGATCGACGATCAACGATAGTGGATAGCGGTCCCCGAGACCGGCCCGGATCTGCCCGTGGCTGAATGTAATACTCAAAGTTGTATACCAAGATTAATAGAGAGAGAGCTCCTCATTTTGTGTGTCTTATTTGCATCATAAAAAGAGCACCTATGTAATTGAGAGAGACTAAATAAAACAACTACTCTAAAATAAAGAAAAGTGCATTTGTTGGAGTTTTTATGTTTGCATTAAATAAAAATAACAATAAAATAAAATGACAAGAAATATATTAAAATCCCAAAATGGAAACTTATAATATAAAAAAAATATGTGGGCACCCAAATTGGAAATTGAATTCTAAAGGGAATTCTACAATTGGAGGAGATTGGGAAAATACTAAACAAAGAGGATAAAATAAATTCATAAATAAATAAAAGTTGGTCCATATGGTTATGAAGATTTATAAAATTAACCTGAGTTTGATCTTCACACAAAAATAGATTCAAATTTGAAATCTAAAATTTAAAAGGAAGAAAGGAAAAAGAAAACATAAAAGAAAAAGGAAAAAACCCTGCTGTTGGGCCTGGTTCGCGAATTCAGCCCACCAGGGGGGAAATATCCCGCGCTTGGCCCATTCCTGGGCTCTGCCTCCGCACGCCCGCGCCGACAGTGGGTCCCGCGTGTCGGTCTCACCTCGCACGCGCGCTGGCATCTCTGCTAGTGGGTCCCGCTCGTCAGCGTCTTCTTCCCCGGGCTCTGTCTTCTTCGCGGAGTTGGCGCAACGAACCGGCCGAGCTCGGCGGATCTCGGCCACCAAAATCGGACCGTGCTGACCTCGCAGCGACGCATAAAAGCCTCGGCCGTCGACCCAACCCACTCGTCCCCCTTTTCCCTGGCTCCCCCTTCCGCCTCCTCGCGCGAGCGTCGCCCGCCATAGCCACCTCGCGGCCACCGACGGCAAAACCTCCACTGTGCTTGCGCCCGCCTTGGGTTTTCGGTCGAATAGTGTCGCCAGGACCGAGGGAAGGTGTGCGTGCACCGGCATCGGCTTGGGAGCGATCTACGCCGGCGAATTCGTCACCGGAGCTTCACCACCGCTTCGGATCCGCCGCGCCCCGTGGTCACGTCTACACGATCCAAAATCGCAGGCAAGAACTCCACTCCTACCTTCACCACGTCGGTCTCGTCGTGTAGGACGATCCAATTTTAGGTTTGAGGCAGTGATTAGCCAGATTGCGTGTCGCCGGCGAGGGCTCCGCCGTGGGTTTTGGTGCGCCGCCGCGCCTGTGTGCGTGATGGAGAAGACAGGCGTGCGCCGTTGGATGAATGATGGACGGTGTAGATTAGGTTAACGATTACCCCTTCGTCCAATAGATCCGCGACCGTAGATCTGCGATCCGACGGTTGCGAGCGTGTCTGGTTATTTTAAATCCGGGCCGTAGATGGTGATCCAACGGCTGCGATCGTGTACCCGTTCGGTTGGCACTCGATCTAATCGGGGCCGTTCATTTGCGATCGGGCGATCAGAAACCTTTCATACCCCTTCGCGAGTCAGATTAGCAAAAGAGCCCCCGCAGAATCATAAAACCAACCCGCCGTCCATGTGTTACTATTCCCTGTGTCTAGGATATCTTGCGCAGAGACCCCTGTGTTTTCTGGAATTTGACGCCCAGTCCCGAGAGTATTAAAAACAGAGAAAATAATATTAGGAATTCATTTTTAATACAAAAACAAATCTAGAAACTTGTAAAATGCATAGAAAATTCATTTTAGCTCCAAATTGAGTCATTCCAATTCCTAAAATTTTGTAATAATATTCTCTATCCTTTAGAATCACTGTTTTGACATGAACTCTGTTAGAAAATTAATTTACCATCTAATCCTATTATAATCACCTTAAATCTTAGGAAATTCATAACTTAAATTCTATAACTCCAAATTCAGTGATTCCAGTTCCTATGATTTCATTTTAATGTGTAGATTTTTTACTGTATATTTCATTCATCTGTTTGGTGTGATGTTGATTTTGGCTATACTATGTATGTATTGTGTTGATGCGAGTAGACGAGCAAGCCACTGTGGAAACTGAGGTTCAACAAGTAGAAGTAGCTGAGCAGGAACTCATTACAGGCAAGTTGTGCCCTTGATCACTTACTTTTCCCAGCCATGTTCTTATTAATTTTAATGATCTGCATAGGTTAATTTTGATGGGATCCTTTATGTACCCCAGTTTTGATTACCTCTATACCTTGTTCACCCCTGGAATATTTTTGGGTAGTACTTGCTATTGCTTTATGAGGATTGGGTATGGAGATTCATTACTCATGATTATTCTGTTATTATCTTGTTATTATTATTGTTCATGTTAAGATTATTAAATTAATGGGAACATGGAGCGACCACCCGGGAAAACAGTGCTACCACAAGGGTTTAATGGGACTGTTGGGGGCCTTCGTCCTCCGAAGGTCCTCAAAAACATGATTTGACAATGTTTTCCAAGTGGATTATGTGAACAGGTATCTTCGGACTCAGAATTATGAACATGAAGCACGGTCAGGACGAAGCCTGAACCAGACGAAGGACGAGCTGATTACCAAGCTCTACGAAGGATGATGCACAGCCGAAGCTGTGCGCAGGGAAGCTTCGTCGCGATAGCAGAAAGGGGAACCGACCTAAAGATGAAAAGACTACGTGGGCCTTGACAGATTTCCATAAGTCATTAACAAATGTAATGGACATGGATGTAATTTTACGTGGGCTGCGTTCCGCGTCTATAAATAGATGAACAGTACTCCCGTACTGTTCACGCTGACTTGGCATTTGCTTTTGCGTCACGCTTGTACTTTTTACCTTCTCTCAGGACCGAAGGTACACTTGTAATTTGAAATCATTTCTATTTTTCCATGTTGATAAAATAGAAATGATTTTATGTTGTTTATATTATATTTTGTGCTTTATATGAATCCTTCGTCATTACTTGTTATATTTACGAAGGTATGTCCCTTATGACCTTCATCCGAAACTCATTATTTCCCGAAGGGGCATAATGTTTCGAAGGACGAAGGACTTTAACATTTAACACTTTTTATGTTGCCTTGTTCTTAACTCTTAGCATTTGAGAACAAGTCCCCAACAGGGACGCCCTTGGCTGACTAATTAGGAAAGCTAGTGGAAGACTACCTTACCCGAAAGGGGCAAGGGCAGTAGGGGAGAGGTCAGTGTAGGGAGGTCCCTGGTTGATTTTGCTGCGATGGCGGTCAGCCAGGAACCCTACACTGGATCTTCCTATAAACTGTAGCGGGTTTTCGGAAGCTAGTGGAACTTTGTAAAGGCCTCGTAGTGGATCCCTAGCCATTCACCTCGGTAGTGTCTAAGGGCCTTGCAAACCCAGGCGACATGGGATACACGACTTGTGGGTAAAGATGCGCAACCTCTGCAGAGTGTAAAACTAGTATACTAGCCGTGCTCACGGTCATGAGCGGCTCGGACCCTCACATGATTAATTATGGAACTTAAGTTTAATTTGACATTTGCATCGCATTTGGGATTATTTTACTATTACTGTTCTTTATTATTATTATTAAGGTTTGGTATTCACTTACACTTAGTAATTGCTAATAAAATTTTGACCAACTTATAAAAGCAATGCTCAGCCTTAGCCTTTATTTCATTGATCAGCCTTACACTACATGAACTCCCACCTTTGGTGAGTTCATGCCACATTATTCCCCACGACTTGTTGAGCTATGAACGTATGTGAGCTCACTCTTGCTGTCTCACACCCCCCCCACAGGAGAAGAACAGGTGGTTGAAGAGGAGCCGCCTAACACTGAGGAGTTCGATCTGATCTAGGTGGCGTTTCCCAGTCGACATTGGCGCCGACGATCCTTAGTTCGTTTTATCTTTATTATTTTATTTTGTAATAAGACTTCCGCTATGTAATAAGTACTCTGATGTTTTATGACATTTATCTCTATACACTCTGTTATTATATATGTTGTCTTCTTGGCGCATGTATGAGATGCACCCGGCTTTGTTCTTTAAAACCGGGTGTTACAGAAGTGGTATCAGAGGAAATGTTGACTGTAGGACGAAACCTAGATAGAAATGGATAAAACCCTTACCTACTTACCTTACTCTGATTCTTTCTACACTTATCTTAATCATGTCTCACCTTCTACTGTTCTACTCTGATTATTCTTATCTTTTCTACTCTGAGACAAGATGGATTTCACACCTTGGAATCCCTACCCCTATGACATTTTTAAGAGATAGGAAGCCTAAGACAAAATTAAAACTATTTTCTCTATTAAAAATATTGGTTGATTGTTCTGATGATCAATGCCTGATTTGCTTCTTTGATTGATTGAAATATTACATGGACATCTTAGCATGTGCCAGCATAAGGTAATAAATTAGCTATGGTAGGTAAAACGTTAAACTGCTTAGCTAATAAATCCCCCAAAGTAACATGATTGTAATTACTGCCTTGTCTACTGCTCTTTCTTACCATATGTATCTAACTCAGATGGTCAATACCAGGAGGGGTGGTGGAATTGATTTGCCTCCTAACCGACACACTCGAAGAATTTATAGACAACCTCAGCCACAGCCTGCAGAGATGAATCCTCCTAATCCTCCACCAGGCGGAGTTGACCCACTGGTTGCTGCTCAGATGGCGGTGATGCAGCAAATGGCGGACACCATGGCTGATATGCGTGCCCAGATGCAGCAAGAACGCCAAGAGATGCGTCAGGAAAGAGAAGACATACGCCAGGAGTTGCGCCAGGAGCGAGATGAGATACGCCAAGAAAGGAGGGCGCAACAACAACAGCTTCAACAACAGCAACAACAGCAACAAGTGCCATTGCCTCCACCACCACCACCAGTTCCACCTCGTGATAAGCACCGGGAGTTTATGAGTCATAAGCCACCGACCTTCGCCAGTTCGCCAGATCCACTTGATGCAGATGATTGGCTGAAAGCAATTGAGAAGATGCTCAACATTGCACAATGCACTGACCGGGAGAAGGTTTTATATGCTTCTGGACGTCTGATTGGTCCTGCTGCTGACTGGTGGGATTCTTATACTGCTGCCCATGATGCTGCGGATACTATTACCTGGGCAGAGTTCAGTACGCAGTTCAGGAACTACCATATTCCAGCTGGGATGATAAAGATCAAGAAGAAGGAGTTTCTGTCGCTGAAGCAAGGAAGTATGTCAGTCAGCGAGTACCGCGACAAGTTTATTCAGCTATCCAGATATGCCCCTGAAGAAGTTGCTGAAGACGAGAGGAAGCAGGAGCATTTCATTGAAGGACTTAATGGACCACTGCAGTATGCTCTAGTGGCACACACATTTCCATCATTTCAGAGACTGTTGGATAAGGCCCTGGCTATTGAACACAAGCGTGTTCAGTTGGGAGATTTGAAGAGGAAGGCTATCTCACAGGGACAGGGTAGCAGCAGTGTTCGTCCTCGCTACAGTTCACCACAGGGTACACCGACTCGACCCGGAGGACCACGCCCAGTTCAGCAATCACCACTGAGGACTCCACCTCCTCGACAGGCTACTCCCACGGGCACCCCGACGAAGTTTGCAGGACAGAGTCCGGGCACTCAATGTTTCAAGTGTGGGAAGATTGGTCATTATGCAAATGTCTGCCCACAGAGGATTGCTACTACTCCAGTTCAGAACAAGCAACAGACCCCTGGCAAGGGATATTCTATAGCTAGGGTGAATCAAGTCAGCGTTGATGATACTCCTGATGGTGGGGACCTCGTAATTGGTATGTTTTATGTTAATACAATTCCTGCAACAATATTATTTGATTCTGGTGCTACACATTCATTCATGTCTGCTCGATATGCCAACACAAATGAAATACCACTGCTAAATATGAGAAAACCCCTAATAGTAATTACACCTAAAGGGCCTGTTGAGGCGAATCAAATGACACGTAGATTGACCTTGACCATTATGGGTAGAGAATTTGGAGCTACTGCTATAATATTAGAGTCAAGCAGTATAGATTTGATCCTTGGTATGTCATGGCTAAGAAAGGCAAAGGCCGTTATAGCATGTGGTAGAGGTACTATAGAGCTCACTACCACTAAAGGAGAAAGATTTCAAGTTAATATTGCAGTAACCTCCTCATCCATGCGTGCAATGTTCTTTATGCCTGAGGAGTTTGTTGGTGACAACATCCGGGTGGTTAGAGATTTTCCGGATGTCTTTCCAGAGGAGTTACCAGGGATGCCACCTGATAGAGAAGTTGAGTTTGTTATTGATCTCTTACCTGGAACCGCCCCTATTTCTAAACGGCCATATAGAATGTCCATAGAGGAGTTGAAGGAACTGAAGAAGCAGTTAACGGAGTTACAAGAGGCTGGTTACATCCGTCCAAGTTCTTCACCTTGGGGAGCACCGGTGTTATTTGTGCAGAAGAAGGATGGATCGCAACGGATGTGTGTGGATTATAGATCTCTTAATGATGTTACGGTGAAGAACAAGTATCTGTTGCCCCGTATTGAGGATTTATTTGATCAGATGCGAGGTGCTAGAGTATTCTCGAAGATTGATCTCCGATTCGGTTACCATCAGATGAGGATTAGACCATCGGATATTCCCAAGATGGCTTTCTCGACTCGATATGGATTATATGAGTTTACTGTTATGTCATTTGGACTAACCAATGCACCAGCTTACTTCATGAATTTGATGAATAAGGTGTTTATGGAGTATTTGGACAGATTCGTCGTGGTATTCATCGACGATATTCTTATCTATTCTAAGAATGAAAGTGATCATGAACAACATCTAAGGTTGGTGCTACAGAAGCTACGAGATAATCAACTCTACGCTAAGTTCAGCAAGTGCGAGTTTTGGATTGACAAAGTGCCATTCCTTGGTCATATTATTTCTAATGGAGGAATAGCAGTGGATCCTGCTAAGGTGAAGGAGATTATGGAGTGGAGAGTGCCCACTACAGTTACGGAGATTCGGAGTTTCTTGGGACTCGCAGGATATTATCGGAGATTTATTGAAGGATTTTCTAAGATTGCTAAGCCCATGACATCGCTTTTGGAGAAAGGAAGAGAATTCAAGTGGGATGAGAAATGCCAAGAGAGTTTTGATCAATTGAAGGAGAGATTGATGTCACCTCCAGTATTGATTATTCCAGATCTGCAGAAGGGATTTGACATTTATTGTGATGCATGTGGCCAAGGACTGGGATGTGTGCTCATGCAAGATGGACATGTGATTGCCTATGCATCTCGTTAGTTGAGGAAGCATGAATTGAACTACCCCACTCATGACTTAGAGCTGGCAGCAGTTGTGCATGCACTTAAGATTTGGAGACACTATATTATGGGAACTAAGTGCCAAGTATACACGGATCATAAGAGTTTGAAGTATATATTCACTCAGAAGGATCTCAACCTTAGGCAACGCCGTTGGTTGGAGCTTATTAAGGATTATGACTTGGAGATTCACTATCACCCAGGCAAGGCGAATTTGGTTGCAGATGCCTTGAGTCGGAAGGAGCATGTTCACTCCGCTTTCGTTGTCCAGCTACCTGATGAATTAGCAAAAGACTTTGAGAGGCTCAACCTGGGGATTGTTACACATACGGAAGGAGTGACTATTGAATTGGAACCTACCTTGGAGCAAGAAATTCGTAAAGGTCAGGTTGGTGATGCTAAGATTCAGGAGATCAAGGATCTGATAACAGAGGGTAGAGGCCCGGAGTTCACAGAGGATGAGCAAGGCACGATATGGTTCAAGAATCGGATCTGTGTTCCTGATATTGATAGTCTTCGGGAAACCATATTGAAGGAGGCACATGATTCAGTTTATTCTATCCACCCTGGGAGCACTAAGATGTATCAGGATTTGAAGCAAAAGTATTGGTGGTATGGTTTGAAGAGAGATGTGGCTGCACATGTGGCTATGTGCGATGTATGCCAAAGAGTTAAAGCTGAACACCAGAGGCCAGCCGGACTATTGCACCCACTGAAGATACCTGAGTGGAAATGGGAAGAGATTGGCATGGACTTCATTGTTGGATTACCCCGCACGTCTGCTGGATATGATTCTATATGGGTGATTGTGGACAGGCTAACCAAGGTAGCCCACTTTATTCCAGTGAAGACCACGTATTGAGGTGCCAAGTTGGCAGAGTTGTACATGGCACGGATTGTCTGCCTGCATGGTGTGCCAAAGAAGATTGTGTCTGATCGAGGATCACAGTTTACCTCTCGGTATTGGAAGAAGTTACACGAGTCATTGGATACAAGATTGAATTTTAGTTCGGCTTACCATCCCCAGACTGATGGGCAGACTGAGAGGACTAACCAAGTACTGGAAGATATGTTAAGAGCTTGTGCTCTTAAGCATGGTGGAAGTTGGGATAAGAGCCTACCGTATGCAGAGTTCTCTTACAATAATAGCTATCAGGCCAGTTTGAAGATGTCACCGTTTGAGGCTTTGTATGGCAGAAAGTGCAGGACTCCCTTGTATTGGAATCAAACTGGTGAAAGGCAGTTGTTTGGGCCTGAGATTATACAAGAAGCAGAGGAACAAGTTCAGCAAATAAGGGAGAATTTGAGAACTGCACAGTCCAGGCAGAAAAGTTATGCTGATACCCGGAGAAGACTGCTTGAGTTTAAGGAGGGAGATTATGTCTATTTGAAGGTGTCACCACTCCGGGGTATGAGAAGGTTCAAAGTCAAAGGAAAGTTGTCCCCTCGCTTTATTGGACCCTTTTTAATCTTAAAGCGAGTGGGAGAGGTTGCATATCAATTGGAGTTACCGGATCATCTTGCTGATGTTCATGATGTATTCCATGTATCTCAGCTGAAGAAATGTCTCAGGACACCTGAAGAACAGTTACCGATGGAAGACCTTAGTGTTCAAGAGGACTTGACTTATGCTGAGTACCCCGTCAAGATTCTGGATACTTTGACTCGAGTTACGAGGAATAAGGTTATAAAGATGTGCAAAGTTCAATGGAGTCACCACGGTGAAGATGAAGCAACTTGGGAAAGAGAAGAAGAGCTTCGTATAGATTTTCCCCACCTTTTCCCTAGATCTTAAATCTCGAGGACGAGATTATTTTTAAGGGGGGTAGGATTTGTAATACTCAAAGTTGTATACCAAGATTAATAGAGAGAGAGCTCCTCATTTTGTGTGTCTTATTTGCATCATAAAAAGAGCACCTATGTAATTGAGAGAGACTAAATAAAACAACTACTCTAAAATAAAGAAAAGTGCATTTGTTGGAGTTTTTATGTTTGTGCATTAAATAAAAATAACAATAAAATAAAATGACAAGAAATATATTAAAATCCCAAAATGGAAACTTATAATATAAAAAAAATATGTGGGCACCCAAATTGGAAATTGAATTCTAAAGGGAATTCTACAATTGGAGGAGATTGGGAAAATACTAAACAAAGAGGATAAAATAAATTCATAAATAAATAAAAGTTGGTCCATATGGTTATGAAGATTTATAAAATTAACCTGAGTTTGATCTTCACACAAAAATAGATTCAAATTTGAAATCTAAAATTTAAAAGGAAGAAAGGAAAAAGAAAACATAAAAGAAAAAGGAAAAAACCCTGCTGTTGGGCCTGGTTCGCGAATTCGGCCCACCAGGGGGGAAATATCCTGCGCTTGGCCCATTCCTGGGCTCTGCCTCCGCACGCCCGCGCCGACAGTGGGTCCCGCGTGTCGGTCTCACCTCGCACGCGCGCTGGCATCTCTGCTAGTGGGTCCCGCTCGTCAGCGTCTTCTTCCCCGGGCTCCGTCTTCTTCGCGGAGTTGGCGCAACGAACCGGCCGAGCTCGGCGGATCTCGGCCACCAAAATCGGACCGCGCTGACCACGCAGCGATGCATAAAAGCCTCGGCCGTCGACCCAACCCACTCGTCCCCCTTTTCCCTGGCTCCCCCTTCCGCCTCCTCACGCGAGCGTCGCCCGCCATAGCCACCTCGCGGCCGCCGACGGCAAAACCTCCACTGTGCTTGCGCCCGCCTTGGGTTTTCGGTCGAATAGTGTCGCCAGGACCGAGGGAAGGTGTGCGTGCACCGGCATCGGCTTGGGAGCGATCTACGCCGGCGAATTCGTCACCGGAGCTTCACCACCGCTTCGGATCCGCCGCGCCCCGTGGTCACGTCTACACGATCCAAAATCGCAGGCAAGAACTCCACTCCTACCTTCACCATGTCGGTCTCGTCGTGTAGGACGATCCAATTTTAGGTTTGAGGCAGTGATTAGCCAGATTGCGTGTCGCCGGCGAGGGCTCCGCCGTGGGTTTTGGTGCGCCGCCGCGCCTGTGTGCGTGATGGAGAAGACAGGCGTGCGCCGTTGGATGAATGATGGACGGTGTAGATTAGGTTAATGATTACCCCTTCGTCCAATAGATCCGCGACCGTAGATCTGCGATCCGACGGTTGCGAGCGTGTCTGGTTATTTTAAATCCGGGCCGTAGATGGTGATCCAACGGCTGCGATCGTGTACCCGTTCGGTTGGCACTCGATCTAATCGGGGCCGTTCATTTGCGATCGGGCGATCAGAAACCTTTCATACCCCTTCGCGAGTCAGATTAGCAAAAGAGCCCCCGCAGAATCATAAAACCAACCCGCCGTCCATGTGTTACTATTCTCTGTGTCTAGGATATCTTGCGCAGAGACCCCTGTGTTTTCTGGAATTTGACGCCCAGTCCCGAGAGTATTAAAAACAGAGAAAATAATATTAGGAATTCATTTTTAATACAAAAACAAATCTAGAAACTTGTAAAATGCATAGAAAATTCATTTTAGCTCCAAATTGAGTCATTCCAATTCCTAAAATTTTGTAATAATATTCTCTATCCTTTAGAATCACTGTTTTGACATGAACTCTGTTAGAAAATTAATTTACCATATAATCCTATTATAATCACCTTAAATCTTAGGAAATTCATAACTTAAATTCTATAACTCCAAATTCAGTGATTCCAGTTCCTATGATTTCATTTTAATGTGTAGATTTTTTACTGTATATTTCATTCATCTGTTTGGTGTGATGTTGATTTTGGCTATACTATGTATGTATTGTGTTGATGCGAGTAGACGAGCAAGCCACTGTGGAAACCGAGGTTCAACAAGTAGAAGTAGCTGAGCAGGAGCTCATTACAGGCAAGTTGTGCCCTTGATCACTTACTTTTCCCAGCCATGTTCTTATTAATTTTAATGATCTGCATAGGTTAATTTTGATGGGATCCTTTATGTACCCCAGTTTTGATTACCTCTATACCTTGTTCACCCCTGGAATATTTTTGGGTAGTACTTGCTATTGCTTTATGAGGATTGGGTATGGAGATTCATTACTCATGATTATTCTGTTATTATCTTGTTATTATTATTGTTCATGTTAAGATCATTAAATTAATGGTGTTGGGGTCGTGCTTCGGTGCGCCGAAGGTCTCACACGAAGAAGCAGCTTCGGCTGGAGTCGTCTTCAAGAGATGGCCGAAGGTTCCTTTTCATGGAGCTTCGGCGTTTTAAACCGACATAGAGATAGAATGACCTTTTTATTCATATAGGTCTGAGTCAATGTTGTAAACATTTGTAAGGGGCATGATTGTAATTTGTCACAGGCTGCGACCTGTGCCTATAAATAGATGAACAGTACCTCTGTACGGTTCACGCGAACCTGTCATTTGCCTTCGCATTACACTTGTATTCCTGCCTTCCTCAGGACCGAAGGTACATTTGTCATTCATATTCATTCGTATTAATTGAAATGGAAATGATTCTATGTTAACATTTAAATGTCCATTTTATATCTCATGGTTTATATGAATGCTCCACCCTATGTTATTATGCTTACGAAGGTGTGTCCTTCGTAACCTTCGTCCGAAATTCCTTATGTCCCGAAGGGATGTAACGAAGTGGAGGACGAAGGACCTTAATGTTTAACATTTTCTGTGTTGCCTTGTTCTTAACTTTTAGCATTTGAGAACAAGCCCCCAACATTAGCGCCCACCTCCGGTGAACTCACTTCCACTTTTTTGAGCTGATGGCTTCGTTCAACAACCAAGCTGGAGCTGCTTCGGCCACGAAGCTGGTGCTCCCGATAACAGGCGGTTCTTGCTCAGAACCGGCTAACAAGAAGCAGAAGAAGGAGGCTCAGAGAAGGGTGCAGCATGTTGGAGTGCAGGGACCCTTCATCAAGTCAAAATGGTCCCATATTCCAATCACCTTCTCTCAGGAAGACCTTCAGCTTAAGGATTATCCCCACAATGATGCCATGGTTATCTCTTGCGTGATCAAAGGATTTCTGGTCCACAATGTCCTAGTTGACACAGGCAGTGCAGCTGACATTATATTTGCTAAAGCCTTCAGACAAATGCAAGAGCCCGAAGACAAGATTCATGATGCTACGCACCCTCTTTGTGGCTTCGGAGGGCGGCAGATTGTGGCCCTTGGGAAGATTACCATGCCGGTAACCTTCGGATTTGTCAACAACACAAGGACTGAGCAAATTGTGTTTGACATTGTTGACATGGAGTATCCTTATAATGCTATCATTGGTCGTGGAACTCTTAATGCTTTCGAAGCAATTCTTCACCCAGCTTATCTTTGCATGAAGATACCTTCGGACCAAGGACCCATTGCTATTCATGGAAGCCAGGAAGCTGCTAGAAGGGCCGAAGGAACCTGGACTGATTCCAAGGCAATCCATAATATAGATGGAGCTGAAGCTTGTGAACAATATAAATTCAGGAGGGAGAAGGCAGCTTCAGCAGATCAGCCGAAGCCCATGTTATTGTGTGAGGATGTAGCAGAGCAGAAGGTGTTGTTGGGCTCCCAATTATCTGAAGATCAGGAGAAAACCTTGATAAGGTTTTTATTCAACAACAAAGATGTCTTTGCATGGTCAGCTAATGATCTCTGTGGAGTAAATCGGGATGTTATTGAGCATTCGCTTAATGTTGATCCATCCTTCAGACCCCGAAAGCAGAGGCTTCGGAAAATGTCTGATGATAAGGCCGAAGGGGCTCGTAATGAAGTAAAAAGACTCCTCAGTGCAGGAGTTATCAGAGAAGTGAAGTACCCAGAGTGGCTAGCTAACACTGTTATGGTGAAGAAGGCCAATGGCAAGTGGAGAATGTGTATTGATTTCACAGATCTCAACAAGGCTTGTCCGAAGGATGAATTTCCGCTGCCAAGGATAGATTCTTTAGTTGATGCAGCAGCTTCTTCGGAGCTCATGAGTCTCCTAGACTGCTACTCAGGCTATCATCAAATCTGGATGAAGAAGGAAGATGAGCCGAAGACTAGCTTCATAACCCCAAGTGGTACATATTGCTATCTTCGGATGCCTGAGGGGCTCAAGAATGCTGGAGGGAGCTTCAGCAGAATGACTGCGAAGGTCCTCCAATCTCAGATAGGCAGAAATGTGTTGACCTATGTTGATGACATTATCGTAAAGAGCACGAAGCAAGAAAATCATATTGCTGATTTGCAGGAGACCTTCGCCAGCTTCAGACAGGCTGGTCTGAAGCTGAATCCAGAAAAATGCGTCTTCAGAGTGAAGAAGGGCAAATTTCTTGGGTGTTTGGTTTCAACGAAGGGAATCGAAGCTAACCCAAATAAAATCGAAGCTATACTTCGAATGGAGCCACCAACCACAAGAAAGGGGGCCCAAAGATTGACAGGAAGGCTGGCATCTCTCAACAGATTTATATCCAGATCAGCAGAAAGAAACTTACCATTCTTCGAGGTGCTGAAGTCAGCTGAAGTCTTTCAATGGGGCCCAAGTCAACAAAAAGCCTTCGAAGAGCTGAAGCAATATTTAATAGATCTCACAACATTAACTCCACCAACGCCAGGGGCTTCTCTGTTGTTGTATGTGGCAGCTTCGCACTCAGCAGTAAGTGCGGCGCTTGTCCAGGAGAAGTTTGATGGACAAGCTAAGAAGCAGGTCCCAGTATATTTTGTATCTGAGGTCCTCAGTGTCTCAAAGAAAAATTATACAGAGCTGGAGAAGATATTGTATGCCGTTTTAATGGCATCCAGGAAGCTTCGGCATTACTTTCAGGCATTCAACATTATTGTTCCCTCTTCGCAGCCGTTGAAGGACATCATGAGGAACAGAGAAGCTACTGGGCGTATTGGAAAATGGGTTGCGGAACTCAATGAATTTTACATTGATTATGTGCATAGATCCTCAATTCAGTCTCAAGCATTGGCAGATTTCATTGCCGACTGGACGCCAGGGGCTCAGGACGAAGAAGCAAATAAAGATGCCGAAGCATGGACAGTATTTTGTGATGGCTCCTGGGGAACCTTCGGAGCAGGTGCAGCTGCTGTGTTGGTCTCTCCGTCCAAGGTCAAAACTTGCTATGCAGCAAGACTTGACTTCAGCTGCACAAATAATATTGCTGAGTACGAAGCTTTGCTCCTGGGTCTTCGGAAACTAAAAGCAATGGGGGTCAGAAGGGCGATCCTTAAAACTGATTCTCAGGTTGTTTCGGGTCACATTGACAAAAGTTGCAAGGCTAAAGACCCGAAGCTTGAAAAGTACCTAGACATGGTCCGAAGGATCGAAGCTTCCTTCGAAGGATTTTCTGTTAAGAATATCCCTCGAGGGCAGAATGAGCATGCTGATTTGTTAGCCAAGTCTGCAGCACAGGGGCTGCCATTACCTTCGGACGTGTTCTTCGAAACAATAAAGGCACCTTCGGTGGAGCTACTTGAAAGAGCAGTCCTTAACATTTCTCCTGTCTACAGTGAAGATTGGAGAACAGAAATAATCTCTTACCTTCAGGGAAACTTTCTATCAGATGACGAAGCTTATAATAAGAGGATAGAGGCAAGAGCTCGTCCCTATGTCATGATAGAAGGGGAGTTATACAAGCATGGAGTTTGTGCCCCGTTGCTCAAGTGCCTGTCTAGAGCCGAAGGTATAGAGTTGATGAAGGAGATACATACAGGCCTGTGCGGATCCCACATCGGATCCAGGCCGTTACTTGGAAAAGTGTTCCGCCAAGGATTTTATTGGCCGAAGGCAGCTTCGGATGCAGCGGAGTTAGTCCAAAAGTGCGAAGGTTGTCAAAAATGTGCAAGAGATCAAAAACAACCTTCGTCATTAACACAGCTGATACAACCCATCTGGCCATTGCAAAGGTGGGGCCTTGATTTGTTGGGTCCATTGCCACCGGCCCAAGGCAACCTAAAATATGTTATAGTAGCTGTGGAGTATTTTTCCAAATGGATTGAGGCGAAGCCATTAGCCACAATAACTTCGGCCACTGTCCAAAAATTTTTCTGGCAGAATATTGTCTGTCGCTTCGGAGTGCCGAAGGCTATCACTGTAGATAATGGAACACAGTTTGACTCCGAGGATTTCAGAAATTTCTGTGACCAAATTGGCACGAAGATCCATTTTGCATCAGTCAGGCATCCGGAGTCGAATGGGCTTGTTGAAAGGGCCAACGGCATCATAATGACAGGAATAATGAAGTTAATTTTCAATCAACCAAGGGGAAAATGGCCAGATCAGTTGACCAAAGTGGTGTGGAGCCACAATACAACGACATCAAGGTCTACAGGCTTTACCCCATTCAAGTTATTATTTGGTGACGAAGCAATAACTCCAGAAGAAGCTAAGGCTGGATCAATAAGAGTGGTAGCTTCGGCAGAATCAGGTGCCGAAGATACTTGCCTTGTGGAAAAAGATGCCTTAGAAGAGATCAGGCTTCAGGCCGTGGAAAATATCAACAAATACCAGGCTGAAACAATCAAATGGCGAGATAGAAAAGTCCGGCTAAAAAATATTGAGCCAGGACATTTCGTGCTTCGAAGAGTGGCCAACCCGGATACAGTGGGCAAGTTGCAACTGAAATGGGAAGGACCTTTCTTAGTAGCATCTTCGTCAAGGCCTGGTTCGTACAGACTAAAGGACATGGATGGAAAAGAAATTCCAAGATCTTGGAATGCGGATGAGCTTCGGCGGTTCTATGTATAACTTGATGTAATTTTACCTTTTCTTTTCTTTTTTATGGCACCCTTTTCCTTTCCAAAGGGGGAGAAAGGTTTTTAATGGGGCCATCATATGTAATTTTCCTTTTTAGTTTTATAAGAGCAAAATCCCCCAAAAGATGTAAATGTAAAAGCTGAGAGCGCACCATCGAGTGCCGAAACTGAAAAAGAGAAAAAAAAAGCTCCGAAGACGTCCCTAAGGGGATGCAGGGCTTACAGCGAAAAGTCAACGCTGATTCCGCCGAAAGTAAAAGGCGAAGAAGCTCCAAAGACGTTCCCAAGGGAATGCAGAGCTTATACCGTCTAAGTAAAAGACGAAGAAGCTCCAAAGACGTCCCTAAGGGGATGCAGAGCTTACAGCGAAAAGTCAACGCTGATACTGCCTAAGTAAAAGGCAAAAATGCTCCAAAGTCGTTCCCAAGGGAATGCAGAGCTGATGTGTGGTCGATTCTAAAGGAGTAATCGTTGAGAATGTGGCTTCGGACATACGCTTTGGACATTCATTTGCACATTACATTACATCATGGCATGTGCATGCATAAGCATTCATTCATAGCATTTGTGTTCCTAAGTGGTTGCTTCGGCACAAAGAAAAGTTTCGGAGAAATGGTTTGTTATGATTCATTATGTAAAAGAAAAGTTTCGAAGTGGTTTTTTATGAATCGTTGTGTAAGAGAGTAGTAGTCTTTTAAGTTTTCTTATGTAAAGAAGACCTTCGGCAGAAAAGAGTAGTAGTCTTTTAAGTTTTCTTATGTAAAGAAGACCTTCGGCAGAAAGAAGAAGTGGTCTTTTAGGCTTCGTTGTGTACGAAAAGAAGGGAAGGTGTTTTTTCGCCTTCGGCTCAAAATACTGATTTCGTCCACATCAAAGCGCCTCAAGCAAAGGGTAAGAATATTACAAGGTATGTACAAAGTTTCTTGAAGACAGTTTAATTGTATTTACAAGAATTGTTACAAAAACATCCTGAGTTTTTCTACAGTACATTTCTACTGATCTTCATCAAGTTTCAGCTACGGCAACAGCTTCGGCAACATAACTTAGGCATCATCTTCACCTTCGACATCCTACATGAATTAAGAGATTATAAGTAAAAATCAAGAGCAAAGGAAAAGGTAACTCCGAAGTATCATTTCTTACTGGTTCAAGATGACTGCGTGCTTCGTCTCCAGCTTTCTCCCGCCCGCCCTTTGTCCATATCATTTTTATAAATCTATTGGAGATACTTCGGGCGAGGTCAGGCATATCATCCAGGATTGATGGAGATAAGCTGAAGTTGGGCCTGTTGACGATTTTTCCGTGGTCGCAGCCGGCCTTCAGAAATGCAGCAGCAGTGCCCCGAGAAGCCACCCAGGCACAGAAGTCACCATGCCCAGCTATGACTTCGTCGAGCTCGTCAATCTCCCCCTCAATATGTTCGAAGGTCTTCGGCAGATCTTCAGCTGAGGGGGTGAATTTTTCACTGCTGGCTCCAACTGAGTAAAAAATCTTTCTTAGTCGTTGAATGCACTTGTTGCTAAAATTCAGGCAGTTTTCTTGAAGATTTGTCAGTAGTTTTCTCAAATCTGAATTTTGCTGAGCTTCGGCTTCAAGTTTTGCACTAAGATCTTGTTTTTCTCGTTCGAACTGCTCAGACTGGCGGAGAAGCTTCGTATTCAGTTCTGATATCTTTGCTTCAGCTTCCGCCAATAAACCTTCGGTTGCCTGGAGCTCAAAGTTCTTCTTCTCGAAAGCATCTGATTGCTCCTTTATTTTGTTTTCCAAATTTCCAATTATAACTTCATGCTTTTTATCTTCAAGATCTTGTTGCATTTGCAAGGCTTTGCTCAGCAGCATACTCTGCACGAACACAACCTTCGTCAGACATGTTTTTATTAGAAGCGACAAAAATTAGGTGGCAAGTTGTTCACCTTGAAGTTGGAGTAAAATAAACTACCAACGACATGTTGTCGTCGGTAGCGGCTGATGTCTGACTCTAGCTTCGGAAAACCGATACTCTTTGATAGAGTACCGATTACCTTAGCACCGGTCTGGTCTCGAATGCAGCCTACTTTTTCATCATCTACACCTCCAAATAGGAGGGCACCTGGCTTGTAGCCGCAGGATTTGGCATATTCTTTAAGTTCTTCTATTTCGTCCTTTGTCAGCTTCTGCCCAATCAAATTCTGAAAGGAGTAAGCTTCGTCATCCGAAGTATCTTCGGCTATTTCTTTTCCTTTTTCAGGCACTGTGGCCATGGATTTTTCAGTAGCAGCACCGGCTTCTTCTGCATCTATGTCTTCCAAAATTTTGTTAATATTCTCAATGGTTGTTTCTAAATTAACCTCTTCGGCTGTAGCGGCTTCGCCAGCCGCGACCTCCGAAGGGGCGACTTCAATGTTCTTGGTGCCTTCGGCAGCTGCTGTTTTCTGAACTGAAGCTCTTGGAGGTGTCTTATCGATAACTTCAGTTACCGCAATGATTCTTTGCCGTTTGTGTTTGCTCATCTTCGCCTGATCCGGCTCGTCCACCTTTTGAAAAAGCTTCGTCAGTCGGAGCCCTAATGGACTTAGCTTCGTGGGCATAGGTTCAGTCATTACCTTTAAAATTTCTTCCACGTCGCTGGTAGAAGGCGGTGTGGGGGTCCTCTCTTCTTCGGATATTTTCCGTTTCGGACTCGATATTTTCCTTTTCTTCGGGATTTTCTTCTCTGCTGCTGGTTGCTCTTCATCCTTTGACAGAATTTCAGTTACTCTTTTTCTTTTGAGGCCCTCGGCACCCTTGTTCAACTGCTCATAGTCTGGGTACTCGAAGCCCAGGGCATCAAATACTCGGTTCAGCCTTCGCTTCGGTCGGGTGCCGAAGGCCGCTGTCATTAATTGATCCTCCTTTTTGGAATAATTCCCCAAGATTTCATTGCACATTGTCTCAACTGTTTCTAACCACTCTTTGCAGGGCTTCTTAAAGTATTTCTTGAATTTAAAGTGATAGGGCAGACGGACCAGCTCCCCCTTCTTCTTTTCTCCCTTCAGCTTCGGCATTTCCCACTCTTTTAGAGTAGGGAAGACTCTGAATGCCAAAAATTCCTGAACTAGATCCCTGGTGCCAATATGTTTTGAAATGATTTCAAACTCACCCAGGGCAGCCCAGGTAGGACCCTTTAAGTCGCCGATGCGGCAGCGTGGCCTCGTCTCTCCGAAGATTAACTCCAGAGGGCTTTGTACCAATTTTTCCCTGTCTTCGTCAACTTTCACATAAAACCATTCAGATTTCCAGCCTGCTGGCCATTTGCTTCGGTAACTGATGACAGGGCACTTTGTTGTCTTTCGGTAGGCAAAATTATAGCAGCCAAAATTTTCATGAAGTCCATCTTTTCTGGCCTTTGTCTGGTAGTGTAATTCGTGAACCCGGCAGAAGCTGTCGGCAAAAGGTTCCACAGCTTGGCTCCGAAGGGCCCAGATATAAACATTGAGCCTAACGATGGCGTTAGGAGTCAGTTGATGAAAAAAAATACCAAACCTCCTCAATATCTCTGCAATAATATTGTGCAGAGGAAATCTCAGCCCAGCCTTTAAAAAGCTTTTAAAAATAACAATCTCATCCTTCCCTGGCTTCGGGGTGGTTTCTTCTCCCCCGAAGCGGAGTAGCTTCTTCTGATCTTCAGTGAAATAACCCGCTTTCACCATCTTCGACAGTTCAGCTTTTGAAACAGTTGATTTTCCAAAATCCAGGTGACTGGGCTTGCTGGGCGTAGCAATGTGGTAGTCATCTTCGGAGTCAGTCCCATCAGTGTTTTCTTCTTCTTCTTCGGCTGTTGTCGGGTTTGCTTCGGCAGCAGGCCTCTCTTCCGCAGTAACTAGACCGGAGCGTTGCATCGCTTCGGAGATGGGCACAGTATCTGAACCTTCGGCTTCGTCTCCCTCGCGCACAACTTTGGCAGTAGATCGCACTCGTGCCATGTAATTCTTAGTTTGGGGAAGTTAGAAACTTTTTTCTTTTTTCTTTTCTCCGAGGCTCTCCTTTCTGACGAAGCAAGCGTCGAGACGGACCTTCGTTCGATTATGAGTGTCAAGCTTCGGCTATGGTGGAAAATTTTGGCAGAAAAACAGTGCAAATAGCAATGAATGCTGTGGTAACTTCACACCTACCCGCTTGTTTATAAAGTGCTGCAGGTAAGAAGGCGAAGCGGCAAGATTTTTACACCAGACGGGCGGTCACTTGTACTCGCTGAGCAGTGGACCGTAAAGATCAAACAGTAACTCTGCAAGGTGGGCCTGGCACGTGCCCGGAATCCGGATCGTTTCTCCGCAACGAGCTCAGGGAAGGTGTTTTTTGGACCTTCGGCTTCCCGAAGCTGAAGAGGCTCTTTTTTCACGGGTCAAGCTCGTTACGAAAAACGATCTAGCACCGCGAAAGGGGCTACTGTTGGGGTCGTGCTTCGGTGCGCCGAAGGTCTCACACGAAGAAGCAGCTTCGGCTGGAGTCGTCTTCAAGAGATGGCCGAAGGTTCCTTTTCATGGAGCTTCGGCGTTTTAAACCGACATAGAGATAGAATGACCTTTTTATTCATATAGGTCTGAGTCAATGTTGTAAACATTTGTAAGGGGCATGATTGTAATTTGTCACAGGCTGCGACCTGTGCCTATAAATAGATGAACAGTACCTCTGTACGGTTCACGCGAACCTGTCATTTGCCTTCGCATTACACTTGTATTCCTGCCTTCCTCAGGACCGAAGGTACATTTGTCATTCATATTCATTCGTATTAATTGAAATGGAAATGATTCTATGTTAACATTTAAATGTCCATTTTATATCTCATGGTTTATATGAATGCTCCACCCTATGTTATTATGCTTACGAAGGTGTGTCCTTCGTAACCTTCGTCCGAAATTCCTTATGTCCCGAAGGGATGTAACGAAGTGGAGGACGAAGGACCTTAATGTTTAACATTTTCTGTGTTGCCTTGTTCTTAACTTTTAGCATTTGAGAACAAGCCCCCAACAAATGGGAACATGGAGCGACCACCCGGGAAAACAGTGCTACCACAAGGGTTTAATGGGACGCCCTTGGCTGACTAATTAGGAAAGCTAGTGGAAGACTACCTTACCCGAAAGGGGCAAGGGCAGTAGGGGAGAGGTCAGTGTAGGGAGGTCCCTGGTTGATTTTGCTGCGATGGCGGTCAGCCAGGAACCCTGCACTGGATCTTCCTATAAACTGTAGCGGGTTTTCGGAAGCTAGTGGAACTTTGTAAAGGCCTCGTAGTGGATCCCTAGCCATTCACCTCGGTAGTGTCTAAGGGCCTTGCAAACCCAGGCGACATGGGATACACGACTTGTGGGTAAAGATGCGCAACCTCTGCAGAGTGTAAAACTAGTATACTAGCCGTGCTCACGGTCATGAGCGGCTCGGACCCTCACATGATTAATTATGGAACTTAA
Source organism: Zea luxurians (assembly GCA_029449295.1). Classification (NCBI taxonomy): domain Eukaryota; kingdom Viridiplantae; phylum Streptophyta; class Magnoliopsida; order Poales; family Poaceae; genus Zea; species Zea luxurians. The sequence continues at coordinate 79,751 of JAOPSE010000629.1, forward strand.
GTTTAATTTGACATTTGCATCGCATTTGGGATTATTTTACTATTACTGTTCTTTATTATTATTATTAAGGTTTGGTATTCACTTACACTTAGTAATTGCTAATAAAATTTTGACCAACTTATAAAAGCAATGCTCAGCCTTAGCCTTTATTTCATTGATCAGCCTTACACTACATGAACTCCCACCTTTGGTGAGTTCATGCCACATTATTCCCCACGACTTGTTGAGCTATGAACGTATGTGAGCTCACTCTTGCTGTCTCACACCCCCCCCCCACAGGAGAAGAACAGGTGGTCGAAGAGGAGCCGCCTAACACTGAGGAGTTCGATCTGATCTAGGTGGCGTTTCCCAGTCGACATTGGCGCCGACGATCCTTAGTTCGTTTTATCTTTATTATTTTATTTTGTAATAAGACTTCCGCTATGTAATAAGTACTCTGATGTTTTATGACATTTATCTCTATACACTCTGTTATTATATATGTTGTCTTCTTGGCGCATGTATGAGATGCACCCGGCTTTGTTCTTTAAAACCGGGTGTTACACTGAACTAATGGTCTGGATTTAAAACAGCGAGCCCAATCCCAGGTTCGCCTGATCCAAAATGGACGGCTCGGATTCCCAGCACCGAAGCGGTAACTTGATCTAATCGCAGCTGCTCACTATCGAATCAATGACCATGCGTGCCCCCAACCCGTCTCGGCCAGAGACGGCAGCGCCGGCCCCTAGTGCGGTGGAGCATCGTCGGCGCAGGGCCGAGAGGGCGCCTAACAGCCCTATGCATGGATTAAACAGGTCTACCACGAAGTTAAGGTGGTTGCAGATCAGCTCTAAGGCAATTCATACCGGCAAGGGTGATGGCGGTGGCGTTGTCCTCGATATCAGGCGGCACGACGGTGGTGGAAAAGGCACGACGAGCAATCAACGACGTCTTTTTCCACGATTTGGTCTCGGAAAGCTCTTATTCCGAGCGGCGTGACTAGGCGATCTTCGCAGCACTAGTGTAGATGGTCAAACGGTGTCGACCGAGAGTATCAACAGCGGTGGCGTGAGCACTCTCTCACCCTCGGTGGTTTCGGTGGCGGCGGCAGCGACTGTTTTAGCTCGCGAGCGAGGGAAGACGGGGAAGAGGGGAGAACCACAGAGGTGCCCGAGCTTTTATCCCTGAGTCATCAGTCAAGGAGGAACGGAAATCGGCTAGGATTCTCGCTGCGGTGGTGATTTCACGCGGTGGTTTCGGTGGAGAAGAACGTGCCGACAAGGGGGCCCCACATGCCAGCGAGTATGCGTCGCGAGGAGACAACGAAGTGGGGCACCTGGCGGCCTGGTCTTGCCAGTCAGCGTCGGTGGTTGTTACGCGCGCGAGCCACGTGTGGTTGGGTCGCACGGAAGAGAGGTGAGGTGGGCCGAGGCAGGGAATTGGGCCCAGCGCCCGTTTTCTCTTTTTCTTTCTTATTTTTCTTTTTATTTTCCATTTTCTTTTCTTTCTTTCCAAATTCAAACTTCAATTCCAATTTAAATTCAAAGTTTGTGGCAAATTTGTCTTCACATTAAATGTTCAATTTGAACATAGTATGGGATAAATTTATTTATTTATAAAATTATTTTGTTTTGTATAGTATTTCTCTCTTTCCCTTTTCTATATTATTTCCAATTTCCTAATTTGCACTTTTGGGTTAAATCCAAATTCTCAACTCATTATTACATTTTTATTCATGTTATTATTATTTTTATTAAATGCACAAACAAACAAAACTCCAACATGATGCACATTTTATTAAAGAATTATTTACTTTAAATATGTTTCCTAATAGTTCTTATGAATGGGAAGGCATTACACATAAAATTTTATTCCTCTCTTTATTTTCCAAAGTGGGTATTATAAATCCTACCCCCTTAAAAAGAATCTCATCCTCGAGATTAGGAAGGACTAGGGAAAAGGTGGGGAAAATCTACTTGCAGCTCTTCTTCTCTTTCCCAAGTAGCTTCTTCTTCTCCATGGTGACTCCATTGTACTTTGCACATTTTAATCACTTTACTCCATGTAACACGAGTCAAAGTATCAAGGATCTTGATAGGGTATTCTGTATAAGTTAGATCATCTTGAACACTAAGATCGTCCATAGGTAGTTGTTCTTTGGGTACCCTGAGACACTTCTTTAACTGGGATACATGGAAGATATCATGTACATCCGCAAGATGGGCTAGTAATTCCAGTTGGTAGGCAACTTCCCCCACTCGCTTCAGGATCAAGAAGGGTCCAATAAAGCGAGGGGACAACTTCCCTTTAACTTTAAACCTTTGCATACCCTGGATCGGTGACACCTTCAGATACACGTGATCACCCTCCTTAAACGCTAACTGCCTTCTCTGAGTATCCGCATAGCTTTTCTGTCTTGACTGCGCAGTTCTCAAGTTTTCCCATACCAATCATACTTATTCTCTACCTCTTGTATAATTTCTGGAGCAAAGAACTGCCTCTCACTAGTCTGATCCCAATATAGAGGAGTCCTGCATTTTTTGCCATATATAGCCTCAAACAGGGACATCTTCAAACTGGTCTGGTAGCTGTTATTGTAAGAGAATTCCGCATAGGGCAAACTCTTATCCCAACTGCCACCATGTTTAAGAGCACAAGCTCTTAACACATCCTATAGTACTTGGTTGGTTCTCTCGGTCTGCCCATCAGTTTGAGGATGGTAGTCCGAGCTGAAATTCAACTAGGTGTCCAAGCACTCGTGCAACTTCTGCCAAAACCGAGAAGTGAACTGTGATCCCCGGTCTGACACGATCTTCTTAGGCACTCCATGTAGACAAACTATCCAAGCCAAATACAGTTCTGCTAGCTTGGCCCCCGTGTAATTGGTCCTCACAGGAATGAAGTGAGCCACTTTTGTTAGTTTGTCCACAATCACCCAAATAGAGTCATACCCTGCAGGAGTGCGGGGTAGACCAGCAATGAAGTCCATGCCAATTTCTTCTCATTTCCATTCGGGTATCTTAATTGGGTGAAGTAATCCAGTAGGTCTCTGATGTTTAGCTTTTACCCTCTAGCAAACATCACAACCCGCCACATGTGCAGCAACATCCCTTTTTAGTCCATACCACCAATACTTCTGCTTCAAGTCCTGGTACATCTTGGTACTGCCCGGATGGATGGAGTAAGCTGAGTCATGCGCTTCCTTCAATATGGTTTCACAAAGACTATTGATCTTAGGAACACAAATCCAGTTCTTGAACCATATCGTGCCCTGCTCATCTTCCATGAAGTCTGGGCCTCTTCCTTCTGTTATCAGATCTTTGATCTCTTGAATTTTGACATCACCGATTTGACCCTTTCGTATTTCTTGCTCTAAGGTGGGTTCTACTTCTACGGTAATTCCTTCAGTATGAGCAACTATCCCCAGATTGAGCTTCTCAAAGTCTTCTGCTAACTCATTAGGTAACTAGGCTATAATAGATGCATGTACATGCTCCTTCCGACTAGGCATCCGCAACCAGATTCGCCTTACCCGGATGATAGTGAATCTCCAAGTCATAATCTTTGATGAGCTCCAACCATTGGTGTTGCCTAAGGTTGAGATCCTTCTGAGTGAAGATATATTTTAAGCTCTTGTGATTAGTGTAGACTTGGCACTTAGTCTCCATCACATAATGCCTCCAAATTTTGAGAGCATGCACTACGGCTGCTAGTTCTAAGTCATGAGTGGGGTAGTTCAACTCATGTTTCCGCAACTTGCGAGACACGTAGGCGATGACATGTCCTTCTTGCATAAGCACACATCCCAAACCCTGGCGGCACACATCACAATATATGTCAAATCCCTTCTACAGATCTGGCATAATCAACACTGGGGGTGACATCAATTTAAACCTCAGTTGAGTAAAACTCTCTTGGCATTCATGAGTCCACTTCAACTCCTTCCCCTTCTCTAATAATGAGGTCATAGGCTTCGCTATCTTAGAAAATCCTTCAATAAAACGCCGGTAATAACCTACGAGTCCCAGGAAACTCCAAACCTCAGTGACTGTTTTTGGTATCTTCCAACCCACTATCTCCGTTACTTTAACCGGATCCACTGAGATTCCACCTTTGGAGATGATATGTCCTAGGAATGGTACCTCATCAAGCCAGAACTCACACTTGCTAAATTTGGCATAGAGTTAATTATCCCACAACTTTTGTAGCACCATCCACAGATGTTCCTCAGGATCACTATCATTCTTGGAATAAATGAGAATATCGTTGATGAAAACCACGACGAATCTATAAAGATACTCCATGAACACCTTGTTCATTAGATTCATGAAGTAGGCTGGTGCATCAGTTAAGCCAAACAACATTACTGTGAACTCATATAGACCATATCGGGTAGAGAAAGTTGTCTTGGGAATATCAGATGGCCTAATCTTCATTTGATGCTAGCCCGACCTAAGATCAATCTTAGAGAACACCCTAGCACCTCTCATCTGGTCAAATAAATATTCAATACGAGGTAGAGGGTACTTGTTCTTAATGGTGACAACATTAAATCATCTATAGTCTACACACATCCTTTGCGAACCATCCTTCTTCTGTACAAACAGAACAGGTGCTCCCCAAGGTGAGGAACTCGGACAAATGTACCCTGCTTCTTGCAACTCTATTAATTGTTTCTTAAGTTCCTTTAATTCTTCCACTGACATCATATATGGCCTTTTTGAAATGGGAGCGGTTCCAGGTAAGAGGTCAATGACAAATTCAACTTCCCTATCTGGTGGCATTCCGGGTAACTCCTCAGGAAAGACATATGCAAAGTCTCTAACAACACAAATGTTTCTACCCACAAATTTTCCATCTACTAGATATATGGCGGGTCTGGTAGAGGCGGTTATGGTAATCTCAACTTCAAATCCTTCTCCTTTGGAACTGGTGAGTTCTACGGTTCCCTTAGCACAGTGTATAACTGCCTTTGCTTTCCTTAGCCAGGACATCCCGAGTATCAGGTCTATGCTGCTTTCTTTTAATACTATAGGTGTAGACCAGAATTTTCTTCACATAATTGTCAGTGTTAATCTGTGTGCCATATAGTTTGCTTCAATAGGCCCTTTAGGGGTAATTTCTACCAGTGGATTTTGCATATTTTGAAGTGGTAATTCATTTGTGGTGCCATAGCGAGCAGAAATAAACATATGTGTATCTCTAGAATCAAATAATATGGCTACAGGAATTGAATTAATGTAAAACATACCAATAGCGATGTCAGCTCCATCTGCAGTAGCTTCGGCACTGACTTGGTTGACCCTGGCAATGCTGAATCCCTTGCCAGAGTTGGGAGTATGTTGCTTGTTCTTAGCGGGTGTGTTGGGATTCTTCATCGAACAAGAATTTGCATAGTGCCCAGCCTAACTACACTTCAAGCATGTGGGGCCTATTCTCTGTCCTGCGGGCCTCACCGGGGTGCCAGTGGGGGCAGCCTGACGAGTGTGTGGAGTCTATGGAGTCCCCTGAGGTGCATACTGAGCTAGGTGTGGTCCTCCTCCAGGACGAGCTGGTGTACCCTAGGGCGGAACATAACAGGGACGAATGCTGCTGCTCCCCTACCCCTGGGTGGCCTTCCTCTTCATCTCACCTAGTTGAACACTCTTGTGTTCAATAGCTAGAGCCTTGTCTAAGAGCCTCTGAAATGATGGGAAGGTGTGAGCAACCAGTTAATATTGAAGCGGTCCATTAAGTCCCTCCATGAAGTGTTCTTGTTTTCTTTCATCATCAGCAACTTCATCTGGAGCATACCATGATAGCTGAATGAATTTGTCACGATATTCACTGATTAACATAGTGCCTTGCTTCAGTGATAGAAACTATTTCTTATTTATCTTCATCAGTCCAGCAGCACTAGTACAATTTGGCTCTATACAAGCGGTAGGATTTTTAAATCACAGGCGGTTCGGTTAGAAAACCGCCTGTGATGTCCCAGGCGGTTTAGTACGCTTGTGATGTAATAGTATCACAAGCGGTTTTTGTTTAGGACCGCCTGTGATGCTCTATCCTTTTCACAAGCGGACCCTAATACAAAACCGCCCGTGATTGTAAAAATATGAAAATACAATTTAAATATGAAAATAATTTTAATTTTTAACAGAAATATGCAAATACAATTTAAATGAATTAATATTTAATTTTTAACAATAATATGCAAATACAATTTAAATGAATTATAATAGCACACATAGATAACTAGAGAGATTTTAAATTAATTGGCAACCACAATTCATAGTCGATCATACATGATAACAAATACAATTTGATTCATACAATTTTTCATGAACTACCATTTTTCCGCATGTATGGCTTTAAGTTCTTATCAATTTTCTTTTCCACACGCTTGATTCTCTCTGGACCGTTAAAGACGAACATCTCTTCATACTTATTGTATTCCTCATCTTGGTCTCCCACATTCTCAACTCCAACAATTTTTTGCTTTCCAGAAATAACTACATGCATCTTCTCATCTGCTGGATCGAGTACATAGAACACTTGTGCAACACATTCGACGAGAACCCACGGGTCATCTTTATATCCTACTTTCTTTAAGTCTACCAGTGTGAGTCCGTAGTTATCCACTATCACCCCCACGGGATGTTGTACCCATTGGCACTTAAACAAGGGTATTTTCATGCTTGGGCCATAATCAAGTTCCCATATTTCCTCTATGAATCCAAAATATGTGGTCTTCTGTCCATGTAGGTCAAAAGCATCGATACGAACACCGCTATTTTGTGCAACACTTTTCATGTCTTTTGATTTAGTGTAGAATGTGTACCCATTGATGTCATATGCTTGCCATGATGTCACAAAACACGATGGCCCAGAAGCCAAATTCTTCATTGTTTTCTCATCCGAAGAGTCTCCGAATGGGATGTTTTTGTCCATTAACCATTCGCTGAAACGATGTTTGTGCTCCCTCATGATCCAGTCCTCTGTGCGGTTCTGATTTTCTTTACGAAGCTCATTCAGGTGTTCCTCTATGTAAGGCTCGGCTATCGTGAGATGTTGTAGTACACTACCATGAGCACAATGTACTAGCTTGTAATCCTCAACGCGAAAAGTTTTCTTGCCCATTCTCCCTCTCCCACATAGTTTACCCTCATGTTTAGGTACAGGCACACCTATCATTGTTCCGTCACTGATGTAATCTATACAGCTCTCAATCACTTCTTCTGTAGTGTATCCCTCCATGATTGAACCCTCTGGGTGAGCGCGATTTCGCACATAACCTTTTAATACTCCCAGGTATCGCTCCAACTGAAACATATGATGTAAATATAGTGGCCCTAATATTTTTATCTGATCCACGAGATGTATGATTAGGTGTACTTGCATATCAAAAAATGATGGAGGAAAACACATTTCAAGCTTGCACATAGTCTCGATGATGTATGCCTTTAGATAGTCCAAGTCTTCTAAAGCTATTACTTTTTGTGAAACCGCATTGAAAAAGTAACACAAGCGTGTGATGACAACTTTGACATGCTCTGTTTCGAGGGCTCTTACCGCAATTGGGAGGAACACCGTCATCATCACATGGCAGTCATGAGAGTTGTAGCCAAATAGAGACAAGTCCTTCATCCTGACTAGTCTGCTGATATTGGATGAGAAACCTGTGGGCACTTTGACCCCACGCAAACATTTGCAAATCTTTGTTCTCTCCTCAACTGACAAGTTGTAGCTAGCTGGGGGGAGGTAAGGCTTCCCTTTGCCTCTATCCACTGGATGAAGTTCCGGTCTGATTTGAAGATCTACTAGATCATTACGTGATTTAAGTCCGTCTTTTGTCTTACTCGGCATGCCCAGCAAGGTTCCAATGATGCTGTCAAAAACATTTTTTGTTACATGCATCAAATCAATGCTGTGGCAAATTTCCATATCCTTCCAGTATGGGAGGTACTTGAAAAATATTGATTGCTTCTTGAAAGTTGTGTAAGTTGAAGGGTCAATTCTCTTTCTCTTTTCTCCTTTGTTTTTTCCCTTTCCGAATACAACATGAATGTTCTTTACAATTTCAAAAACAAGTTTCCCACTATAAGGCTTTGGTGCACCTTCACTTTCCAGTTGATTGTTAAATTCCTCTTTCATCTTTCGGTACTTATGCTGCTTCATCAAGAACCGTCTGTGTCCCATGAACACCAACTTCTTGGATGATTTAAGGTACATGGAAGCAGTTCCATCGACGCACACTACACAACCATTCTTTCCTTTAGTCTTTTGCCCTGATAGTGTGGCGCCACCGGGAGAATCATGGATGGTAACAAATATAATTGCTCTTAAGTTGAAATACTCACGGCAATACTCATCCCATATTCTAACTCCTTCATTCCAGAGCTTTGTCATATCTTCCATAAGAGGTTCTAGGAACACATCAATATCAACACCAGCTGATTTCGGACCTTGAATAAGAATAGTCAACATAATATACTTTCTTTTGTGACACAGCCATGATGGAAGGTTGTACATCGTTAAAGTCACGGGCCAGGTGCTATGTACACTTCTTTTTTCACCAAATGGATTCATTCCGTCTGTACCCAAACCAAATCTTACATTTCTGGTTTCTTTGGCAAACTCAGGATACATAAGATCGAAATTTTTCCATTGTGATGCATCAGCAGGGTGTCGAATCTGTTTGTTATTCTGCTTGCGATTTTCAGCATGCCAACGCATAAGCTCAGCCTCCCTAGGGTTTGAGAACAAACGTTTTAAGCGATCAATTACTGGAAGATACCACATCACCAAAGCTGGGTTCTTTGACTTCTTTTTCCCATCCATGTCATCAAAAGTGTCATCGTCACTTTCAGGTCCAATAGTGGATTTCTTGTTTTTATTTTTCTTCGGGAATTTTTTTACACAGTCTTGATTGTAGCTCTTCTTGTATCGACTGACATTGCAAACTGGGCATCTTGATGCGTTCTCAAAATCGCCACGATACAGAATACAATGGTTCGGACATGCATGAATTTTTTGCACACCCAGAGCTATGGGAGATATAAGCTTCTTCGCTTTATAAGTGCTTGTTGGTAGTTTGTTGGGTTTTGGTAGTAATTGAGACAGAAAATTCAAAAGATCTGTGAAGCTAGTATCAGACCATCCGGCGCTAGCCTTCAACTTCAGAAGTTCTAGAACTGTACGCAGTGTAGTAAACTCTTTGTCACAACCCTTTGATTCATCATATAAAGGTTCTTTTGAGGCACTTTCCAGTCCCTCCATTTTAGATAGCCCTTTCTGCGATCCCACAGAACTTAAAATTTCTGGTTCCATATGGCGCAACATCTCTTCACAATCAAATTCTTCAAATTCTTGATTAGCATCCACATTATCCACTTTACCATCAACTTTAAGATCTAAAATTCCGACAACTCTCTCGTCATTACCAGGCACTTCACACGGATCCAACTCACCATGTTCTGACCATATCGTGTAATTGTTTTTAAACCCTCTTTTTAGCAGATGTGATTGGATTACTCCTATATCTCTCCAAGCTATCTTATTATCACAATCGATGCACGGACATAATATCTCCTTGCTCTTTCGCAAATTCGCGTGCTTGTTGGCTGCTTCAATAAAGCTTCTCAAATTTCGAATGTACGACGGATGTGGTCTTGGCACATTGTACATCCAACCTCGGTCCATTACCTATCCCTATATTGATTAACGTCAATATCGAGATGTAACATGAAAAAAATAAATGTTCATGAAAGTGAAACAAGATCATATCGAGATGTACCTAGTACATGAGAGAAAAAATTTTAAAATATCCCTAATTAATTGAATTTAATCCCTAAATCATGAACGAATTAATGTGCATGAAAATGAAACAAGATTGCAGCAATATAGGTACCTTGAGGTGAGACAACTCTTCAAAAAAAATCTTTAAATTAGATCAACTACAAGTCCAAATCTTGGAATTCCTGAGTTTTTCTTCAATTCCGGTCTATATTACAAAATTGAGGCAAAAAATCGTATCAAAATGATAAAGAAAACAAACGGAGATCATATATATGCATAAACTCTTGAAATCAAGCCCGAAAATCAAAAACAAAACCTTCTCCCCGTAGATCAAAAAAATCCGCCGCCGCTACAGTAGTGTGCAGCCTATAGCGGCGTCGGGCTCCGGAATTAGGGTTCCTGCGCTGGAACCACCGAGGATTTTATACTACATACACATCACAGGCGGATTTTTAGAAAAACCGCTTGTGATGTATAACATCACAAGCGGTTTTACATTTCGACCGCCTGTGATGTTTACATATCACAAGCGGTCGGAATATAAAACCGCTTGTGATGTTATACATCACAAGCGGTTTTTCTAAAAATCCGCCTGTGATGTGTTTACTATATTAAAGCCTCGGTACGGTGGCTTAGGGTTTAGTTTTCGCCCGCCCGGACTGATACTACGCCGCCAGGCTGCTGCGCCGCCGTTCCCGTCCCCGTCTCCGAGCCGTGAGCGCCCGCCACGCCGTCGCCGAGCCCGAGCCCAAGCGCCACCGTCTCCGAGCTGGGCGCCGGTCCCCGTCCCCGAGCGCCACCGTCTCCGAGCTGGGCGCCCGTCCCCGTCCCCGAGCGCCACCGTCTCCGAGCTGCGCCACCGTCCACCAGCGCCGGCGTGCAGCTCATCCTTGAAGGTCGTCCCTGCCCCTTGTTCATCTACAAGGCACAAGATGAACTCGTCATCCCTGCTCCTCTCCTTCCCCCTTGTCTGCACTCTGCAGTTTTGCATACTGCGCAGCAGTACCCATTTGTTTGGAACACCATCGTCGCAACCAGCACATCCTCGTCTGCCATGCGGCAAGGGTCAGACACCTGCACACCATCGTCGCAACCAGCAGAACAAAGTAAAATGAAACCGATCGAAAATAATAATCATCTTGAGAAATTGCAAGCAACTTAGATACTAGTAGTAGCTATAACAAAGTACCCTGTTGTTATAGTAGTAGCTATAACAACAAAGGTAGTAGTACTCTTAGGCACCCGACCGATCATTTGTACCCTGATGTTCTATAGTATAAGCATATATTTTTTTTGTACCCTGATGTTCTATAGTATAGGATTGAAAGGCATTAATTTCGGAAATCATATAACACGACTGATCCAACACAATTAAGTAGCTGGTGGCAGCTGGCTAATATCAGAAACCATGTAGCTGTGTTCGGTTAGAAACCATATCAGAACTACATATGTGCCCACGTGGATTGGATGTGATTAAAAAAAACTATGAATTTTTTTGATTTATTTGGGAACGGAACCCACTCAATCTCATCCAACCCATATGGATTGAGAGCAAAACGAACAAACCCACGTGGATTGGATGCTGCTGCTGCTTTTTGCTTGGATGCTGATCTGCTCTAGGTAGCAGACTAGCAGGTACTCTATTGTTTCACTTATGCTGCATTCACTGGTTTCACTTATATATAGCTCATTCACTGGTTTCACTTATGCTGCATTGCTGCTAGCCTGCTACTGTTATGTTTCAGTATTTCAGTTCTAAACTTCCAATTTAATTTCAGTTCTATATGGCTTATATGCCTACAAATACATATATACATATATATATGCCTAGGAATATACATAGGACGACTAGGGACGACCATAGGCCGACCAGAACCGATTAGTCGTCCTAATCGTCGCCCTAATCGCGATTTCATCCTTCTTTGGACGCTTACAGTCTTGTGCCCAGTGACCATAGATGCCACAATTTCTGCACCTCCCTTTCCTCCTCGGAGTTCCTTTGGAAGTGAGCTTGCCTTTGTTAGAACTGCCACTACTGCCCACATCAGAACGATGTGTCATCTTGGGTTTCCACTGACCAGCACTTCCATTGTTACCTTCCTTCTGAGAGGATCCCTGAAAACGATGTTTGTGTTTTTCCAACCACTCATCTTAGAGAGTGTCAAGTCAATGAACTATCTTCGAGTACTATTGTCAAGTCAATGAACTATCTTCGACCAGCCTTGTCATCCCTATTCTCTGTAGGACCCCAAGAAGAGATTAAGCCCTGTAGTCTACCACCTCCCGTTATTTGTGGGCTTCACCGATGGCTGGAAACATTTGGTGATAGCAAACGACCTTCGGGCTGAAGACGTCTGCGAGCTTGTTAAGAGGCCAGACGATGTTGAGCCGGTGTACTATGTCCGGATGTGTGGTCACAAAATTAAAAGCTGCCCCGGCTGCATGTGTGTGCTTCTCTTCTCTTAGGTGGGGTGCTAAGTGATCTTAGTAGCCGACATAAGAGAAGAGAAGCACACAGATGAAGCCGGGGCGGCTTTAAATTTTGTGACCACACATCCGGACAGAGTACACCGGCTCACCATCGTCTGGCCCCTTAACAAGCTCGCAGACGTCCACAGCCCGAAGGTCGTTTGATGTCACCAAATGTTTCCCGCCCTCGGTGAAGCCCACAAATAACGAGAGGTGGTAGACCACAGGGCTTAATCTCTTCTTGGGGTCCTACAGGGCTTAATCTCTTCTTGGGGTCCTTCAGCATGGCTGTGATGTTATAATGCTGAAGGACCCCAAGAAGAGATTAAACCCTGTAGTCTACCACCTCCCGTTATTTGTGGGCTTCACCGATGGCTGGAAACATTTGGTGATAGCAAACGACCTTCGGGCTGAAGACGTCTGCGAGCTTGTTAAGAGGCCAGACGATGTTGAGCCGGTGTACTATGTCCGGATGTGTGGTCACAAAATTAAAAGCTGCCCCGGCTGCATGTGTGTGCTTCTCTTCTCTTAGGTGGGGTGCTAAGTGATCTTAGTAGCCGACATAAGAGAAGAGAAGCGCACAGATGAAGCCGGGGCGGCTTTAAATTTTGTGACCACACATCCGGACAGAGTACACCGGCTCACCATCGTCTGGCCCCTTAACAAGCTCGCAGACGTCCACAGCCCGAAGGTCGTTTGATGTCACCAAATGTTTCCCGCCCTCGGTGAAGCCCACAAATAACGAGAGGTGGTAGACTACAGGGCTTAATCTCTTCTTGGGGTCCTTCAGCATTATAACATCACAGCCATGCCTTCTCTGTCTAACTGCATTGGAAAGTGCCTTTTCTCCAAGTTCCCTTATTGATGGAACCAGTATATCAGACTAACAGTATATCCCTTTATCGATGGAACCAGCTTGAATGGCAGACAACGAGCAGCCTAGTATGGATGTGGTCTGCACCGGTGCGTCTCACAAAGTTGATGAAGACGCGACCAAACTTGAATGGCAGACAACGAGCAGCTCCAGTGAAGGGAGCGGGGAGGATAGTTCTAGTGACGACAATCCTTGTACTCCTATACCTCCAAGGAAGAAAAAAACATCAGATGAGCTTGATGCCGACTATATTCCCAACAATGAAGAGGTAAATAGAAATATGTCGACTATATTGTAAAATAATGTTCATATATGAAAGGCCATTAATTTTTTCACTATATAGATTTCAAATGAAGAGAAGAAAGAGGATGCATCTTCTACACGAAACACGGAGGATGCTCCGATGCCTGAATCATCCGTTTCACATAAGCGGAAACGAGGGCGACGAGGTCCAAATCAGATGAAAGAAGGTGCAGTTATGTATGTAACAAAACTAAATGCAGAGGGGTTTCCTGAAGAACCACTTGACGTGGTTACAAAGTTTCGAAATTCCTGCGGGGCTACTGTTAGAGATATAGTGCCAATCACACTTCAAAAATGGAAGGATTTAGATGAAGACACCCGCAACAAGCTATGGGCTAAGTTGTCTGAGTCATTCAAGTTCCCAAAAGGCACAGAGGATGCAGTAAGGAAGTCGATGCTCTCTGCTACGGCCAAGATGTTTCGTGGGTGGAAGGCCGAGATGAATAGGGACTTTGTTAAGAAGAATAAGGTTCCTCCGCCCAAGAAAATGGGGAAAATCACTCAAGCTCAGTGGGAGGAATTTGTTCGTCAGAAGACCGATCTGAAGGCCAAAGAACTGGGCGAAACTAATTCTCAGAGAGCGAAGATGAACAAACACCCCCATCGCCTGGGGTCAAGCGGATATCACCATAAAGTTGTGCAGTGGAACAAGATTATCGAGGAAGCTATAACTAACGGCACCTTGGACCCAATATTAAAAGATATCGATGAGAGAGCTATTCGTTGGATCTTAGGTCGAGCAGGTTTGAGTGAGGACGGCAAACTTTTGCATCCAGAATTGGTAGGCGAAGTTTCGTCAAAAATTCAAGAATATGCAGATAAGAGAAAAAAAAGGAGAATTTAAGCCTCGGAGGGAGAATGACATACTAACTGCAGCCCTAGGCAATCCTGAACACACTGGACGGGCTCGGGGAATCTCTTCTAAGATTTCCTGGAGAGAGGCGTTTCCAGAGTATGCGTCGTCATATAGGAAACACGAGAAGTCGAAAAGGACCCTTGAAGAGACTATTGATGAAAGGGTACAAAAGGCTATTAATGACGTGATGAACAAAATGAAGAAAACAGAATGCATATCATTTGAACTCAAGCCAAGCCACATGAGTCCACCTATAGTCCCTAGCAGCGTTGGATCTGTGCAAGACTTGACCAAGTACCCTGTAGACGATATTGTTGAGGACAAGCCTTGCTTTCTTCATATTCCAATCAATCGATCAGGGACAAAAACAAAGCAAGCTGCTACTGGTTTGGTAAAACCAGGACTTGTTAACTACAAGGACAATCCTGTCCCGCCACACTATGCTGTGGTCCAAGTTCTAGAAATCACAAACAGTGGTTGTGAAGATTGGGAGATAGATTTTCCTGTTGAGGGGATCACAACTTTGCAAGAGGCAATGAACGAGTTGGTTCTTTGGCATCGACGCGACATCAAGTTTGGTGATGAGCCGAATTCAACACCAGTGCGGGAAGATATGACACCGACCTCCAAAAAAATCGTTGAAACAATCATATCGCCTCTTGCCAAGGAACTCGACGAGGGGGACGTAGACAAAATTGTTCCTCAGAATGTCGACGTCAACATCAAAAAGGAACCAAAGGTTGGCACCAATGTTGAAGGGCCAACTATTTCAAAGAAAATTCATAAGCGAATCGCCACAGACGATGTCAAGAAACCGTCAGAATCAGTGGCACGCTACCTGCATAAATTGCAGAGAGTTATGACTAATCAATCAAAAGCAATATCAGCATCTCATGGAGTAGGCACACGGTCGGCCCAAATAGACAATTTCGAAGTATGGGAAGAAGATGGAATGATTCATACTCGAGAATCATTACGTCTTAAAACCAATATCTCGGTATACAAGAAGGAGGATGTTCCTCCTAAATTTGTGAATGGGAGGCCGTTCTTAACGACAGTGCAACTTTCTAAGTTGTCAACTCCGGAGATTAGAATGCATGAGTGGTACATGGTGGCTAGCAACAAATACAAACTCGAGGATTTCACATTTGTTGTGCCAGAAGATGCATTTTGGAGCAATGATCATATAAATCCTGTGCGGCATTTATTCTTTGACGATCTCTGGTCATTGTACCACCGACAAAGGATGGAAACCAACTACTTAACCCTCTTTTGCTTGTAAGTACCTCTAAACTTTCATATTTGTTAGTTTTGTACACGCACACATAAACGAGAGTCTAACGATTAACACTATTACACGTAGGATGCAATACATGGATGATAAGAAGAAACAACTTAAGACAGGGTTTCTTGACCCGTTGATGATATCCCAAGCTTGCTACAAAGTAGTAGCTCGGAGGCAAGGAGAAGAATACAAAGACTTGGACGATGCTGAATTTGAGAAAGCCGTCAAACAGAATCAGAGAAAGAAAATGAAGGTAATGGCGGCATACATTGGACGAGCCATGTATAATCATGTACAACATGGCAAGGACTTAATAATAGCTCCGCACCACTTTAAGTAAGTTATCGACATGGTTTAATTTTGAACTATAAATTATGGCAATCGTGATATTAACATGTGTTTTCGTCTATGTCTATATAGTGACCACTACATTTGTATCATGATCTGGCCAAAGGATGGTAAAGTCGTGGTCTTCGACTCACTGAGAATGGAAAAGGCTACGTATAATGACTTCTTGAAGATTTTAGAGAAGTATGATTATTATTGCACACTTGTACTTATTACAACTTAACAAATGTATTCTTAATCTCACAATGCTATTCTTATATGCAGTGCATACCGTTTTTATTGGAAAGATCTTGGCGGCGAACATCCAGAGGACAAGCCTAATTTGTCAATATCATTATTTCCATATGGTGACAAACAACCTCCGGGTACTGTCCTGTGCGGTTATTATGTATGTGAATGGTGTCGTGTCACCTTCCATTACATGGTCAATCGTGAGGATGTAAGTTCGCTATCATTGTCTATATTGCAATTTTTATGTTATATTGTTGCTCATCACATTACTCTTAGCACCGATTGCTTTTTGCTTTCATTGCAGGTTCCTAAATCTAAGATCAATGCTGAATGGTTAGAAAGAGATATGGTTTCCACCGGCGTGGCTAAGGTTGTAAGAGACTTGCTATACTTTATGCGCCGTGAAGTTCTTCATCAACAAGGGCTATTCTACAATGTAAATGGAAATTTGCAAAATATCCCAGAACTAAGTTTGTACACAATATCACACAGTGTTTAGGTCTTTAGTTAGGAACTTTAGATGTTTAGTTGTCTATGGAACTTTGAGATGTTGAGTTGTTATGCAACTTGATGTGTATAAATCTGTGTATGATGGAACTTGATATATATGTGGATGAATCTGTGTATGGAACCTGCTATAGAACTTGTTTGAATCTTTGTATGATGAATATGTGTTTGAAACACAATGTGTTTGAATCTGTGTTTGAATCTGTTATTATTTCTGTTTCTGTATATGAATCTGGAAAATATATATGAATCTGCTTCTGTGTATATGAATCTGGGAAATACAGGCAGCTTATAATTAAAACCGCCTGTGATGTGTCTCTATCACAGGCGGTTCTTTTAAACCGGACCGCCTGTGATGTGTGACTATCACAGGCGGTTCTTTTAAACTGGACCGCCTGTGATGTGTGTCTATCACAGGCGGTTTTTGATTGACCGCCTGTGATGTTGTTTTACATCACAGGCGGTGCACCACAAGCGGTTCCTGGAACCGCCTGTGTAGAGGCTAACCGGACCGCCTGTATAGAGGATACCTGTAGTAGTGCAGGAATGTGATAGCTTCTGAATGTGTAGTGAACTCTACCTAAGTAATAGTGTTGGCAACATCATGGGCAGCAGCATAAGAATCCCACCAACCAGCAGCGGGTCTAGTAAGACGACCAGAAGCATAGAGCACCTTCTCCCAGTCAGAGCATTGGGCGATATTCAACATCTTATCCACTGATTTTTAACCAACCATTAGCATGTAATGGATCTAGAGAGCTGGAGAAGGTAGGTGGCTTGTGGCTCATGAACTCCCGGTGCTTGTCCCAGGGTGGAACTGGAGGTGGTGGAGGAGGCATTGGTGCTTGTTGCTGTCGAACCATTCTCTCTTGCCTCATTTCTTCCCGCATCTATTGCCTCTCCTAGCGCATCTCTTGACGTTCCTACCGCATCTGAGCTTGCATATCCGTCATAGTATTTGTCATTTGTTGCAGCATCTGCATCTGGGCGGCACCCACTGGATCAGTCCTAGCCGGTGGAGGATTTGGAGGATTCATCTCTGCTTGCTGTTGTCTAACAATCCTCCTGTTGTGGGGGTTGGCAGGTAGATCGATTCCGCCTCCCTTCCTAGTGTTGACCATCTGGGTTAGAAATACATGGTAAGATAGAATTGTAGATAAGATGAGTAATTGTGAGACAGAATCTTTTGGGGTTTTATTAGCTAAGTAGATTAGTGTGTCACCTACTCATACTAATTACCATATGGTGGTACATGCTAGAATGCCCTGCTATACTATTTCAATCAATCAAAGAAGCAAATCATGCATTTATCATCAGAACAAACATCCAATCATTTTAGGTAGAGAAAATAATTTTAAATTTTGTCTTAGGTCTCCTATCTCTTTAGAGGGTCATGGATGTAGGATTCCAAAGTGTGAAATCCTCCTTGTCTTAGAGTAGAAAAGGTAAGAGTAATCAGAGTGGAACAGTAGAAGGTGAGACAGGATCAAGAAAAGTAGGTAAGGGTTTTGTCCAGGTCTATCTAGGTTTCGTCCTACAGTCAACATTTGCCTCTGATACCACTTCTGTCACACCCGGATTTAAGAGATAAAGCCGGGTGCGTCTCATATGTGCGCCAAAGAAGAACATCACATATAATGAGAAAGTGTATAGAGATAAATGTCACAAGTATCATTATTACATAGCGGAAGTCTTTACAAAAATAAATGATAACAATACAACGAACTAAATATTATTCCTTGGGGCCATCAAGCTGACTAGGAGACGCCATCTAGATCAACTCATACTCCTCATTATAGGGCTCCTCTTGAACCACCTGCTCTTCACCTGTGGGGGTTTATATATCACAGGAGTGAGCTCACAAAAGATCATAGCTCAACAAGTTGTGGGGAATAATGTGCATGAACTCACCAAAGGTGGGAGCTCATGTGAAGTGTAAGGCTGATCAACAAATAATGGTTAAAGTTGAGCACTGCTTTTAATAAGTGGTCAAATTTTATTAGCAGTTACTAAATGTAAGTAAATACCAAACCAGAGTAATAATAGATCAAATTAATAATAAACCACAATGTGATTCAAATAACAAATTGAATTTAATTCCATAAATTAATCATGTGAGGGTCTGAGCCGCTCATGACCGTGAGCACGGCTGATATACCAGTTTTACACTCTGCAGAGGTTGCACATCTTTACCAACAAGTCATGTTACCCATCCGCCAAGGGATCGCGACTTCCCATACACCTCTACCAAGGAAGCGAGGCAGGGTAACACTACGAGGCCTTTACAATGTTCCACTAGCTTCAGAAAATCCGCTATAGTTTCTAGGAAGCTCGAATGCAGGGATCCCTCGCCTGACCGCATCGCAGCAAAATCAACCCAAGGAACTCCCTACACTGACCACTCCCCTACTGCCCTTGCCCCTTTTGGGTAAGGTAGTCATCCACTAGCTTTCCTAATTAGTCAACCAAGGGCATCCCATACCACCCTTGTGGTAGCACTTTTTTCCAGGTGGTTCTCCATGTTCCAATTAACAATATGATCTTATCATGAACAGTAAACAACAAATTTATAATAAAAGTCTGATCATGAATAATGTGTATCTCCATACCCAAAACCACATAAAGCAATAGCAGGTACTACCCAAAAGTTCAGTGGTAAACAAGGTATAAAGATAGTCAAACTAGGGTAACCTATTAGGTCCCATCAAAATTAACCTATGCAGATCATAATGATTAAGAGGAACATTATTGGGTAAACAAAAGTGATCAAGGGCACAACTTGCCTTCAACGAGCTCCTGCTCAGCACTCCCCACCTGCTGAACACCCGGATCCTCCGTAGCTGGCTCGTCTACTCACAACAATACAAACAAGCACATGATAGCAGAAATTAACATCACACCAAACAGCAAAATAGAATGTATGATAATATTCTACGTGTCGTAATGAGATCGTAGGAACAAGAATCACTAAATTCGGAGTTACGGTTATCGATTTATGATTTTATGAAGTTATTAAGTGATTGGTGTGGAATAACTCAAGTGAATAAAATTTAATCTAAGTTTCATGGCTATACAGAGTTACAAGGTGATGAATAATATTAATATCGAATTATTGCAACTGGAATGGATTAAAAAGAAGTTAAATTCATCATGTTATGAATTTTCCAAGATTAAGACATTATTTATGTACTAAAAATGATTTCTGCACTTAATTAAATCAATTTTCTCAGTGATCTGGACTGCACGCATAATAATCAGAAAGTACCAGGGTTAGTCTGCAAAATTCCCTAGACTCAGACTACTCCCACGGTGGACTGCGGGTTTAATTTCATAATTTTCTAGGGGTTCTTTTGCAAGGTCGTGCGTCCGAAAGTGTGCTGACAGATCCTAGCCGTCAGATCGGACATGAGCGCTCCAGATTAGATGTACCCTCATCCCGAACCGGTACTTAACTTAACCCGCTCGATCGACGACCAACGGCAGTGGACAGCGGTCCCCGGAGAACGGTCCGGATCTACTCGTGGGTGCACCAATGGTCTGGATTTAAAACGGCGAGCCCAATCCCAGGTTCGCCCGATCCAAAATAGACGGGTCGGATTCCCAGCGCCGAAGCGGTAACTTGATCTAATCGCAGTCGCCCACTATCGGATCAACAACCATGCGTGCCCCCCAACCCGTCTCGGCCAAAGACGGCGGCGTCGGCCCCCAGTGCGGTGGAGCATCATCGACGCAGGGTCGCGGGGGTGCCTAATAGCCCTATGCATGGATTAAACAGGTCTACCACAAAGTTAAGGTGGTTGCGGATCAGCTAAGGCAATTCGTACCAGCAGAGGTGACGGCGATGGCGTTGTCCTCGATGTCGGGCGGCACGGCGGTGGTGGAAAAGGCACGGCGAGCAATAAACGACGTCTCCATCCACGATTTGGTCTCAGAAAGCTCTTATTCCGAGCGGCGTGAGCGCTAGCGTAGATGGTCAAACGACGTCGACCGAGAGCATCATCAACGGTGGTTGTTGGTCACTTATTCTCAAATGCTATAAATCAAGAACAAGGAAACACAATTGTTAATGGTTAAAGATCTTCGTCCTACGAAGCATTATTTCCTCTCGGATATAATGATCTTCAGACGAAGGTCATGAAGGACATACCTTCATCATTTTAGCATGTGAATGTAAAAGTAAATGTAAATAAGAAAGTAAAGGAACACAAAGGAATAAAGGTAATAATTATGTACCAATAATGTATTTATTCTTGTATTCCATAAACATGAATGAACATCAATAATATTCATATTACATTAATACCTTCGGCTTACCAGAAGGTGAGGGTGCGAGAATGAAGCGGGAGTTATTACAATCCAGCGTGAACAGTATGGGGATACTATTCATCTATTTATAGGCACGGGACACATCCTGGGTAAAATTACATCTGTGCCCTCGAACACTTGTTTACAAGTAACTAAAACCAATAAGGCCTATCTAGTCCTTTTTCCTTCTTTGCTTGGTCTGGGCTAAAGCCATTGAGCTTCGGCATCTCGCACTATCGCCTCTACACAAAGTATTCGTCTTGAGGAGCTAAACCGAGGCTAAAGGAGGCTTCGGCGATCCTTTGTATCATTTTGCTGAAGTTGTTTTTTCCTTGAGGACCTTCGGCGTAGAAGAAGACCCCCAACAGTAGCCCCTTCGTGGTGCTCGATCGTTTTTCGTAACGAGCTTGATCCGCGAAAAACACGAAGGCTTTGGAGCTTGTTGTCGAAAAACGATTAAAATATTCCAAACATCGAACGGTCCACCGCTCAGCCAGTGTAGGCGGTGTGGCAATTCGCCTTCTTCCCCTGCAGCACTATATAAGCAGACAGGTTGGTGAGGAGTTACCACATCATTCATTTCCATTACACTGTTGTGCTGTTAAAAATTTTAACCAAAGTCGAAGCTTTTTCGGATTGCTCCTTGCAGACACACGCTTCGTCATTCGGAACCAACTTTGGCTTAAGGAACCGCGAAACTTAAGATGGCTCGAGTGAGATCCACCCTAGAGTGTCCCACGAGGGAGATGATGCTAAGACGACAGAGACTGCGCCAATATCAGAAATGATGAGGCGATCAGGTCTAGTGATATCGGAAAAAGCTGTTTCCGAAGATGAAGCTGCCAAGCTGAGCAGATTGCAGCTGAGGATGGGAGTGATGATGAAGCTGGGGAAGACTATAGTATTTTGAGCCCGTCGAAGCCAAGCCACATCGAATTTGGAAAATCTAATATGACAGCAGAGGACATGATTATGATGAAGAAGCTGGCCTATTTTGGGCAAGCTGAGAGCAAACTTGTCCGCTTTGCTGGGAAGGAAGTGGTTTCGGAGCTAAAAAAGGATGAAGTTGTTGTTTTCAAGAGCTTCTTTAGGGCAGGGCTTCGGTTCCCTTTATATGATATAATTGGAGAAGTTTTAAAGAATTTTGAGATATATCTTCATCAACTAACACCAAATGCCATCGTTAGACTCAGTGTTTACATATGGGCTTTCCGAAGCCAGGGCATGAGTGCTAATGCCGAAGGTTTCTGCCGGGTGCATGAGTTGCTCTACCAGACGAAGGCTAGAGCAGATGGTCTTCACAAAAATTTTGGTTGCTATAATTTTGCATATCGAAAGGATATCAAGGCCCCGGTAATCGGCTACCGCACCAAGTGGCCGACCGAGTGGACAAGTGAGTGGTTCTATATAAAAGCTGATGAGAAAAAGAGGGAAAAATTGATGACTATGGTCATGTGTCCGATGAGATTAAGCTTCGAAATGACGAGGCCCTTGTGCCACATGCAACTTGGCTCCCCGTGTCAGCTGGCCGAAGTTGAATTTAGAGTGGTAGCTGCCGAGATTAGCACTAGAGACCTAGTGCAGGAATATTTGGCAAATAGAACATTTCCAACCTCTAGCGGCTGGGGGATGCTGAAGAAAAAGGAAGGGGGAAAGTATGAACTTGTTTGGCTCCCCTATCACTTCAAATTTGAGAAACAGCTCAAGAAGCCATGCAATGAATGGCTAGAAATGATTGAAACCATGTGCAATGAGATTCTTGGCAATTATACGAAGAAGGAGGACCAGCTAATGACTGTTGCCTTCGGTACTCGGCCGAAACGAAGGCTGAACCGGGTAATGGATGCATTGAACTTCGAATACCCAGATTATGAGAGGCTTGATGAAGGGACCGAGGGTGTGAAAAGAAAAAGGGTTGTCAACATCCTAAGCAGGCAAGCTGCCCGGTCCATAAAAGAAGATGAAAAGGCCCAAAAGAAAGCAAAAATAGCACTAGAGCCGAAGGCAAGAATTTCTAAGAAGTGAAAGCTTGACCGGATACCCTCTACTAAACCGAAGGTAGACAAAGCAGCAGAGAAAACTCCTCCATCGTCGTCTGCTATCGAAGTGGTCGAAATTTTGAAGGTAATGACTGAATCTCCGCCATTCAAGCTGTTAAGTCCTCTAGGATTGGAACTGACAAAACTTTTACAGAGGAAGGAAATGCCTTCGGCTACAAAGGATTAGATCAAAGGGCAAAAGAAACGGCGAATTGTGAATGTAATGCAAGCAATTGAGCAAACGCCACCTTCAGCTTCGGTGACGAAAGTAGCAATTCCTGCGAATGCCGAAGATACTGGCAAAGCCAAAGCTAAAGACCTTGCAGCCATAATGTCAGAAATTGACAAGCTTGTATCAGATGTGATTGCAGAGAAAATAGATGTAGAGGAAAACATGGCCGCAGTGCCAGATAAAGGAAAGAAAACTGATAATACTCCTTCGGACGAGAAAGATTTTGATCTTCGACACCTGGGTGGCCAAGAACTTTTTGAGGAGGACAAGTTAGAATTAAAAGAATTTGCTATATCTTGTGGTTACCAACCATGGTCCATGCTCTTCGACGGGGTTGATGAGGAAATCTTAGGATGCATTCACGACCGCGCCGGGGCAAAGATTGTCGGCACCCTATCAAAGAGTGTTGGATTCCTGAAGTTGGAGACCGACATTAGCTGCTACCGATGACAACATATTGTCGGTAGTTTGTTTTATTCCAACTTCAAGGTGAGACTTTTCTCTAGATTTTATATATATATATATATTACCTTTGTAGTGGATTGAGTGTTCTAATTTTAACTTGTTTTACAGAGCATGTTATTAAGCAAGGCCTTGAAAATGCAGCATGATACTGAGGATAGAAGAAACGAAGTTATAATTGAAGGCTTAGAGGATAAAATTAAGGAACTTGAAGCTCCTTTGAAGGAAAAAGACATCCTGTTGCAATCAGCCGAAGGCTCCCTCGTAGAAGCACGATCTCAGAATAATAAGTTGAGCGAGGATCTAGACGAAGCTCGAACAATTTTGAATGAAAGGTCACAATGCTTCGACCACGAGACAAAGGAGCTCAAAGCAAAGGTCGAAGCTGAAGCTGAAAGAAATACGAAGGTACATGAAGCTATTGAGAACCTTCGGAACAAGTGCTACGACTTTGCCACTCGGTGCATTAATCGGTTGAAGGGAATATTTAACTCGGTTGGAGCTACTTCTGAAGAAATCAGCCATTCGGCCGAAGATATCCCCGGGGCCTTCAAACATATTGAAAATGAAGTTGAAGCCCTTGATAAAGTTATAACCGGGCACAGAGATTTCTGTGCCCTAGTGGCTTCACGCGGCACATCTGCAGCATTTATGAAGGCCGGGTGCAATCACGCCAAAACTGTTAATAAGCCAACTTTCAATCTTTCAACATCAGATGTAGTTAATATTCCAGCCGAAGCCTGAAGCGTAGGAAATAGATTTTACCCAAATTTGGGCAAAGAGCGGGCGTGAACTGGCCGGGGATGAAGCACGAAAACTTCTTAACTCAGTATGAAACTTTTACCTTTGTCTTCTTTACCTTGGTTTTCCTTTATTAAATTTCTGATTACCTTATACCTTCATCTCTCTGTAGGATGGTGGCGCCGAAGATCGTTAAGCCGAAGCTTGTTCTGAAGTACTGAAGATTCTAGAACTTCCTTTCGTATCTATCTATAGAAAGACTTAGGAACTCTTTGGATCATTTGGCAAAAAAATGTAATTGACAGTTGAGAAAAATATGATACTTATTTGTGAATACCTTGCAATGTAATTTTACCTTTTCGCTCCTGTGTGAATTGCTTTGTTGTGGACGAAACCAATGCTTGCAATCTTTTGAGCCAAAGGCGAAAAACACTTTCCATTCTTTTCGTTCACATCGAAGCATTTTTTCATTAAAGATGAAATACCTCCATACGTCATGAAGTTTTATCTGGGACGAAGCAGCTTCGTATTCAATGAAGCATTTTGTCACTGAAGACAGGCATCTTCTATCTTTCCTGTTAATTCTGTGCTTTATGCCATGATGATGATCCTACAAATGTCTAATGAATGTTTGTATGAATGCAAAAGATGATGTGATGAATTATGCAAATGTACACCGAAAACACACCCAGACTCTGCATCCCCTTAGGAACGACTTTGGAGTCTCTTCACCTTTTCCTTAGGTGGTATTTCAGCTCTGCATTCCCTTAGGAATGACTTTGGAGCTTCTTCACCTTTGATTTAGGTGGCATTTAAGCTCTCCATCCCCTTAGGAACGACTTTGGAGCTTCTTTAGCTTTTATTTAGGTGGTATTTTAGCTCTACATTCCCTTAGGAACGACTTTAGAGCTTCGTAACTTACTCTATGTCCCTTCAGGAATGACTTTGTAACTTCTTCACTTCTTGGGTGACATTTTAGCTCTACATCCCCTTAAGGACGACTTTTGAACTTCTCCATGACCTCTTGCACTCGATGGTGCAAATCCTGATGTTACATTTTACATGTGGGGGAATTTGGCCCTTGTATTGCAGAGGGCTAAACAAAAATTGAAGTTACAACCTATGGCCCCATTAAAAACCTTTCTCCCCTCTTGAAAGGAAAAGGGTGCCATAGGGGAAAAATAAGAAAATTACATTGTTTATACATGATATCGTCGAAGCTCATCCGCATTCCATGACCTAGGTATGTCGTTGCCGTCCATGTCTTTTAACCTGTAAGACCCAGGTCTTGACAAAGATACCACCAAAAAGGGGCCTTCCCACTTGAGCTGAAGCTTCCCCACTATATCAGGGTTGGCCACCCTTCGAAGCACCAAATGCCTGGCTTGATATTCTTCAATCTTACTTTTCTATCATGTAATTTGATTGTTTCGGCCTGGTATTTATTGGTGTGCTCTATTGCTTGTAGTCTAGTCCCTTCTATGGTATCTTTTGTTATTTGGCAATCACATTCGTCCTCTGTCGAAGCTAGGGTTCTTATTGAACCCGTTTTTGCTTCTTCCGGTGTAATTGCTTCGTCACCGAACAGAAGTTTGAACGGGGTAAATCCTATTGACCTTGATACAACAGCGTTGTGGTTCTACACCACTTTTATTAATTCGTCTGGCCACTTTCCTTTGGATTGGTTGAAGATTGAATTCATTATTCCTGTTATTATGATTCCATTTGCTCTTTCTACCAATCCATTTGACTCCGGATGCCTCATAGATGCGAAGTGTATTTTTGTACCAATCTGGCTACAAAAGGTTTTGAATGTTTCAGCATCAAACTGAGTTCCATTATCAACTGTTATAGCCTTCGTCACACCAAAGCGACCAACAATACTCTGCCAAAAGAATTTTTGGATCGTGGCCGAAGTTATTGTGGCTAAGGGCTTTGCTTCAATCCACTTAGAAAAGTACTCCACTGCCACCACAACATATTTCAAGTTGCCTTGTGCTGGTGGGAGTGGTCCTAGCAAATCTAAGCCCCACCTTTGCAATGGCCAGGTTGGTTGTATTAACTGGGTTAGAGATGAAGGTTGTTTCTGGTCTCTGGCGCATCTTTGGCAATTTTCACATTGTTGAACCAAATCCACGACATCCGAAGCTGCCTTCGGCCAGTAAAAACCTTGTCTGAAAACCTTCCCCAGTAAAGGCATAGACCCAATATGAGCCCCACATAATCTAGCATGTATTTCCTTCATCAATTCTTGACCTTCGGCTCTAGACAAGCACTTGAGCAATGGAGACCAGACTTCATGCTTGTATAAATCCACTT
Source organism: Zea luxurians (assembly GCA_029449295.1). NCBI lineage: Eukaryota > Viridiplantae > Streptophyta > Magnoliopsida > Poales > Poaceae > Zea > Zea luxurians. The sequence goes on from JAOPSE010000629.1 coordinate 106,481, forward strand.
CTATAATTACATATGGTCTTAATCTTGCTTCCATTCTTTTATTATAAACTTCATCATTTGAAAGACAATTGCCTGGGAGGAAAGATACAATCTCAGTCCTCCAATCTTCACTATGTATTGGTGAAATTGTGAGCATCGCTCTTTCCTTGAGCTCGACCGAGGGTGCCTTTATTGTTTCAAAAAATACTTCCCAAGGTAATGGGAGCCTCTGGGCCACTGATTTTGCTAATAATTCTGCATGTTCATTTTCTCCCCTTGGGATATTCTTTACAGAAAAACCTTCAAAGGAGGCTTCCAACCTTTGGACTGCATCTAAATACTTTTCAAGCTTCGGGTCTCTTGCTTTGCTACTTTTGTCTACATGACCTGAGATAACTTGTGAATCAGTTTTGAGGATCGCCCTTCTTATACCCTTTGCCTTAAGTTTTTGAAGCCCAAAAAGAAGGGCTTCGTACCCTGCAATATTATTTGTGCAGCAGAAGTCCAATTTTACTGCATAACAGGTTCTAACTTTAGATGGTGCAACTAGAACGGTAGCTGCACCTGCTCCGAAGGCCCCCCAAGACCATCAAAAAATATTGTCCAAGCTTCGGCATCGCTTATTCTTTCTTCATCCTGAGCCCATGGCGTCTAATCAGCAATGAAGTCTGCTAACGCTTGGGACTGGATTGAAGATCTATGGACATAATCAATGGTGAATTCATTGAGTTCTATAGCCCATTTTCCGACCCTTCATGTAGCTTCTCTGTTTTTCATTATGTCCTTTAGGGGTTGTGATGAAGGCACTATTATGTGGTATGCTTGGAAGTAATGCTGAAGCTTCCTAGAGGTCATTAGTACAGCATACAGTACCTTCTCTAGCTCTGTGTAATTCTTCTTTGATGGACTGAGTACCTCAGAGACGAAGTATACTGGTGCTTGCTTCTTTACTTGGTCATCCTGCTTCTCATGTACAAGCGCCACACTAACCACAGTGTGAGAAGCAGCCACATATAGAAGTAATGGAGTTCCTGATGAAGGTGGGGTTAGAGTTGTTAGATCTATCAAATACTGCTATAGCTCTTCGAAGGCTTTCTGCTGAGCTGGTCCCTATTGAAAGACTTCGGCTGACTTCAATACTTCGAAGAAGGGCAGGTTCCTCTCTACTGATCTTGAGATAAATCTGTTCAATGATGTCAGCCTTCCTACTAACCTCTGAGCCCCCTTTCTCGAATTTGGCGGTTCCATCCGAAAGATAGCTTAGATTTTGCTTGGGTTAGCTTCAATACCTTTTGTTGATACCAGGCAGCCAAGAAACTTGCCCTTCTTCACTCCAAAGACGCATTTTTCTAGATTTAGCTAAAGACCAGCCCGTCTGAAGTTGGCAAATGTCTCTTGCAAATCAGCAACATGGTTTTCTTGTTTCATGCTCTTTACTATGATATCATCAACATATGTTAGCACATTTCTGCCAATTTGAGAGTGAAGAACTTTGGTAGTCATTCTGTTGAAGCTTCCTCCAGCATTCTTGAGCCCCTTAGGCATCCGAAGATAACAATAAGTCCCACTAGGAGTTATGAAACGTGTCTTTGGCTCATCGTCCTTCTTCATACAGATTTGATGATAGCCTGAGTAGCAATCCAATAAGCTCATAAGCTTCGAAGTAGCTGCTGCATCCACAAGGGAATCTATTCTTGGCAATGGGAATTCATCCTTCGGGCATGCCTTATTAAGGTCTGTAAAGTCAATACACATTCTCCATTTTCTGTTAGCTTTCTTTACCATGACAGTATTGGCCAGCCACACTGGGTATGTCACTTCTCCGATAATGCCGGCACTTAGAAGTCTTTTCACTTTGTTTTGTGCACCTTCGGCTTTATCATCAGACATTTTCCGAAGCCTCTTCTTTCTTGGTCTGAAGGACGGGTCTACATTGAGTGAGTGCTCAATAATATCTCTATTGACACCACAGAGATCATTGGCTGACCAAGCAAAAATATCTTTGTTATTGAATAAAAATCTTAGCAAGGTCTTCTCTTGTTCATCAGATAATTGAGATCCCAATAGCACTTTTTGCTCAGCTATGTCTTCACACAAAAGCATGGGCTTTGGTTGATCTGTCGAAGCAGCCTTTTCTCTTTTATGCTTACATTGCTGATGAGCTTTGGCTTCATCTATATTATGGATAGACTTCGAATCCGTCCAACTTCCTTTGGCTCTCCTAGCAGCTTCTTAACTCCCATGTACAGCAATGGGCCCTTGTTACGAAGGTATCTTCATGCAAAGATATGCTGGATGGAGTATTGCTTCGAAGGCATTGAGCGTCCCTCGACCAATGATTGCATTCTATGGATACTCCATATCAACAATGTTGAAGACAACCTGTTTTGTCCTTGTGTTGTGAACGTAATCGAAGGTGACTGGCATGGTTATCTTGCTAAGCGCCACAATCTGTCTTCCTCCGAAACCGCAAAGGGAGTGTGTTGCATCATGTATCTTGTCATCCGGCTCTTGCATTTGCCTGAAAGCCTTCGCGAAAATGATATCCGCTGCACTGCTGTGTCCACCAGGACATGGTGGACCAGAAATCCCTTGATGACGCAAGATGTGACCATTGCATCGTTGTGGGGATAATCCTTGAGTTGAAGATCCTCCTGGGAGAAGGTGATTGGTATGTGAGACCATTTGGACTTGATGAAGGGTCCTTGCACCCCAACATGTTGTACCCTTCTCTGTGCTTCTTTCTTCTGCCTCTTGCTGGCTAGTTCAGAACTTGAGCCACCTATGATTGCACTACTAAAAAATCACCTTCTTACAGTGGGCAAAAATCGTTGTGATAGACCATAAATCGTTGCGATAGGCACCAATTGCAATAGAACAACTGTCGTTGCCTGCTGTTGCAGAAAACAGAGTGGCAATAGACTATAGCAACAATTTTACGTTCTGTGGCAATTACTACATCTTTTGCAACGTATTCAAGTGTTGCAACAGTTCGTTGTTACAATGGACTATTCTGTTGCAATAAGTTATATTGCAACATTTACAATAGTTGCCAAAAACTCTATTGCCACAACATATTTCATGGTAATAAGTGTTAATGCCACGTTTAAATCTGTTGCAAGTGGCTTTGTTACCACAATCTTCGTGGCAACAAAACACTAGTGCCACACCAGTGACTCGTGGCAACAAGATGTATTGCCATGCAAATAATTTCGTTGCATTTGATCATTTTGCAACATAATGTGTCTCGTGGCTACATGACCTTTTTGCTATAAAAATTATCTGTGGTAAGAACCGTTATAACAACAACAAAAAATATCGTAACTAATGATGTTGCAATAAGAAGAAAAGGTTGCGACTACTGAAGTCCCAACGAAATAGATCCATGGTAATTATATCTTATTGCAACAAAAAAATCATTGCAACTGAACCATACAACAACCAATAAAACCGTTGCATTTACATATATTCAAACCCACAATTTATACGACAATGCATTTTGCATTTCTATTGGGTATAAAATGTTATGCAAAAGAATTATATTTTACATCAGTAACGTAAGAACCAAAATTGACAACCATAATATTTGTCTCTTGTCTCATATATTAACTATATCCATACCATAAGTTGTAACAAATAGGTTGCACCAAATAAATAGTGGCCAAATACAAATTAATTTGATAACGTAGCTCACAATCACATCATCCTCATACTAGCTTGGATTGTGATAACATAGATAATGAACTACTCAGGACTAGCAAATTATTGGAAGTTTTTTTGTCATCGTGTACCCCTCCGTCCCCTCCATTGATGCAAGCGATGGTTAGCTAGGCTGACGACGATATCACGACGACAAGGAACCTATTGGAAGTGTTCAAAACAATAATTAGTTAAGATACAATAACTTGGTTAATTATTAGTGGAAGACTACAACTGTAGTGCCTACAACTACAGCTAGAGCACAACTCCTAGCAAGCAGCATCAGCAGCAACCATCAGCAAGCAGCAAACAGCAACACGCAGCATGCAGCAAGCAGCAGCAACAACACGCAACAGCACGCAGCTAGCAGCGGCAAGCAACAAACAGTAGCAACCATCAGCAAGCAGCAAGCAGCAAGCAGCAACACGCAGCATGCAGCAAGCAGCAACAACAACACACAGCAGCATGCAGCTAGCAGCGGCAAGCAACAAACAGTAGCACGTGGCAAACAGGAAGCACGCAGCAGCAAGCGTTCTACTCTATCTCTACCAGAGAAGGCAGCTGCAGCACCAGCCTAACAAGAGCGAAAACAGGCTACCAAATAAGCATGCTGCATAGAGCCACAAACATGTGTACTGCTCCTATGGTTAACTAAAATCTGTTTAGGCTACTAAAATCCATTGCATGCACAACTACAAAAGAAATAAAAATAGATTATGGACATACCTTAAACACACTTTGATAGAGCTTCTTAAGTTGATCTACCTTGCTTCTCGCTTGCACTTGCGGATTGTACCTATTATCATATTTAGGATTACAAAAACAAAACTATCAAAAAATGTTGTAAAACAGTTTATATGATCATAATACAAGAACATTTGCATTCCATAGACATTCGCTTCTTTTGTTGCCCCTTGCCTGCACACGTCTTGTCATAGCATTCCTTAGAGTGTAAGAGCTAATATAGTTTGCTGGCATATTGTCTTTCTTATTGTTTGTGTCTGGTGTACGAACGTTGTTTGCACTACTTGGTGTAGGTGCAGGAGGATCAGCTGGGACGAGTTCAGGAGGTTTAGTAGGGACAACGGAAGAAGGATCGATTGGAGTGGTGCTTTCACGGTTGCTCTGCATTAAACAATTGATCAAACAATTTATGTTGCAAAAGTTTCTAATAGCAATGATGGTAAAAATACAAATATCAAATTTTATACCTGTTGTGCTACAGCAGCAAGGGCAGCAACCATTTCTTGCCTCATTTCTTCTCTAAGCACTTGTCTTTTTCTTTCTTCTTCTTCTTGCAGTGCTTGCATTTTTTCCTGTAGTATTCTTTCTCGTTCTGCAACCTCACACGCAAGTTTTTCATTTAACAACTGGACCTGACTTTCGAGTTCAATGTTCTTTTGGTTGGTTGCAACCGTGGCACGAGCTTGTTCGAGGAACTTTGATTCCATCACTTGACTTCTTGTTGGATATCTTGATAGGTACCCATGACCATGAAGTCTGTTTGCCATACATCCTGTTGTTTCCTTGAATGTTGTTTGGAAAATAGCATTTTCCTCTTCTCTTGTTAGATCAAATCTTTCTGTTTGATACATTTTCTCAATAATTTTCGCAGCTACCTTCTCCTGAAAAGAACAATATAGTTCAAGTTAGCTCAATTCAAATAAGAATTCATGCCCAGTATTTTAAAGTATGTTTTAGTAGTAAGCTTTGTGATTTACTCACATAAATGCCACGTGAAGCCTCTTCCGACCATTCATCATTTTTACAATGAGTAATCATCCAAAGGGATAGATCGGTTGGTTCTATACCAGTTTCTGGATCTCTCTGTAATGTGAAGAATGTATCATACAAGTTTGTCATTAATCATGGAAAATAAAGTAGTGGTCATATCATTACCTGTTGAAAGCTTATTTGGGAAAAGTTCTAGAACCCATTATATGCTTCGTTCTTTGTTTCTGACGGTTTTCTGAGTTCCGACTGCTTATTTTCTAGAAAATAATAATAGTTGGAAATGAATTAATAAATAAATCGCTAGAATCATCCATATTATGCAAGTGCCAATCGTTAAAGTAAAGGAAATGAAACAGCAAACCTGGAATTTCTCAGATCCAAAATACAACATCATGTAATGCCACTCGACGATGTCTACATCTTCAGGCTTGTTTTTCATCCTTTCAGCATAACTATTGTATGCCTTGTATGTTGAGCTTAACATTGATCGCCATCCTTTGTATCTCTCCTTAGCAATAGACCAGATCTTTTCATGCGCGTCCTCATTGGTTAGAAACTCCCACCTTCGCTGTTTCAGTTTTGATATAAAGAGAAGGTTAATTGTCTAGTAATTTGGGAATAGTAGACCACTAATAGTTCTAGCTAACTGTTAGGGCTCAAGTAAAGAAATTTCACATACCAGTACGTCAGAGGCTATAGAAGATCTAACATTGAGCTCTATATCTTTCCACTTTTTCACTCCAATGAGTGGTGCCTTTTTCTTTGTAAACAATGCGATTTCATCCACAAAAGTGCGAGTGTTTGGTCCTACAGGACCTCCAAGCTTAGATGAAAATTCAATCTTAAGTTTGTGATCACCGTTCTTGATTCGCTTGGTGGCTGCTGCTATACCCTTAAGGGTACCACGCCCCTCCTTTTTGAAGACTCCATCGTTATCTACATATATACCAATAACATCTGAATGGGTAGAAATATTCAAAGTAGAAGATTGCAACATTTGAATAAAAAACACTCTTAGTAAAAAATACCAGGATCTCTTTTCCTATGACGTCTAGCATGAGATGGCCAATTAGCAGTAGGTTTGCTGCTGCCATGAATTTCTTCATCTGATAATATTAGGTCATCATTGCTTTGTCGTTCATACAATACTGCGGATAGCATAGGCATCAGTTACATCTCTAACAATTTGCGAAAATATACACTATATGTTAGTAGGCTGTAAATAAAAGAAATTACAGATATCTGGAAGATCGCCTTGATGCCTTAACCATTCTTTATATGTTTTGATCGTATCCTTCCTGAAGTCATCCATTAAATCTGCACTTAAACAATATGTAAGTTTAACTGTGGAAACTATAACATATCATGTATTTAATGTAATGAGTTTGACATCTTAACTTACCCGTTTCTGGATTATCATGTTGTAGTATTGAAAGGGAAATGTGCCCTTGGGCCATTTCTAAGTATTTTGGTGATCAAGTGCCAACACAAATGGTTTAAGTGTGAAACTATGCCAAATGGTGGAAGAAGTGTAAAGTCAACACAAAGGTATGATTCTAGACTTAGTACATTAGTTTTTGTGTACTAACATATTTGTCTAAGTGCTAGAATCAGAGAAAATTCAATTGGAAAAGACTTGGCTTGAGCAGCCAAGACTCTGCTCAGTCTGGGTGCACCGGACAGTGTCCGGTGGTGCACCGGACTGTGTCCGGTGCGCCAGGCTGGTGTCTGTCAACTGGCTGCTCTCGGGTCTCGACGGTGGCGTACGGCTATAAATCACCGGACTGTCCGGTGGTGCACCAGACAGTGTCCGGTGAGTCGGCTACGGCGAAGTCGCCGCTCTCGGGAACCAAGTCAACAGCGTACGGCTATAATTCACCGGACTGTCCGGTGAGTCACCGGACTGTCCGGTGAGCCAACGGTCGGGCGAGCCAACGGTCGGCCGCGCAATCTGCGCGTGACGCGTGGCCGAGCCAACGGTCGGATGGGGGCACCGGACTGTCCGGTGCGCCAACGGCTCCAAGTCTCCAACGATCGGCTGCGCCAGAATAGGAAAGACATCCGCACCGGACAGTGTCCAGTGGTGCACCAGACTGTCCGGTGCGCCAGTCGACAGAAGGCAAGAATTGCCTTCCTAGATTGCTCTCAACGGCTCCTAGCTGCCTTGGGGCTATAAAAGGGACCCCTAGGCGCATGGAGGAGTACACCAAGCATCCTTTGAGCATTCCTAAGCACCAAGACTTCATATTTGCGCATTCGATTCCTTGTGATAGCAACTAGAGCTCCATTTGAGTAGAGAACTCTTCGAGTTGTGTTGAGAGCTCGTGTTGCGACTTGTGTGCGTATTGTTGCTCTGATTTTGTGTCTTGTGTGTGTTGCTCATCCCAACCTTACTTCCGTGCTTCTTTGTGATAATCAAATTGTAAGGGCGAGAGGCTCCAAGTTGTGGAGATTCCTCGCAAGTGGGTTATAGTGAAACAAAGCAAAACACCGTGGTATTCAAGTGGGTCTTTGGACCACTTGAGAGGGGTTGAGTGCAACCCTCGTCCGTTGGGACGCCACAACGTGGAGTAGGCAAGTGTTGGACTTGGCCGAACCACGAGATAAACTATTGTGCCTCTCTGTGTTGATCTCCTTGTGGTTATTGTGTTTTGCAAGAACTCCTCTCTAGCCACTTGGCTTTATTGTGCTAACTCCTAATCAAGTTTTGTGGCATTAAGTTTCAAGTTGTTACAGGATCACCTATTCACCCCCCTCTAGGTGCTCTCAAGTATTGCAAGCCACTCCTTATATGCATCAATCGACACTTCTATAGTTTCTTCATCAACATTTGTTCGCTGCCTTGGACGCTTGATGGGAGTTATGCTTACCTCTAGATCACTGGGTGGATCTTTTGTGAGCACAAAACTTATTTTTCTCTCATCCATGTTATCAGACAGCATGGCCTCTTCTTGGTGGATGTAATCAAGTGCCAATAGCCTGGATCGATCAATGCCACATCATTTCTTGTAAAACAAGAAGTCCCTCCCAGAATATCCAAGTTTCGATTTTATGTACACCACGTTGTAAAAGGCAACATAAGCTTTATCAATATTTACTGTGACAATTTCTTTTCCAGGTTGTGCTCCAATGCAATGGAATTTCAAGGTCCATATCTCACCAGTCAACCTGCCACACAAATATATTCTAAGCAAACAATGACTAAAATAGTGTTGTAAAAAGATTTCATTCAACAATTAAGAGGTATGAAAACAATATACTATAATTATGATCTGCGCCAAGGCCAAAGCAGTAGAGAACAATATGGGTAGATAGATTTTTACTTATCAGGAAGATCAAAGAAGACATTCTTCCCGGCCATAATCTCGTCCACAATCCGTGTACCAAGTTGGCTACCATTTTCGTTGGTGCACATATTAGCTTCATTGTTTGTCGGCTGCAAACCTCCTTGAGTCGTCATCATAGGTCAGGAAAATAGATGCTGATAGGGCAGGGAACGAAAAAATCATGTAAGTATAACAATAGATTGGTTTATGGAATTATGTGCAGTAATTTCAGTGACAGAACATGATACAGTGTGTTATATTTGCTCGTAGGAGATTCCGGAGCAAATAAGTAGAAAATTCTATGCTGCAAGAGGGCTAATTTTCTAAAAAAGTGTGTTCCATGTAACATTGGTCACTATAGTCTCCTACGAATTGCAGACATGTCCAGAGAAAATTCTACGCTGTAACAGGGCTAATATAATCAGAGACTAGTAGAGATGAATGTGGAGTCAGGGACTAGTAGAGATGAATGGGGAGTCAAGGACTAGTAGAGATGAACTGAGCGCCAAGCAAAGACGACTGAGCGCCACCCAATAGCAAAGCAGCCAAACGTCGGACACTAGGAGGCGAGGAGACCCGAGACCGAACACCAGAGGCCGGAGGGTCACTGCCTCGCTGCGTTGGGGGGGCATGGCGGTGGTGGGCAAGGTTGGTCCATGCTCACCGTACGTACGTGCGTGCCTGCTCGGTCCCAGTCCGGCGGTCCCAGTCCCGATCCCGGCTGCCTTGCCGCTGAAGACTCTCGGAGCTGAACGACGGACCAGGGAGAGTGTGTGCCGGTGCGTGCCTGCTCGGTCCCAGGTCGGCCTGGAGAGTGGAGCCGAACGACGGACGGCGAACAGAGATTGGGGGACGGAGCTCAGAGATTAGGAATGGAGATTGGGGGCGGCGCGTACCTCAACCTGAAACCTGGACGGGCGACGGCTGATGAAACCCTTGCAGTAGAGCAGATTAGGAAGGAGGAACGAGGAATGCCTGCCCTTGCGCCCTTCCCATTTGGGAACGTTGCCTGGAGGCTGGAGCTGGTCCGTGGTCCGCGTTTGTGGTTGACAAGGTGAGTGGCTGGTGGCTGGGACCAGGGAATGGCGTGGTCAAGTGGGGATATACTTCGTTCTTGTTTGTCTTTATGCAGATACTATGGGGATATTCTTCGTTCCCTGCATAATTTGTTTAGTAACTCAGAATCAGATGATGCAGTAAGAGATAACGCTGCTGGTGCTATTGCTTGGATGATAATGGTGCAGCCTTAGTCTATTCCTCTCAACCAGGTTTGAACAACATTGCAGTTTGTATGTTTGGACAGCGTCATTTTTTAGATTCAAGAGTGTAAGCGTGTAACAAATGTTTGATTCATTCTTATAGGTTCTTCCAGTTTTTATCAAAGCTTTGCCACAAATGTTCAGATTCAAGAGTGTAATCAATGACTGTATATGGTTGCGTCTGCAGTTTATTATTATCATCACATCCCCCAGGTGATTCTTGAACCAGATGTCCATTATCCATCTATATTCATGCAAACGCGCTGGCTTCATTTGTGAGTAGAAGATGACCTCAGAGGACCAGCTTTTCTTTGGTTCCTTGTTCTGCTTGATTTGGTTTTATTTTGTCGACGATTGCCATTTTCTGAGGATCTGGTCACATGGATCAGGCCAGATGGAGTGCTTGCTTTGCACATTGGCAAGGGCGAGCAGAGTTGTTAGGTTGGCGCACGATTGATTATATGGTGAGCTTGGTTTCTTTTTGAGATACATAGTTGTGCTTGCTTTGGAGCCCTGTACGGTTAAAGGTAGACCTTGGTCGACAGCGCATCTGTGAGTGCCTGCCTGTATCTAGCTGGTTCCGGATTTGGTTATTTATGCTCTTGTTTTTTATATTTTTTGCCTGTATTTGCAATTCATTGGTTGTTGTTGTATATAGAAGAGAGTTTTAAATAAAGAATGTATGACTCTGCAACTGGCAAATTTTGTATACATACTGCAATAGGTGATTTGGACTATTTGATACTGTTTACAGGGAGAAGTTTGAAATAAGGGATGGGATATAAGATTTGCTAGTAGTAGTAGATTTTAAGCTTAGTCGACTGGTCTTGTACTCTTGTTCCCTCTCTCTCTTTCCCTAATCAACTTTTGTTTCTATGTATATATGCCGGTGAGGCAGTGAAACAACGCACCGGCGAAAACCGACACTATTAGAGAAGCATTTTTCTGTTTACTTCTTAAATCTAAGATTTAAAGAGTTGTTTAGAGAATTATTGAAGTTGCTTAGAACTTCAATTGAACCTGATATCTTTGCAAACCACACAGTTCGTGAGCCTATAAGAAGAAAAAGGACAAAACGGACACCCAAATGATCTTTGCAAACCATTAACAACCGATGATCGCTAAAGCTTGCAACGAAAGGCATCGATTTGTGGGATTTGGACTTTGATGTTAATTTAGAGTCTAAAATCAGTGCTACAAAAAGGGAGAGGGAGCGCCCAAATTTCATGGAGCCGACAGAAATACCTTCTTCTCGAGCGCGCGAAGGTCGCTTCTTCAAGCGCGCGAAGGTCGGATTTCCTTCGTGAAGGCACGGCCAGAACGAATTTTCTCCATAGGAGTAGGAACGGAAATAATATAACGTGGAAGCTCACCAATTTACAACTACACGAGGAGACCGGGACCAGCCATATATAGGGCGTAAATAAGATATATGGAATGTGCTATGCATGCAAACTCGATTGTATTCTTGCTTTTATCGTAGAGCAAGACTCCATGAATTTGGTGATTGTTATGGGTGAACACACTCAGAAACGGTCGACAAACAGTCAGTAATTCATAAATATCAAAAATAGATCGCCTTATATCAGATTGAGGTTTGCATTCAGGAAAGACTTAATTACATTATCTGTTCTTGTGTTTTTGTTTCAAAATTTCATTTCCACTTTTCAGACTACTAAACACGAATTTGATAGAAAAAACTTAACAACAGGAAACGAGAGAGTAGCAACAATACTGATGTTTTTAATGTCTCGGTTGTGTGAGTCTGAGGAGGACGCGTGCAAGGACACGCGGAGGCAGGTCGTTGTCGTGCCGTGCATGGGATTCCCTACTAGAGTACTAGTAGCTATGACGAGAGATCGCCATCGTGGGCATCGAGTATCGATGTTTTTAATATAAAGTTCATCTTCAATCTAATCTTATACATATGAAGAAGTCATAATTTCTTTTTTATCAAAAAAATCAGCCACTGTCCACTAAAGTCATGACAACCAAAATATATTGATCAAAACTGGATATGTTGTGGGTACCATTAGGGATGAAAACGATTTCGGAATTTTTCGGTATTCCAGAAACCGATTTCGAAATTTTTCGGTCCGATTCATTAGTAACGGTATTTTTCAAAAACGAAATCGGTTTTCGTAATTTTCTATCAGAATCGGTATCGGAATCGGCGTGGTGTTTTACCGACCGTTTCCTTCGGTTACCGGTTTTTGTCGGAAATTACCGGATTTGTGTCTCAGAATTTTCCGGAATTATGTCTCGGAATTTTTTGGAATTGTGTCTCGAAATTTTTCGGAATTTTCCAACATGTGATTTTTCGGAATTGTGTCTCAGAATTTTTCGGAATTGTGTCTCGATTTTGTTTCCGATAAAAAAATATATAAACGGTAATGGTTTTAGTGTTTACCGACCGTTTCCGACCGTTTTCATCCCTAGGTACCATGTACTTGGGAGAAGCTTTGCCACCTAAAGATTATATGAACATATTGTTTTGTTGTAGTTCCACAATTTCATGTGACTCTTATTCTTGCCTCTTACATGCATGTGAAGCAACAAAGGGATCTGCTAGTGAAAAACTAAATTAATCTGAAAAAGACTGAGGCACTTGCCCGACGCACCCACGTTTCAATTTGCAAAAGCACGATTGGAGGGACAGAGATTCTCGCCGACAGCAAGAGCCGGAGTACGAACCAAATGAATCTGTCTGCGTGCACGACGAACCAGATGAATCCGCGGGTATAGGCCACTGGATGGTGTAGATGCAAAGCGGAGCGTGTGTGGGTGGCGTAGGGAGGACCGATGGAATCCACGGGTACCTAGGCCCCAAATCTTACAAGTGACAGGAAAAAAGCCTAGCGCGCGCGAAGGCCGGATTTCGCATGGCGTATGGGGTAGGGGAGTAATAAGCGTCGAGGACATCACGGCGCAGTCGCATGGAGCTGCCCAGTCTACAAGCCAGATTTCACATGGCGTACAGGTTGCAGGCGAGAAACGCTTTGATGGGATTTACCACTTGCGTATTGTAGCGGATTTCAAATAAAGATAAATGAGCCAATTAGAATTAAAAATCGCTCTGTCGTAGACTACGATAAACTTATTGTGTTATTATCTCTCACTCTCTCAAGGAAACTTTGTTGCAAAGAGATAAATCGTGTAGTAGTTCTAAATTGGTGAGTAGTCCTTAGAATTTCTGTGCCATGCCCCCGCACCCCTCGTGTCCGGAGACACCAAAGTCTGCCCCCTGCCCAGCACGCCCGTCTCCCGAGCCCCCTACCCCCACATGCTCCCGCTCCCAACCAGCTGTACCCCCGCCGACCATGCGTACGTCGAGTAGATCCGGAGCGGTGGGGCTGGGAAGTGCCCGAGGTGAGAGCAGGCGAGGTGATCAGGTCCGCTTCCTCCTTCTCTTCCTCCGTTGGCTTCTACACGCTCCAGGACGAGGAGGAGGAGGGCGATGAGGGCCGCATCCCGGAGGCATGGGAGCATGCATACGCCGCCCTAGGCCAGGTGACCAGCTTTTGGCCGGACCCATTGCTGGCGATGGGAATCCAATAGGTACGCCCACCCCTTTTCTTTTCTTCCTACAACTGAGTGCCCAAACCCTAACTGAAGTTATTTGGCTACATGTATTTCGATCCGATGTAATGCTAAGTTTTTATATACACATGTAATCTTCCTGCAACCGAGCACCCAAACCCAAATTGAAGCTATTTGTCCCATTGGCGATGGGGTTCGTAAATCTAGCCTCTGGCAGAAAACTCAGGAAATTGTTTGTGGTCTTGGTCCTAATCCATCTAGCGATCTTCTTTCTAGGCTTGTTTATGGTTGTACTAAAATCACTGTTATTGGTATGTGTTGTACGACCATGAGCCTGCTTAGTTAATATGTCTACACAACGATTATTGCTGTTCCACTAAAATCACTGTTATTGGTCTGTGTTGTACTCTACATCAAATTTACTTGAAAACTAATTGTAGGCCATAGATGAAGGAAAAGCAGATTGGGATGTATTGTTTGAGCCATATCAATTTTTTTGAATCATAAAAAAATTATGGATCCATCTGTTGATCTGATCATCTAAGATCAAGACTCTTCATTTGATTTCCTTTTTATTATGGAGATGGTGATCGTGGCTAGGATATCTTCTCTTTGGGTATGATGCTAGGGTCTCTATTGACAGTGTTCACAGCTTAAGTTATTAAGATACAACTTCTTATAGAAGTTTAAGCGTGTAGATCACTCTCTCAATGAAACCTAACTGAACTGTTTCCTCTCCATTTTACAAGGAGGGAACAAGCATCAGAACTCAGCGACAGTGGATTCCATTTAGTTTGTATGGTACATATCTGTCTAACTTTTTCACGTGTTTTTCATAAACAAATATAGGTTTTGCACTTTCCTGTCACACCACATAAACATTTTAATTAATATAATAGCTGTCCTAATTACTTAAAAATTGTACCATAACACAAATGAGTTATTTAATAGGATTAAAGCAATTTTATAGAGGAGTTGGAAGAAGAAATAGATTGGTGCAATGCATAAATCCAACCAAAGAGGAAAGATTATTACAGCAACAGTCATTTGAATGAAATACCATAGTATTACAACCACTTTCCTTTTAAACAAAAAAATCATCATCATTTGAGTCGCGTGAAGAGTCCACAGGTGCTACATATCCATCATCAATGTACGTGTCGTCTTCTTCCTCCTCATCTGCTAACCCAATATCATGTGATTCTTCTACAAATTCAGCAAGTGCCTTCTCAATGACACAAGCATCACCGATCACACCTTACATGTCAGACCTTCTCCACTGCACCAATACATCATCGCTGCCTGAAACACTCATGCCTTCCAACCCCACGTCCAGTGAGTCAAGATCAATTTCTGAATTTTCAGATTCTGGCATGGCGAATAGATTTCTGGGTTTCATTCTTACAACAGTGCACCAATCTTTTTTCTTTGTACCATTGACATAAAACACATGTTCAGCTTGTGAACCAAGAATATAAGGCTCATCTAAATAGCACAACCGAGTTTTATCAATATCAATAATTCCACACCTATCCCTTTGATAGCCTCTTCCTTTGTTCTTGGCAGTAGGAACATGGAACCAGTTGCACTGAAAGAGGACAACTTCCTTACCTTGAGGAAAATCTAGTGCAATAATTTTTTTAATCACACCGTACCAGTCAATATTACTGGAGCTTTCATCTCCTTTCACAACAACTCCACTATTTTGTGTGCATAGGTTCTGCTCTATCTTTTCTGTATGAAAAAGAAAACTATTGATGAAACATCTGTTGAAAACACGAGCTCGATGGTCTGGTCCTTGTGAAAGTGTGTAGAGCAGGTCACTTGTCTTCCCTTGTTGATTTAGTTTGCTGATCTGTAGCCAGGAAAATATGTTTAAGTTATTTGCAAATATAATACTGAGCAGTAGTTTGTGGATGCCACTACAAAAAACAAATTACTCACAACCCACCTTACACTCGAACTAGCCTACAAATTGTTCCTTGTGCCTTCGATCAACATTCTGTGTACTTAAATTTTTTAGTTCGTCCATATGCTTGCTACAATATTTTAAAAGAGGGCTTCGGGTAAATCAAATTCTATGAAACATGTCAATGTATAATATCAAAATATAGAGTTTGAAATAAGATCTTACTTTATCCATGGAGTAGCCTCATCACAATTTTGTAATATGTAGTGCCTCATCCGCTGCAGCTCACTCCTAGAAAGTGACTCGACAGTGAATCCTTTCTTAGTGTAGTCAATGTTGGCAAATATGCTTAGGCCAGATGGTGGTTCATTCACAGCAGCAGCTTCATGACGATCTGCACAATTAAGCTTGGTTTCCACATCTTGCAAGAAGCGACTGCAAAATGTCATGCACTCCTCTAATATATATCCCTCAGCTATCGAGCCTTCAGGGTGCGCTTTGTTCCATTCATAGGCTTTAAGAGTACGTAAGTATCTCTCAATTGGATACATCCATCTATAGTACACTAGTCCACCAAGTTTAGCCTCTTCAGCAAGATGAATCGGCAAATGAATCATTATATCAAAAAAGGCTGGTGGGAAAATCATTTTGAGCCGACAAAGGGTTTCAGGAATCGAGGTGCTCAACTGCTCTAACTCTTCAGCACTCAACTCCTTTGAACATATTGCATTGAAGTACCTACTAAGCTGAATCAATGGAAGAGCAACATTTTCTGGCAAAACGTTGCGAACTGCAATGGGTAATAACTTCTGAAAAATAACATGACAGTCATGAGTTTTTAGACCAGACACCTTGCACTTGTTCACATCCACACTCCTCTTAATATTAGAGGCATAACCATCAGGCATCTTCACACCTTCTAGAAATTTGCATAACCATGTCATCTCATCCTTACCTAATGTGTAAAGTGCTGATGGCAATGTGTATTTTTCATTCCCGACCACAACATGTTGATCCTTCCTGATGCCTAAATGCTCCATGTCAAGTCGAGCCTTCTCGCTATCCTTTGACTTCCCTTCCATACCTAGCAAAGTCCCCAATATACTATCACAAATGTTTTTCTCAATGTGCATCACATCCAAATTATGCCTTACAAGCAATTTTTTCCAGTAAGGAAGATAAAAAAAATACTCTTTTTCCTCCAGTTGTGCCATCTAGTTTCTTCCTCATGCTGCTTCCTTTTCCTAGTAGACTTCCCAAAAGTGATTTGCTCAAAACTTTCATATTGTTGCAGAACCCCTTCACCACTCAATGGCACTGGAGTCTCCCTGGTTTCCACAGTATTGTTGAAACTGGCCTTGTTCTTGCGCCACCTATGATCCATAGGCAGAAAGCAACGATGCCCCATGTAGCAATGCTTGGATCCACATTTCAACCATAAGAAGTCTGTATCCTTTTGGCAGTATGGACATGCGAACTTGCCTTTTGTACTCCAGCCAGATAACATCCCATATGCTGGAAAGTCATTAATTGTCCAGACAAGAATTGCTCTCAAATTAAAATTCTTCTTCTCCTTAGCATCCCATGTCTCAACACCTTTTTCCCAAAGGTCTTTGAGCTCATCAATCAGAGGCTGCAAATATACATCAATATTGTTTCCTAGAGAGTTTTTACCGGGTACCAACATTGACAACATCCAGAAAGGTTGTTTCAAACACAACCAAGGTGGCAAGTTGTAAGGGATAAAAATGACAGGCCATATAGTGTACTTAACATTGACCATCCCAAATGGATTGAAGCCATCAGATGCAAGACCCAATCGAATGTTACGAGGATTAGAAGCAAAATCTTTGTATATGTTATCTACATGCTTCCATGCCCTAGAGTCAGCAGGGTGCCTCATTTTGTTATCTTGGACTAAGCCCTCCTTGTGCCAACACATATATTCAGATTTGGTCGGATTCATATACAACCTTTGCAATCGAGGAATAACTGGGAAATATCATAGGATTTTCCGTGGGGCACGCTTGTTGGTTGCCTCCTCGTGATCCCTAGAAACCATTGGTTGCCATCTAGACTCACCACATGTTGGACATGTATCCATGGCTGCATATTCTTTCCGAAACAACAAACAATCATTGACACATGCATGTATCTTTTGGTAGTCAAGGCCAAGATCATGAATAACCTTTTGTATTTTATCCAATGTGTCTAGAACACAGTGGCCTTCTGGGAGAACAAGCCGAAACAACTGAAGTACGGCCGCTAATGCACTTTTACTAAGACCAAACATGCATTTAATCTGAAAGAGCCTTACTATAAAAGATACCTTAGTGACCTCCTTGCAACCTGGATACAATTCCTTCTTTGCCTCTGTTAATAGATTAAAGAATGCTTTTGCTTTTGCATTTGGCTCTTCATTAATTTTTCCTATGATGTCTTTGTGTATAGCACCATTGATTAGCGTTGAAACTAGTTCGGTCACAGAACCACTGTCACTTGTTTCATCATCATTGACAACTGCTGCAGCATTGCCCTCATCTGAATCATTTGCTTGGTTTCCTTCTTCGATGAAGCTCTCATCAAACCCTCTAATAACCAAGTGACTCTGAACCTGAGATTGTGTTCTGTAGGACATGCATCGACATCTTGAACATGGGCATGGTGCAGTTTCTCCTCTAGTAGTGCCACCAAATGTAGTTTGTATGAAATTTCTGAAATTTGTTTGCCACTCATTTGTCGTGAAGTGCATGCGCATCCAACTCCTATTATTCTAAGACATGGCTTTCTAGTCAAAGATTCAAATCACCAGTCGAGCCCTATAACAAAACAAATCAAAGTTAAATAGATTTTCAGTCATAATTAGTATTGATCTTTAAAGTTTAATGATAAGTTACTAATTCATGCAACATGCTTGGCTCTTTTGTGTGGCTTTCTTAGCCATACTAATAAAACTGGAATGTGAACAGCCATTTGTTTGAAGTAACATGTGCTGAATTGCATTGAGAGAAAAGAATTAAGTGTGTTGTGCATAGGCATTTGTTTGAAGCAATGTGCACATCTCAATGATTCTTGCTGTCAGTCACACTTGAAAACATTTTGGTGCCGACATGCCTAAAATCATTTTGGTGCTGATGCTAATAACAATTTCAGAATTTGCCCTTTGCATCGCATTTTCAGAAATCACAGTTTCACATCCATTTTTTAAAAAAAGGATAGTTAATACCAATATCTTTGTGCAGTGGAGTTCACAGTTCAAAAGGCAGTTTGCACATCTTGAGGAGAATTATAGTGAGAAGGAGAAAGAGGTTCTACATCGCAAAGAGAGCATGCTTCTTTACCAAGGTACATGATTCATGACTGCAATGTACCTTTGATGTGTGGCATTGTGAATTCCTAATCCTGAACATTGAACAAAACATCAAAGTGTAGAACTTACTATCGAATGCTAACATAAAACTGCATAAAACTTAATATAAGACTTCATGAATATGATTTTCATAATACAAAAAGGATGGGGGGTTACATCTAAGACACTTGCAGAACTGTTTAAGGGGAAAGGAAAGTGATACTCCATGTCCATGAATATGATTTTGGCATATCATACATGCTAAAACATTGAAAATATAGAAGAATTAAGATTAGGACATAAGTTGTTCTGAACTGGCACTAATGTCAACAACAGTAAATCAGTAATAACCATTCTCAATACTCAACAACAGGCAGATGTCTGAACTTACCTAGAACTCCATATATATGTTGATGACTTCTTGGCTCTTTGGCTATTGCTTGAACCTACAAATCAGCAATAAAGTCTAGTTAGATTTGCAAATAAGCTACTAGGAGTTTAGGATAGCAAGGCAGTGTTGCTGCTTGGTTGTTCCACTTAGTAAGTCAGTAGCAGCCAACCACTAAGTAATATGAATGCCTTATGTCGGTTTTTTGTTGCTGTTAAAGCAGGAATACATGTTTGGTCTATATATACTGGAATCAAACTGTCCTCGATTGCTGACTGACATCAGAGCAATCTAATATTCCATCTTACTTTTAAATTGCCAACAATCATAGAATGCAGAGCAAATTATAAAATTTTAGTGTGCAATCATGTTGAGTTTGAAAATGATGAAAATGATTCCAGAAAAATGCCAAACATGAACAACAAATGATGTTGATTCCATGGCTTCAGTTAGTTTTTCTTTGTACGTTTTCACCCTTTTATTAGATTGTGTTATGGTGTGAAATTATTGCTCAATTAATTCTTATCATTTGTAGTTGGGGGTCATATCTTTTCTTTAAGCGCAGTCCTGAAAATAACACATCTCTACAATACGAACTTCTCTCTTTTTCATATTCTAGGAGTTAGTTTTTCATATTTTTTCTCAAGCATTTCTCCATACTTCTCTCTTTTTCTACTTGCGACATGATTATATTTTCCTCTTTTTTCTGTAATACTATCTATTGCAGGATAATCTAAAGTAACGACGAGCAAATAGAAGATCGGTGGATCTCAGAAAAATGTATGTTTTATTAACTCACAAAGTACATAATAAAGGAAACAAAATTATCTCTTTTTTATCATAACTAAAATACTAAACTTGTTGTTTCTCTCTCTCTAGCTGTTGTCGTATCTGCTTAAACAAAATGGTATGATCTCTCTATCCTTCCTTCGCCTGTGATAAAATGTTTTTTTAAGATTTGAGTTTGAAGAATAGTTTAAGTTGTCTACAAAGTACCTAATAAAAATACAGAAACTTGAAAATCAATAAGAGAGTAAAACAAAATGGTAACATGTAAGAAATAGTTGTATGCACTTTGTCTATAGTTTTTAACTCTAAACTTTTCTTTTTTGTCTGTAAAAGAAACATAATGAATCCATTTTCTGATAGAAACAAATTTCTTTATACTAGATATTATGTACTTGGACCGCCCAACCCATTCATCGCCTCAGCGTTGTACATATCTGCAAAGTTTTAATATCAGACAACTACTCATGTGAATGCAGCTATTTAGATGGGTCTCAAAGCTTTATATTCCTATTTTCCATGCATGTTAGTTCAGTTTTGTGTGGCTGTATTATCATACATTATGAATGCACTGAACACTATTTGATTGCTGTTGCTCTGTATATTCCAAAGGAGTTTCCATTGGGTTTGCTGGGAGTTATTTCTTGTCACTTGGAAGAACATCAAACGTCGTTGCAGGAAAACCCAGCACTGAAAATGAAGGCTCGGAAGAAAAAACATAGACCAAAGATAATCAGAGAGAATAAGCTAGCCAAAGTCAGAAGGATCACCTGAAGGCCGAAGGCGTGGAGTCCCTGGCTGAAGGCTGAAGGCATGGAGTCCCTGGCTGAAGGCTGAAGGTGTGGAGTCCCTGGCGCGTGGAGTCCCTGGCTGAAGGCTGAAGGCGTAGAGTCCCTGGCTGCTGGTTGTTGTGTGTCCTGGCGGGCTGTAGTTTGAGTCCCCTGCAGGCAGTGGCGGTTGTAATATGTACTAGTATAGGCATGCAGACAACAATTGGAAATTGTATGATTCATGTGATCATTTTCCTTGTATTCTTTTCTATTGTTGGTTATATATCACATTTTAGAAGATTCTTGTGATCCTTTTCCTTGTATTCTTTTCTATTGTTGGTTATATATCAGATTTTAGAAGATTCATGAGATCCTTTTCCTTGTATTCTTTTTCATTGTTGGTTATATATCAGATTTTAGAAGATTCTTGTGATCCTTTTCCTTGTATTTTATTCACCTGCATGTTTTATTGATGTGTGTCTGAGAGAACAGAAACTTCTAGATTTTTCTTTGTATTTTTCTTGTAACGTATCAATAAATTGAATATATTTCCCATCACGATCCTGACACAGAACGCAAAGTTGGATCACGGCTTAGACATGTCGCGCGCGGCAGGTCCGTATATACTGCGATTTCCTTGGCCTTGCGCAGGCATGAGAGTATATGACACAGGGTGGCCTCACCGTCCCTACACGCCCGGTCGGTTTGGATGAAAAAAAAGAATTCTACGCACATGCCACGTCTCGCTCTACACTGCTACTAATGCTACCACTTTACTGATGTTGTAATATCCAGTGAGCCACTAGGGACATTTTGCAACAACTGTTCTAGTGATAGCAATAACATCTTTCTCTTGCAACGAAAGTCATGATTATTGCAACGCACAAATAAAGTGGCAAAAAGGTGCATATATTGCAACCACTTTTAAATGTTGTGGCAATAACTAACACGTAATGCTACAACTTTACTGATGTTGTAATATCTGGTGAGCCACTAGGGACATTTTGCAACAACTATTCTAATGGTAGCAATAACATCTTTCTCTTGCTATGAAAGTCATGATTATTGCAACGCACAAGTAAAGTGGCAAAAAAGGTGCATAAATTGCAACCACTTTTAAAGGTTGTGGCAATAAGTAACACCTAATGCTACAACTTTATTGTTGTTGCAATATCCGGTGTGACACTAGAGTAATTTTGCAACAACTGTTCTAGTGGTCGCAATAACACCTTTCTCTTGCAACGAAAGTCATGGTTATCGCAATGCACAAAAAAGTGGTGAAACGGTCCATATATTGCAACCACTGTTAAAGGTCGTGGCAATAAATAATATCTAATGCAACAAAAATATTGTTGTTGCAATATCTGTCGTGGCATTAGGGTGATTTTGCAACAACTGTGCTAGTGGTTGCAATAACACCTTTCTCTTGCAACGAAAGTCATGGTTATCGCAATGCACAAAAAAGTGGCAAAACGGTCCATATATTGCAACCACTTTTAATGGTCGTGGCAATAAATAACATCTAATGCAACAAAAATATTGTTGTTGCAATATATGTCGTGGCATTAGGGTAATTTTTTAGTAGTGTTGGGAGCACCAGCTTCGTTGCCGAAGGTGCCACAGCTTGATTGCTTTGCGAAGCCATTGTCGTAGTTGTGGAAGTGAGTTCACCGAAGGTGGGCGCCAATGTTGCTCACTTGTTTTCAAATGCTATAAACCAAGAACAAGGCAACACAATTGTTAATGGTTAAAGACCTTCGTCCTTCGAAGCATTATTTCCTCTCGGATATAATGATCTTCACACAAAGGTCATGAAGGACATACCTTCATCATTTTAGCATGTGAATGTAAATGTAAATGTAAATAAGAAAGTAAAGGAACACAAAGAAATAAAGGTAATAATAATCATGTACCAATAATCTATTTATTATTGTATTCCATAAACATGAATGAACATCAATAATATTCATATTACATTAATACCTTTGGCTTGCTAGAAGGTGAGGGTGCGAGAATGACGCGAGAGTGATTATAATCCAGCGTGAACAATACGGGGGTATTGTTCATCTATTTATAGGCACGGGACACAGTCCAGGTAAAATTACATCTGTGCCCTCGAACACTTGTTTACATGTAACTAAAACCAATAAGGTCGAACCCATCATGGAATGCATATTTCTGTATTTATTTATTTGTTATTTGACTACTTTAATTCCATTAGTTGAATATGCACAAAGAAAAGAAGTCAAGAAATCCCCAAAACACTAGCATATAAGTATATTTATTTATTTATTCTATTATTTTTCTCTTATACAAATTTTGGGCTTTACAAATTTTAATTGTTGCATCATGCTGGAGCCTATATTATTTTGTTTGTGGAGTGATTTCATTGAGCATTCATTTAATTAGGAGTTTAAATTTAGGTAGTAGGAAGAAGAGAAAATAGGGAGAAGAAATTAAAAAGAAAACCCCATGCCAGCCCCCCCTCATTTGGCCTCAGTCGACCCGGCCCATCCCCAAGCCCACCCCGCGCGCTCGCCTCTACGGCCCAGCTCCACACCCCGTGCGCTCCTGGCCTGCCCCCCGCCAGCCCATCTGGCCGCGTGGCCGGCCCACCCCGTGCGCCCCGTGCCCCCTCGCTCCGCAAGGCCCAGCGTGCAGGCTCCCTACCCAGGCTGCTAGGCTAGCTCGGCCCACCCCCAACTAGCTACAGCTGTCCTATACATCACGCACAAGCAAAAACTGCCTAACCGCACAAATCGCATCGCATGCACGCGTGCCTGTGACGCCCATCCCGCGCACGGCCGTTCCCAGGCGACGACGAAGAAGAAATCGCCCGGCACCAGGGACCACCATCGTGCCGCCCATCTCCGCCATCCACCGTTGCCGCAGCATCGCCATCCGAGCACAACGAGGTGACCCCCTCTCCCTTCTCTCTCCACTTGAACCTTCAGTCTGCCCATTACGCATCGTGCCCCTCGCACGTGTCGGCAGTTGTCGCGGCGACCAGCCCCCGCGCATGGCGTGTCTATGGCTGAGCCTCTGCGCGTGCCCTCCTCGGCCCTCTGCCGGCGACCCCTGCTGGTCGAGCGGCCACGACCGCCGCCTAGTAGGTCCCTGTCGAGCCCCTTGTCGGTCGGCACATGACAACTTCTCCCATGCCCCTGCGTTTAGTCCAAGGAAGAAGAAGCTAGCCACATGGGATCCTAAGCTTGGGAT
Organism: Zea luxurians; assembly: GCA_029449295.1. Taxonomy (NCBI): domain Eukaryota; kingdom Viridiplantae; phylum Streptophyta; class Magnoliopsida; order Poales; family Poaceae; genus Zea; species Zea luxurians. The sequence goes on from JAOPSE010000629.1 coordinate 130,439, forward strand.
CTTCTATGGCTGCGTTTCGTGTGACCATAGATGTGGCCAACCGCTAGCCAATAATAACTAGTCACGTCGCTTAAAATCCGCGAAATGCTAAATATTTGATATGTGTTGCGTTATAAATCCGATGCACTTCGTTCAACTTGCATGAGCTTCGTAATAACATCACCGGCGAGTTAATAATATTATTCTATCGTGACGTGTGTTTTAACTAATTAATTGATCATTTGTTTATCCGATGGTTATTAAAGTAGTGATCTAATCAAAACTAATGTATAATTTTTATTTGCGCAAGTATAAGTAAATGTTAACATGATTTATGCCAACCTAAATAATTATTTATTAGTTTGTTTATTTAATATTTGTTCATTGTAAACATGACATCTGTTAATGATTTCCCGCTCGTCGCGTTGTTCGCACATGTCGCGCGTCGACGCTTGCGCGTCACATGTGTTGTTCGCGCACGTCGTCGCCTCGCTGTAGCATTTGTGAGTTCGCGTCTTGCCCTGTAGCCACGCACTGCTTGTGAGTCGCACGTGCCGCTCGTGCTATTCGCACGTGTCGTTGTTGCCGTTTGCATGCGCCGTCACTGTCCATTCGTGTTGTTTCGCGCGTGTCGCACGCGCGATCCGCGCACATTAGTTAATCGTTTCGCCATACCGTTCACTTGTAATCGCTCAGGTCAGTTAACTAATTATTGGTTCAATTGTTCACTATTAAAATAGTAATTTAGTCAAAACTAAGTAGTAGTTTTAATTTACATTTGATAAATGTCAATCAATATAATTATGCCAAACTAATGTTCTAACCAATACTTGTTTAGTGTAATCATATTATTTGCTAGCGATTATCACACGTCCTCGCACCGTTTGCGCGTTGTTCGCACATGATGTGCTCGTGGCCGCGTGCTGATTCGCGTGTCGTTCGCGCTGGTTGCATGCACTGTTTCATGTGTCGTCAGCATGTTATGTCGCACGTGTCCGCACGTCGTTCGCATGCTGTTTGTGCGTTGTCGTGCATGTTATTTCGCACGTCATTCGCATGCTATTTGCACGTTGTCATTCGTTCGCGCGTTCGTGTCGTGCGTGTGGTTCATGTGTTGTCACGTGTTGTTCGCACACGTCGTCACACGCCATATGCACATGCTCACACATTGTCGTGCACGCTGTCCATTTTCTCCTTCACGCGTGTTGTGCTCGTCGTCATCGCGTTGGTTGCGTGCATCGCCGCGCGTCGCTGTTCACGCGCGTTACTAAAACCGTTTCGCTATATCGCGCATGTTAATTATTTGATTCTTGTTTAGTCGTCGACTAATTGACAATTCAATTTACCAGAAATATTTTCTGCAAATAATTTATATTAATTAAAATCAGCTTAGGAATATATGTTTACGTGCTAACCACACAAATATTCTGAAAGTTGTATCCTTCCAACCGTAATTCTGATTCCAGTACTTCTTTTTCTCGCGCAAACATAACAGCGAGCTTTATTTCGCATTGTTTATTTTTATAATGTTTTATCTTGTATGGTGTAATGTTCTTATGCATGTATATGTTGCTTGTGCCTGTTTGTATTCATTGTGCGTCGTGAATAGATCGCGATCAGTTTCCGAGCTTCGAGGAATCGACGGTCAAGCTTCGACGGCCAAGTGAACAAGCTCCTCGAATCCGACGAGATTGAAGACCCCAAGCATCTGTTTGGTGAAGGCAAGTGTCCTCTGACACATTATGTCCTACTTACTTATAATTCACTATCCCGCATTAATTAATTGAAACCTAAGGATTGACTAGCTTTGTATTTACCCTGTCCCTGATTACCTTTTGGGTTAGTATGGTTAGCTTCATGCTATTACTTTACTTTAATCAATGAACATGATGAGAATATTTATGATACACTGATGATATCTTGATTATGATGATGAACATATGATACTTTAGGGGACTCAGGCTACATAGTGATAACCTGCCAGGCCACCTAGGTAGTGGTCAATGGAGATTAGCACTCTCTGGGAAGAAAGAGAATCACTGCTCATGGGTAAAGGGTGCAACCTCTACAGGGGAATGAAACTGATATATCAAGCGTGCTCATGGTTAAGAGCGGCCTTGGGATCCTCTTTGATTAGAGATACAGTTGATCTGAGATGCAATGATTCTATTAATGGTTTATAGTTAGATGATGATAATGATGTTTCCTCGATGAGGAAATGGTTCACGAGTTGGTTATTGCTAAAACCTGGCTTCTATTAAAGATAAATATCTGACCAACTAAAAGCAACTGCTTTGAGCCTAACTCCATATAAAGCTAGTCCACCTTAGCCAAACGGGACATTTGTTGAGTACGTTGATGTGTACTCACCCTTGCTTTCACAAAACACCAGGTTGCCCTTGGTGCAATCTATGCTCAGGTAAAGAAGAAGAAGAAGAAGAAGGCATCGAGGCAGATATCCAGGAGGTCTAGGACGTCGATGAGTTTGAGGATTAGGCTAGCGACCACCCCAGTCAGCTTCATGTGGTGAGTTGTTTACATTGGATACATTTCTATTCTATGTACTTTGATTTATATTATGTAAATGACTCTAGTCCTTAATATTATTACTTACTCTTTATTGTTATTCGAAGCATTGTGTTATGATGAGTCATTTATGTAATCGCTGTGTATGTGAATTTCTGATCCTGGCACGTACATAGTTCGCATTCGGTTTACCTTCAAAATCGGGTGTGACAAGCAAGAACATCCCCTGGCGCCGATGTTTTCTTCAGCGGCATGACGAAGGTGCTTGCAGAATTCTCTTACCGAAGGTGGTCAGTGAGTTTACCAGAGGTGGGCGCCAATGTTGGTCACTTATTTTCGATCGCTAAACACAATCAAGAAACAAGGCAACACAATATTAAAAGAATAGATAACCTTCACCACGAAGGAGTTAACCCTTTGAGATAACTCCTTCGAAAATGAAGGTAATTATTGATTGAATACATGAACGTGCAATGAATACAAAAGAGCTTAGGTATAATAATTCGATTGTAATATCTTCATGATATATTTCTCTTAATTTAAATTAACTTTACAAGTCTACCTTTGACAGTTGTAGAGAATTACAATGGAGATGCCGTAGAGGGAGAATTACAGAGCAATCGTACCGTCCACCAAAAGGTACTTTATGTAGGACACTGTTCATCTATTTATAGGGAGTCGTACAACTTCGTACGACATTACATTCATGCCCTCATAGATTACACACAAAGTTTACAAATATCATAGAGACAACATTGTCATTTGCTCCTAGCAACTTGAATAATACCTTCTCCTTGTATCGCCTTCCTGCGTCGTTGTGATGAAGCTTACTTCATTGCACTTCTATTGTTCTGCGCTGAAGCTTATTCTGATTCCAAAGCTCCTATAACACTTAGCAATATGCTAATAATAAATGATTAGCCGTGTTTTTGAGGACCTTCAGAAGATGAAGGCCCCCAACAGTAGCCCCTTGCAGTATTAGTTTGTTTCTTTGTAACAAACTTAAACTGCGAAACAAACGAAGCCTTTAGCTAAAGGTCCAAAAAAACACCTTCCCTTCGCTAGAATAGCGAGACCTTCTGAACCGTGGGAGCCACTCTGCAGTAGTGATTTGCATATATATATATATGAGGGTTGTGATAAAATATTTTTTGTGCTATCAAGTTTATGTTGACTTTTGTTTTTTAGCTTGCTGCTACTGTAACCACGACTGTTTTCGAGCTTCGGCCTTTTGTTTTAACCAAAGTTGAGATGGCCAAAGACAAGAGAAGTGAGGACCCCGCACTGGCTGGGTTTTACGAAGCTATAGAGAGGACCAATGTTGTGAAAATAACCGATGAGAGTTTAGCTAGGTTGTCTGAAGATTCTAGAGACAGCGAGGATTTTAATGTTGACAGTGGTTACGATGATGCCGAAGATCGGTCGTGGAGGCCGAGTCACATGGTCTTCGGAAAATCAACCATGAAGAAAGGGCATGTTGAGGCTATGAAGGGTAGATATTTTCATGATGTATCTATAGTGAGAATTGGTGGTGAGAACACTATTCCTCTTCCTGAGAAAGATGAGGTAGTGGTTTTTCAAAGCTTTATGAAAGTTGGGCTACGGTTCCCCTTACACAGGATGTTGGTTGAAGTCATAAAAAAGTTTGAATCTTTCATCATGAGCTCACTCCTGATGCATTGATTAAGGTTGGGATCTTTATTTGGGCAATAAAAAGTCAAGGACGGGAACCAGATGTTGATTACTTTTGCAATATTCATGAGTTGTCCTACCAGACGAAGGCCACTAGAAAAGAGCAATATCCTAATAACCTGGATGCTACACCTTCGTATACCGGTCAGATGCTAGGCATCCCATGCTAACCTTTCGGAAAAATGGTCGGGTTCATGGATGAAGCAGTGGTTTTATGCTGTAGAGGGAGAATTATAGAGCAATCGTGCCATCCACCAAAAGGTACTTTATGCAGGGCACTGTTCATCTATTTATAGGGAGTCGTACAACTTCGTACGACATTACATTCATGCCCTCATATATTACACACAAAGTTTACAAATATCATAGAGACAACATTGTCATTTGCTCCTAGCAACTTGAATAACACCTTCTCCTTGTATCACCTTCCTGCGTCATTGTGACGAAGCTTACTTCATTGTGCTTCCATTGTTCTGCTGAAAGGGAAATAGGGTCAAACCTTTTCCCAAATGATTTTGGTGGTTGAAATGCCCAACACAAATAATTAGACTAACTAGTTTGCTCTAGATTATATACTCTACAGGTGCTAAAAGTTCAACACAAACCAATAAAAAGATACAAGTTAGGGTTCAAAAGAAAGGAGCAAAAGAAACTGAAGAGAACCCTGGTCTGGCACACCGGACTGTCCGGTGTGCCACCAGACAGTGTCCGGTTCCCCAGGGACCGTACAGGCCGAACTCTTCACCTTCGGGTTTCTGAGGCTGCTCTCCGCTATAATTCACCGGACTGTCCGGTGTGCCACCGGACTGTCCGGTGTGCCAAGCGGAGCAACGGTTGCCAGTGCAACGGTCAACTCCAACGGTTGACTGACAACATGAACAGTGCGTGGACAGTTCGCGCAGAGTCAGAGCAGCGACAGAAGGCGCACCAAACAGTGAACAGTGCCTGTCCGGTGCGGCACCGGACTGTCTGGTGGCCCAAGATGTCAGAGCTCCAACGGTCGAAACCATTAGAACCCTAACAGTTGGGTGACGTGGCTGGCGCACCGGACAGTGTCCAGTGGCGCACCGGACTATCTGGTGCGCCCATCAACAAACATCCTCCCCAACGGTTGGTTTGGTGGTTGGGGCTATAAATACCCCCAACCACCACCACTTCAAGCATCCAAGTTTTTCAGACTTCTCATTCAATACAAGAGCTAGTGCAATCAATACAAGACACAATTCAATAGAATCAAAGCCTCGCCAAGTCCCAAATCCACTCCAAACAAATAGTGACTAGAGAGAGAGTTTTGCTCGTGTTCTTTGAGCTCTTGTTCTTGGATCACTTTCTTCATCCTCATTTCTTGTTCTCAAGACACTTGTAATCAAAGCAAGATACACCAAGTTGTGGTGATCCTTGTGAGGGGTCTCAGTGACCTATTGATTAAGGAGAAAGCTCACTCGGTCTAGGTGACCGTTTGAGAGAGGGAAAGGGTTGAAAGAGACTCGGTCTTTGTGATTGTCACACCCGGTTTTGAAGGTAAACCGAATGCGAACCATGTACGTGCCAGGATCAATAATTCACATACACAGTGATTACATAACTGACTCATCATAGCACAATGCTTCAAATTACAATAAAGAGTAAATAATAATATTACAGACTAGAGCCATTTACATAATATAAATCAAAGTACACAGAATCGAAACGTAGCCAATGTAAACAACCCACCACAAGCAGCTGACTGGGGGAGGTCGCTAGCCTAATCCTCGAACTCATCAACGTCCTAGAACTATTGGAGATCCACATCGACGCCTTCTTCTCTTTCTTTACCTGAGCATAGATTGCATCAAAGGCAATCTGGTGTTTTGTGAAAGCAAGGGTGAGTACACATCAATGCACTCAGCAAATGTCCTGTTTGGCTGAGGTGGACTAGCTTTATGTGGAGTTAAGTCAAGCAGTTGCTTTTAGTTGGTCAGGTTATTATTACTAGTAGAAAGCTAGGTTTTAGCATTAACCCAAGTTATTAACCCAAAGTACCCTTTCCAAATGGAAAGAATATCACTTACCATTACCATAGTCAAAACCATCATCCTCATCACCACATGTAAACCAACCATCTCTGATCAAGTATCTCTAATCACTGGAGCTCCCTTGGCCGCTCATAACCGCGAGCACGGCTGATATATCAGTTTTATAACACTCTGCAGAGGTTGCGCACTTTACCCACAAGTCGTGATTTCCTCTCTAGCCCGGGCTTGCAAGACCCTTATTCACTCCCAAGGTGAATGGCCAGGGATTCACTACGAAGCCTTTACAAAGATTCCCTGAGGCTGTAGCCGCTCGTTAGGTTTCCTAAATGAACCGCACTCCTCCCCAAGGGGCGAACCAACCTTGGCAGAGCAAGCCGCATACACCGAGCCCCATTAACGGCACGACGGCGAAGCGAACTACACCCCAGTTCCTCTAATTATTCAGCTAAGGGCTTCCCATTCCACCCTCATGGTTGCACTGTTTTCCCGGGCGGTCATCCAACGAACCAGTCCTTACGGAGAGGCACTCGAGAAATAGCTCGAGTCCCCTTAAATGCCACAAGTATATCATCATATCCAGAATAAAACAATAGTATCATCATTGTATCTCATCATGTTCATTGATTAAAATAAAGCGCTAGCATGAAGCTAACCATAGTAACCCAAAAGGTAATCAAGGACAAGGTAAATAGAAAGCTAGTCAATCCTTATGTTGTTCATAGTATGCGAGACAATGAATTATAAAGTAAATGGGACATAATGGGTCAGAGGACACTTGCCTTCACCAAACAGATGCTCAAGGTCTTCAATCTCGTGGAACTCGAAGAACTGGGTCATTTGGTCGCCGAAGCTTGACCGTCGATTCCTCAAAGCTCAGAAACGAATCGCGATCTAATCGCAACGCAAAGCGAAGACGAACAGGCACAAGCAAACAAACATATACATATGCATAAGAACATTACACCATACAAGATAAAATGTTATTAAAGCGAGCAATATAAAATAGAGAGCGCCTCTTTGGTTACGCGAGGAAAAGAACCATGATAGACGAAGCTATGGTCGAGGGGTTAGTGCATTTACGTTAAACAAGTACTAATTAGAACATTCAATTCAAACTAACTTACTATTTTAATAGTTGATGATTAAATAAATAACTAATTAACTCTCATGAGTAATTATAAGCGAACGATTTAATCCCGTGTGCGGACAACGCGCTATACACGCAAACGGCACACGGCAAGGCGAGCGGCGCACGTGAACGGCGCGCGACACACGCGAACGGCGCGCGACAACGCGTGCGAACAACACGCGTGACACTCTCGAACGACTCACGATGACGCACACGAAACAGCACCGCAGCACGCGCACGGTACGCGCGAAGCGACATGCGAAACTAATAAATAAATGACAATATGATTATACTAAATGATTATTAATAAGTAATATTTCAGTTAAGGTTAATCATATTGGTGGCTAATTATAAATGCGCAAATCGAATTCTGAAATTAGATTTTAAAATTGAATTGTCGCTCTAGTAGTCATTGGTTAAACAAACGTTTAAATAAATTAAATAAAATGTGCAACAGTGGGGATAAATATTTCTAAATTAAGATAATTTTAATACAAATCTACTGCAACTTGAATGGATCGAATCAGATTTAAAACGCAAAAGTTATGAATGTTTTAAACCATATTGTAATTCACGTGTACTAATTTACGAGACTGTCATCGTCTTCTTCCTTTCTTCTCTTCCTCACGTTGGAAATCCATGGCCATGGGGGCTGCGCAGGGGAGGGGGAAGAGCTCGACCGCCGCTAGGGGGCTGGGGCCGCGCCGCCGCGCCAAACGCGCAGGGGGCCAGGACACGTCTTCAGGGGGCTGCGCCGTCGTGCGGGGGCTACCGTGCCCCCAAGCAGCTCGGCCGCCACGGCCGGTTGCCGCCACCGCGCCACGGGCAGGGGCAGGGCGGGCGCGCGCAGGGGTGGGGGGGTCGCACCGCCGGGTGCCGGTGGGGAGAGAGAGAGGGGCTGCGCAAGGAGGAGAGAAGAAATGAAGAACTAGGTTGAAATCCATGGAGGAGGCTCACCGGGGAAGAAGACCCTCGCCGGAGCCGAAGTCAAATCCATCGATTGCTGGAGAGTCGGGGATCCAATTGACGAACCGAATGCGCCCTAACGAAGCCCTCGACGAGACGAACACAGCGGTACCCTCGGATTCAGCAGACGATGCACGGATTGGGAGTAATTGCTCGCCAGAGTTGTCGCCGGAGTTGGACCCGCTCCGAACTGCGGCGAGCAATACCGAGAGCTAGGGATCGGATTTGGAGAAAACGTTTCGTATTCTAGAACGGGCTCGACGAGATGAAGTCGGACATGTATTTATATCTAGGGTTCGGACGAGATGAAAATTCGGTTAAAATTCGGATTTTACCATTTTTAAAATTCGGAAAAGCCTAGAAATCCATATTTTATGCTCAAAATATTATATATGCTTTTAAAAATTTCAGAAAAAATCCTATAAATGTTTTGCCACCTAATGAACTCAAAACAAATAATTAGAGTTTCTAAAAACATTTTTAAGTTCCTCAAATAAATAGATTTTGGTTTCCGGAAAATAGAAAAATATTCCGAAAATTATGAAAATTTACCGAGCGCTTCTATAAGATATGTTAACATGTTTCAAATACATTTTGCACTTAGAAACACTATGCAACGGCATGAATGCAACAATCAAAGTGCCTCTAGGGCTCATTCCACTAGGTTTACGCTAATATAAAACAAAATAATTCTCCATTTTTAGGAAAAAGAAAAAGGAAAACGAAGAATTGAGAGAGTAACACCTGAATTTGATAGATATTAGAAATGAAATTTTATACCCCCAAATTCAGGGTGTTACAAATCTAACCCCCTTAACAGAATCTTGCCCTCGAGATTCAAGAAGAAGCTAGCAAGAAAAACAAGGCTGGTTCATCGGTTGTTCATGACTTTCTTGAGTTGACTTTGAGTCTCCAAGCTTAACTTGTGGACCAGTTGCCTTGACCTTTAGATGTTCACGACCCATTGATGCAATTCTTGAGGATCTCTTGGACCTATGGGTTAGGACCCACGCACGCTTTCGCTGAGGCGCTCTGATCTTGTTGGTTGATGTTGATTGCATTGTCTTCATTGGGGTTAGCGATTAACCCCCTTAACAGGAGCATTGATATGCACTTGATGAAGATGTTGTCGACTCTGATCTTGACTGATTAAGAGAGGTTGTAGGATGCCAACTGGACAAGTGCAAGAGGAAAGGGTATAGATAGAAAAGGTAAGCATAGATGGATTAAAGAGAGAAAAGGGAGAGCACCCAGCTACCTTACTCTATGGCAATTAACTAGTAAACTAATTGTCATTGTGGACCAAAGGCCACAACACATCAACACTCGTTCCAAAGAAGCAAATCAGTCATAGCAGAAGGACAAACATCATGAGCACACAGCAACAAACATCTCGTTGCTATACGTTCCTTTTAATTAAATGGTGGTCTTTCCTTAAAAAGGGAAACTACTCTAAGGCCAACAAAAGGCAAGGGGAATAATAAGACATGGAGGGTAGGGGCGTGAGCATAATAAAGGATGGAGCTAAAGCAATGATTGTATCCGACAAGGGAGAGAATGCAACCAAGGTTAGGATAGGTAAAACACCATTCTCAAATCGAGATGGAAAAGATGATATTTCAAAAGGTAGGCATAAGATAACATCATGGAAAGATCTAGAGATTACAAAGGTAAGGGAGGTGACCGGCAAAAGCACACCAAAAGGTTGAGTTAAGGCAATGCTTGCGGCGTGACCGAGGAAAAGGGAACAAACAAGAGCGGGATGAGTATTGAAATGAAATGGGAGAGGCGACTTTAAAATGCAGGTACAGGATAAGCGTCAAGGTCAAGATCGAGGGATTACAAGGGTTAAGGTGATAACAAACAAACACACAACCAATGAATGTATTTTAGACAAAACTTGCAAGGTGTCAAAGAAAGGGGAGCAGTCAATGATGAAATAGGTGGGGTATTATCCTTGAACAGTGATGGAAAAGAGGAGGCATCGAAAGGTAGGTTCAAGGTAAGCAGGAAGGCAAGAGCATAGGTGTCACGATGGTTTTAAAGGTGATAACAAACAAGGGTGTAGGAGAGGAGGTAAATAAGCATAAGAACAAAGGATATAAGTACCACAAAGGATGGAGTTAGGACAGGACCTGCAAGTGGAAAAGAAGAGGGTACGTCCATGAGCCAGATAGGTAAATTGCCACTCTCGAATTGAGGTGGAAGAGATGGGATTTTTAAAGGGTAGGAATAAAGATGAGTATCAAGGCAAGATCGATGGACAACAAGGTGAGGGTGATAGCAAATAAAAACACAGCAAAGGATGGAATTAACACAAAACTTGTAAGGCCACAAGAAGTGAAAAGAAATCAAGGGAGAGATGGGTAACTCGCAACTCTCAAACTAGGTTGAAAGAAAGGGGAGGCTTTTAAAGGATAAGTTCAAGGTAAGCATTTAGGTAAAGATACAGATATTATAAGGGTTAAAAGTGATAATAGACAAGGGTATAAGGAAAGAGGTGAAAGTGCAGGGGAACCAAGGGTATGAGTACAATAAAGAATGAAGCTAAGGGAACCAAGGGTATGAGTACAATAAAGAATGAGTTAAGGCTAGGCTGGCGCGTGGCAAATATGAGGTTACGACCAAAAGGCGGGATAAGTAGAATACCACTCCCGAAATGAGATGGGAGGTTGGAGATTTTAGATAACAGACATAATGTAATCACATGGTAGGATAGAGTGATGAGAAGGGTAAAGGAGACGACAAACAAAACACAACAAAAGATAGAGTTAAAACTCGCAGGTGACAAAGAAGAGGATACGACCAAGGGAAAAGTAGGTACAGTACAACGGTCAGATTGAGATGGAAAAGAGGAGATTTTAAAGGGGCATTATAAGATAAACATCAAGGTAAGATATAGTGGTGATAAGGGTAAAGGTGATAATGATGAAAAGCATAATCCATGGATAGAGTTAAGGCAAGACTGACAAAGTGGAGAAAACAAGCAAGGTAAGATAGGTAAGGTTCCAACAAAATGGTTCAAGTAAAGAAAATTAATTATCAAATGGAGTTACAAGGAGACAACGAGATCACCAAGGATATGAAAAGTAAAATGACAGCTCATGGATCATTAAGAAACAAGGGTGGTTAAGAACATGTTAACTGAAATGTCTTGAACAGCCATTGGGGTATAAAGGTAAGCATATATAAAAATAAGAGTATGCAAGATTCCAATGGTACGAGCATACCAAGACCAAGAGAGTACAAATTGCCAAAAAGATAGTGACTTATTGTTAAATAGGAAAGGGTCTCAAAAGACAGTAAGATCATGGACATATAAACTGAAATGTTTAAATAGGCAGCAGAGTTTTTATTAGAGGTAGGTATTGAAACAAAAGTATTAAAGAATCCAGGGATACGAGCATGTCAATACCAGGGGAATAAAGATTGCAAAATTGAAGCAATTTAATGACGAAAGAGGAAGGGATCCAAAAGACAAGAAGGTTATGTTCAGGGGGCATCTACAAAGATGTCACAAGCACAAGAGTGAGATCAGATCTAATAGATTGAGAGAAGTATAGACCATACTAGAATAAAATACTTTTGGCAAGGGGGCATATAGGGACACAACATAGAATTACTCGAGGTGACTAATATTTTGAAGCAGAATCAAGGATGAGGTGTGTGACGGATCCTCCCAAGTCATTAGGCCCACCTGCAGTTGTCCTTGTCCAACGGACCTCAGACAACCCTGCAGGTGCCCCTGATCACTTGACAAGTTCGGTATCCGATTTCCTTACCTTGCCCAAGAGCGTTTCACCTGTCACGCAGACATTACAACACATTGGAGGTACGAAAACGCAGAAGCAATTACAATAACTTACCTTATATTAAAGTAAGAAAGAGTTGTATTATTACAGACCAGAGCGAAATATAAGAGTGCTAAGTATTATTATTACATCACTGGGAGGCAAAAACCCCTCCCGATAAACATCAAACAAAAGTTTTAATGGAGGATCCTTTCCTCCCGAAGCTTCACTCCTGGTTTTCTTCTTTGGGTACCACCTTTGAAAAAAAGCAGCAAAAATTTGCTGCTTCCTCACCTAAAACAACATGGGATAAAGCCCTGAGTACGAAGTGTACTTTCGCAAGTCTTACCCGTCAAAGTAAAAGACTCTCAAGGATATGCTGGCCTTTGAGAATCAAGGTATGGCTTATCAATAATCAAAGACTCTGTTTGCAGAAATGCTTACTAATAGTGGATCCTTAAAAATCCAGTTTTATTTGTCAAGTTAGGTAAAATTACCTACAACTAGAGTTCTTTCTACCCTAGTTCAATCACTTGACCTATACTAGCCAATTTCTTAACAACCCTTCTTATTCACTGGAGTGCTACGTGTAGGTCAGTGACCAAGTCTTCATGTCCGTGAAGTTACGGCGATCCGAATCGATTATACTCAGCTGAGGATCTCCAATCACACGACATATGTAGCACTTAACCCTTGCATATGTCAACTCGCCACCGGGGTTCTTAAGACTAGATCAGGTTCACGCCAACCAAGAGCACAGATACACCACCGTCTAGCCTCTTGCCACGGAGGGTACACGCTACTCTCGCCATCTCTCCACTCCCATTGCGTGTTATCTTATTCTGGTATTAGTCTGCCCAAGGCAAAGCTTACCCATGATGAGGCATGTGACCAGTTAAAGGGTCCTCGATCATCAAGCCTACATCGACAAGGTCTTTAATCGACACAGACGGAGACACTACACCGGGACTCTGTTCTCGAGCAAGTCACCCGCCTGGTCTCAGCTTTATCATTTTTCAAACCTAAAGTTTGGTACCTGGCAGAGGTATACCTTTTCCGATGTTGAACCCATCATGGCCATGATGGATCCACCATCAAGTTTTATTTTTGAAAACATCCCACCCACTTTGAAGCATCATCTTTTGTAAAAACAAACCATTTTGTTTTCTAGAGCAAAGCTAAGCACAAGAAAACCTTTTGTAAATTAGGGGATTAAGGAGAAGTAATCAAATCCAAGGAAGGAAATGCAGCAACTGGTTTAGCACACAACTCCTATCACCTAATGCGTCAAGTAAGTGAGAAAGATTTCAAAATAACAAGGGGGTGGCAAATGCACCGGGGCTTGCCTTGTGTTACTGGTGAGTCAGGTTCTGCTCCACAGATATCAAAATAAGAGTAGTTTCATGTCTGAGGTTCTTTAGGTAGTGGTGGTGATGTAGTCCTCGCTTCTTCAACCTCTATCTCTTCTTCGTTTTCTATATATAGCCATGTATAATCATGAATGCTCATGTAATGCTCATGAAAATGCAAAGATAATAAAAGTTTCTTATCTAAGGTCTTGAATATAACTTTCCTTCATGGATCTCCGAGAAACTAGGGTTTTCGGAGTCTATAGTGAAGTTCATAGGGCAGGGGGGCTAGGGTTTTGGGTTCTAAGTACCAAACATGGTTCAAATCATACCAAACTTTACCCAAGGCTTCTAAATATTATTTAAAGCTCATCTAAAAAGTTTGATGAATTTTGGGATTATTAATTACTCTCTAAAATTCCAGAAGTATGGGTTTTGTCTATTTTAAATGTCCCAAAATTCCCTATTGGAACTAAAAATCATGAAACTATTTTTATTAAATACTATAGGAAATTAGAAGCCTAGCAAAATCGGTTTGGTATTTTTTGCATTTTTCTACATTTTTTATGGATTTTAAAGCTTTTCAGAAAAGAAAAAAAAATCTTTCAACAGTGTTGGGCTAGAACTGACCTAATCGGCCCAACCCGAAACAGAAAACAGGGACGCGCCCACGCGCGCGCGCGTTGTTGGATTTGCATAGAGGCCCGGGATGGCTTGGATAACTCGTTAAGAACCCCTAGACACTATTCATTGTCTCTCTGATAGTTACACAGAGGTCCCCCGACTTGTGTTTCTTCTCCAAACAGACCCATGGCCACGGCGCGCTCGCCGTCGATCACTGCGCGGCTCGGACTGGCCATGACCGGCGTTGGCTGCCCAAATTAACTGATGGGCAAGCATCACCGACCCGAGGCAAACCTAGAACGAGCTTCAATTTGGCTTGCATACTCAGAGAATGTTCTACCCACACGTACGGCGGAAACCGCAACGTCGAGCCCGCGTTCCCATTCAATCACGCCCGAATTGGTCAAAGGGTTGCCACGATGAGCTTCATGGGTATGCAGAGCTACTAAAACAATACGCGAGAAGCGCAGAACCATACCAGAATGGTCCGGCCATGGAGCGCGGAGAATTTCCACTTGTCGGAGACTGAGAAGGGGGAAAATGGCGTCGCGACGGGCTCTGGTGAAATTGGGAGGCGAGATTGGGGCTACACGGTCGCAAAGTGCTACCGATTCACCGTGCACACTCAATTCGAGGAGAGGTGGAGAAGGCAGTGTGAATTTTGGGCTTCAATCAAGCTCACTGGTGGAGTTGTGAGTGTCTCACCGGGGTTTATGGCGCTATTTATAGGCACGACGGTCCGGCTAACTATCCACGGCCATGGATAACATCGTTAGTGCATGGTTACCACGTAGGGAAGAGACACAGTGAGGGAAGAGCAAGGCATGGGTGACACCGCGGCGGAAATGACTGAGTCATGGCGGCCGCCGGTGAATATCTCCGGCCACGCCCGGCTAGGTACGCGGAATGGTGCCATGTCTGCAGTTATCCTCCCACGCGATCGATTCCACCACCAATTCATCCAAACATATCTAATTCAACAGTGCTTCAGTTCTTATCCGTGTTCTTCAGATATTTACAGAGTTTTGATCTTCAGCGTCTTACTCAACCGACCACCTTCCACCATCTCTATCTCTCGATTCTTGTTAAGGACAGAGCCAACTTCATTAATAAAGTTTGTTCAATAAACAACTATCTTCAAACTTACTATAGGATACTTGGGTCAAAACCGAGTGAATTCAAAGATATGGCGCGTCCAATTTAGCCCCATTCCATTGTGACCATTTCTGTTCTCGGATTCAGTTTCAGTTATTCAACACAGTTCTGACAAAGCAACTTTGGGCTGCATTTTCTTTAATTTTTGTATAACAACTAAAGAAGATATATGTACCAAAGTTACTCTCCTACAATAGCTTTAGACTTTTGATGTGTTGACCTAGGGCAAAATCCTTATGGTTTTGAAATTACAGGGCCTCAAAGTTGAGCCAATTCTCTGAAATTCAGACTTAGCTTAATAGAGTTTAAATGGGCTTTTTTTGCAAATAAGTCCAAAACTTAGGGTTTCTGTTGGGGCCGTGCTTCGGTGCGCCGAAGGTCTTACACGAAGGAGCAGCTTCGGCTGAAGTCGTCTCCAAGAGATGGTCGAAGGTTCCTTTTCATGGAGCTTCGGCATTACAAACCGACATAGAGATAGAATGACCTTTTATCCATAGAGGTTTGAGTCAATGTTGTAAACTCTTGTAAGGGGCATAATTGTAATTTGTCACAGGCTGCGACCTGTGCCTATAAATAGATGAACAGTACCTCTGCACTGTTCACGCGAACCTGTCATTTGCCTTCGCATCACGCTTGTATTCTCACCTTCCTCAGGACCGAAGGTACATTTGTAATTTGAAATCATTTATATTCGTTCGTATTAGTAAAGATGGAAATGATTCTATGATAACATTTGAATGTTTATTTTATACTTCATGATTTATATGAGTACTTCGTTCCTCGTTATTATGATTACGAAGGTATGCCCTTCGTAACCTTCGTCCGAAATTCTTTATATCTCGAAGGGATATAAGGTGGTAGAGGACGAAGGACTTTAGCCTTTAACATTTTCTGTGTTGCCTTGTTCTTAACTCTTAGCATTTGAGAACAAGCCCCCAACATTGGCGCCCACCTCCGGTGAACTCACTTCCACTTTTCTGAGCTGATGGCTTCGTTCAACAATCAAGCTGGAGCTGCTTCGGCTTCGAAGCTGGTGCTCCCGATAACAGGCGGTTCTTGCTCAGAGCCGGCTAACAAGAAGCAGAAGAAGGAGGCTCAGAGAAGGGTGCAGCATGTTGGAGTGCAGGGACCCTTCATCAAGTCAAAATGGTCCCATATTCCAATTACCTTCTCTCAGGAAGACCTTCAGCTTAAGGATTATCCCCACAATGATGCCATGGTTATCTCTTGCGTGATCAAAGGATTTCTGGTCCACAATGTCCTAGTTGATACAGGCAGTGCAGCTGACATTATATTTGCTAAAGCCTTCAGACAAATGCAAGAGCCTGAAGACAAGATTCATGATGCTACGCACCCCCTTTGTGGCTTCAGAGGGCGGCAGATTGTAGCACTCGGGAAGATTACCATGCCGGTAACCTTCGGATTTGTTAACAACACAAGGACTGAGCAAATTGTGTTTGATATTGTTGACATGGAGTATCCTTACAATGCTATCATCGGCCGTGGTACTCTTAATGCCTTCGAAGCAATTCTTCACCCAGCTTATCTTTGCATGAAGATACCTTCGGACCAAGGGCCTATTGCTATTCATGGAAGTCAGGAAGCTGCTAGAAGGGCCGAAGGAAGCTGGACTGACTCCAAGGCAATCCATAACATAGATGGAGCTGAAGCTTGTGAACAGTATAAATTCAGGAGGGAGAAGGCAGCTTCAGCGGATCAGCCGAAGCCCATGTTATTGTGTGAAGACATAGCAGAGCAGAAGGTATTGTTGGGCTCGCAATTATCTGAAGACCAGGAGAAAACCTTGATAAGGTTTCTATTTAACAACAAAGATGTCTTTGCATGGTCAGCTAATGATCTCTGTGGAGTAAATCGGGATGTTATTGAACATTCGCTCAATGTTGACCCATCCTTCAGACCCCGAAAGCAGAGGCTTCGGAAAATGTCTGATGACAAGGCCGAAGGGGCTCGCAATGAAGTAAAAAGACTCCTCAGTGCAGGAGTTATCAGAGAAGTGAAGTATCCAGAGTGGCTAGCTAACACTGTTATGGTGAAGAAGGCCAATGGCAAGTGGAGAATGTGTATTGATTTCACAGATCTAAACAAGGCTTGTCCGAAGGATGAATTCCCGCTGCCAAGGATAGACTCTTTAGTTGATGCAGCAGCTTCTTCAGAGCTCATGAGTCTCCTGGACTGCTACTCAGGCTATCATCAAATCTGGATGAAGAAGGAAGATGAGCCGAAGACTAGCTTCATAACCCCAAGTGGTACATATTGCTATCTTCGGATGCCTGAGGGGCTCAAGAATGCTGGAGGGAGTTTCAGCAGAATGACTGCGAAGGTTCTCCAATCTCAGATAGGCAGAAATGTGTTGACTTATGTCGATGACATCATTGTAAAAAGCACGAAGCAAGAAAATCATATTGCTGATCTGCAGGAGACCTTCGCCAGCTTCAGACAAGCTGGTCTGAAGCTGAATCCAGAAAAATGTGTCTTCGGAGTGAAGAAGGGTAAATTTCTTGGATGCTTGGTTTCAACAAAGGGAATCGAAGCTAACCCAAATAAAATCGAAGCTATACTTCGAATGGAGCCACCAACCACAAGAAAGGGGGCCCAAAGATTGACAGGAAGGCTGGCATCTCTCAACAGATTTATATCCAGATCAGCAGAAAGAAACTTACCATTCTTCGAGGTGCTGAAGTCAGCTGAAGTCTTTCAATGGGGCCCAAGTCAACAAAAAGCCTTCGAAGAGCTGAAGCAATACTTAATAGATCTCACAACATTAACTCCACCAACGCCAGGGGCTCCTCTGTTGTTATATGTGGCAGCTTCGCACTCAGCAGTAAGTGCGGCACTTGTCCAGGAGAAGTTTGATGGACAAGTCAAGAAGCAGGTCCCAGTATATTTTGTATCTGAGGTCCTCAGTGTCTCAAAGAAAAATTATACAGAGCTGGAGAAGGTGTTGTATGCCGTTTTAATGGCATCCAGGAAGCTTCGGCATTATTTTCAGGCATACAATATTATTGTTCCTTCTTCGCAACCGTTGAAGGATATCATGAGAAATAGAGAAGCTACTGGCCGGATTGGAAAATGGGCTGCGGAGCTCAATGAATTTTACATTGATTATGTGCATAGATCCTCAATCCAGTCTCAAGCATTGGCAGATTTCATTGCCGACTGGACACCAGGGGCTCAGGACGAAGAAGCAAATAAAGATGCCGAAGTATGGACAGTATTTTGTGATGGCTCTTGGGGAACCTTCGGAGCAGGTGCAGCTGCTGTGTTGGTCTCACCATCCAAGGTTAAAACTTGTTATGCAGCAAGACTTGACTTCAGCTGCACAAATAATATCACTGAGTACGAAGCCCTGCTCCTGGGTCTTCGGAAACTAAAGGCAATGGGGATCAGAAGGGCGATTCTTAAGACTGATTCCCAGGTTGTTTCGGGTCATATTGACAAAAGTTGCAAGGCTAAAGATCCGAAGCTTGAAAAGTACCTTGATACGGTCCGAAGGATCGAGGCCTCCTTCGAAGGATTTTCTGTCAAGAATATCCCTCGAGGACAAAATGAGCATGCTGATTTGCTAGCCAAGTCTGCAGCACAGGGGCTGCCGTTACCTTCGGATGTCTTCTTCGAAACAATAAAGGCCCCTTCGGTGGAGCTCCTTGAAAGAGCAGTCCTTAACATTTCTCCTGTTTACAGCGAAGATTGGAGAACTGAAATAATCTCTTACCTTCAGGGTAACTTCCTATCAGATGACGAAGCTTATAATAAAAGGATAGAGGCGAGAGCTCGTCCGTATGTCATGATAGAAGGGGAGTTATACAAGCATGGAGTTTGCGCCCCCGTTGCTCAAGTGCTTGTCTAGAACCGAAGGTATAGAGTTAATGAAAGAGATACATACAGGCCTGTGTGGATCCCACATCGGATCCAGGCCATTACTTGGAAAAGTGTTTCGCCAAGGATTTTATTGGCCGAAGGCAGCTTCGGATGCAGCAGAGTTAGTTCAAAAGTGCGAAGGTTGTCAGAAATGTGCAAGAGATCAAAAGCAACCTTCGTCTTTGACACAGCTGATACAGCCCGTCTGGCCATTGCAAAGGTGGGGCCTTGACTTGCTGGGTCCATTACCACCGGCTCAAGGGAATCTAAAATATGTTATAGTAGCTGTGGAATATTTTTCCAAGTGGATTGAGGCGAAGCCATTAGCCACAATAACTTCGGCCACTGTTCAAAAGTTTTTCTGGCAGAACATTGTCTGTCGCTTCGGAGTACCGAAGGCCATCACTGTAGATAATGGAACGCAATTCGACTCCGAAGCTTTCAGAAATTTCTGTGATCAAATTGGCACGAAAATCCATTTTGCATCAGTCAGGCATCCGGAGTCGAATGGGCTTGTTGAAAGGGCCAACGGCATCATAATGACAGGAATAATGAAGCTAATCTTTAATCAACCAAGGGGAAAGTGGCCAGATCAGTTGACCAAAGTGGTATGGAGCCATAATACAACAACATCAAGGTCTACAGGCTTTACCCCATTTAAGTTGTTATTTGGTGACGAAGCAATAACCCCGGAAGAAGCCAAAGCCGGATCAATAAGAGTGGTAGCTTCGGCAGAATCAGGTCCCGAAGATACTTGTCTCGTGGAAAAAGATGCCTTAGAAGGGATCAGGCTTCAAGCCGTGGAGAATATCAATAAATACCAGGCTGAAACAGTCAAATGGCGAGATAGAAAGGTCCGGCTAAAAAATATTGAGCCGGGACACTTGGTGCTTCGGAGAGTGGCCAACCCAGATACAGTGGGCAAGCTACAATTGAAATGGGAAGGGCCTTTCTTAGTAGCATCCTCGTCGAGGCCTGGTTCGTACAGATTAAAGGACATGGATGGCAACGAAATTCCAAGATCTTGGAATGCAGATGAGCTTCGGAGATATTATGTATAACTTGATGTAACTTTTTATGTTTTTCTTTTTCTTTTTTCATGGCACCCTTTTCCTTTCTAAAGGGGGAGAAAGGTTTTTAATGGGGCCATCATATGTAATTTCCTTTTTAGTTTTATAAGAGCAAAATCCCCCAAAGAATGTAAATGTAAAAGCTGAGAACGCACCATCGAGTGCCGAAACTGAAAAAAAAAGCGAAGAAGCTCCAAAGACGTCCCTAAGGGGATGCAGAGCTTACAGCGAAAAGTCAACGCTGATACCGCCTAAGTAAAAGGCGAAGAAGCTCCAAAGACGTCCCTAAGGGGATGCAGAGCTTACAGCGAAAAGTCAACGCTGATACCGCCTAAGTAAAAGGCGAAGAAGCTCCAAAGACGTTCCTAAGGGAATGCAGAGCTTATACTGCCTAAGTAAAAGGCGAAGAAGCTCCAAAGTCGTTCCTAAGGGAATGCAGAGCTGATGTGTGGTTGTTCTTAAGGAAATAATGGATGAGTGTGGCTTCGGACATACGCTTCGGACATTCATTCGCATATTACATTACATCATGGCATTTGCATACATAAGCATTCATTCATAGCATTTATGTACCAAAGTGGTTGCTTCGGCAAAAAAGAGAAGTGGCTTTTTATGAATCGTTGTGTAAAAGAAAAGCTTCGGCAGAAGGGAGAAGTGGTATTCTATGCTTCGTTGTGTACGAAAAGAAGGGAAGGTGTTTTTTCGCTTTCGGCTCAAAATACTGATTTCGTTCACATCAAAGCACCCCAGTAGAAGGGTAAGAATATACTACAAGGTATGTACAAAGTTCCTTGAGAACAGTTCAATTGTATTTACAAAACTTGTTACAAAAGTATCCTGAGTTTTCTTTCCTATAGTACATTTCTACTGATCTTCATTAAGCTTCAGCTTCGGCGACAGCTTCGGCGACATAACTTAAGCATCATCTTCACCTTCGTCATCCTACATAAATCAAGGAATCGTGAGTAAAAATCAAGTGCAAAGGAAAAGGTAAGTACGAAGTATCATTTCTTACTGGTTCAAGATGACTTCGGGCTTCGTCTCCAGCCTTCTCCCGCCCGCCTTTTGTCCATATCATTTTTATAAATCTATTTGAGATGCTTCGGGCGAGGTCAGGTATATCATCCAGGATTGATGGAGACAGGGTGAAGTTGGGCCTGTTGACAATTTTTCCATGCTCGCAACCGGCCTTCAGGAATGCAGCAGCGGTACCCCGAGAAGCTACCCAGGCACAGAAGTCGCCGTGCCCGGCTATAACTTCGTCAAGTTCTTCGATTTCAGCTTCAATATGATCGAAGGCCTGTGGTAAATTTTCCGCTGAAGGGTTAAATTTCCCGCTGCTGGCTCCAACAGAGTAAAATATCTTTTTTAATCGTCCAATACAATTATTGCTAAATTTCAAGCATTTGTCTTGAAGGCTTGTTAACGATTTCTTCAACTCTGAGCTGGTCTGGACTTCGGCTTCAAGTTTCGAATTAAGCTCTAGCTTCTCCTGATCGAATTGTTTTGATTGACTGATAAGCTTCGAATTCAACTCTGATACTTTAGCCTCAGTCTCAGCCAGCAAGCCTTCGGTAGATTGTAGCTCGAAGTCTTTCTTTTCAATGATGGCAGATTGTTCTTTTATCTTGCTTTCTAAGTTTTCAATTATAGCTTCGTGTTTTTTGTCCTCCAAATCTTGCTGCATCTTCAGAGCTTTGCTCAGTAGCATGCTCTGCACAAAAACAACTTACGTTAGTAACATTTTCATTATTAACAGCAATAAAAACCAGAGAAAAGGTTGTTTACCTTGAAGTTGGAGTAAAATAAGCTGCCGACGATATGTTGTCGTCGGTAGCGGCTAATGTCTGTCTCTAGCTTCGGAAAACCGATACTCTTTGATAGAGTACCGATCACCTTAGCTCCAGTTTGGTCTCGAATGCAGCCCAATTTTTCGTCATCAATGCCTCCAAATAGAAGGGCTCCTGGCTTGTAGCCGCAAGATTTGGCATAGTCCTTGAGCTCTTCTATTTCGTCCTTCGTCAGTTTTTGCCCAACTAAATTCTGAAAAGAGTAGGCTTCATCGTCCGAAGTGTCTTCGGCTATTTCTTTCCCTTTCTCAGGCACTGTGGCCATGGTTTTTTCAGTAGTAGTACCAGCTTCTTCTGCAGCCATGTCTTCCAAAATCTTGTTGATGTCCTCAATGGTAGTTTCTAAGTTTGCATCTTCGGCTGTAGCGGCTTCGGTAGCCGCGACCTCCGAAGGTGCGACTTCGACGTTTGTTGTGTCTTCAGCAGCTGGTGTTTTCTAAATTGACGCCCTAGGCGGCATCTTGTCGATAACTTCAGTTACCGCAATAATTCTTTGCCGCTTGGGTTTGCTTATCTTCGTTTGATCCGGCTCGTCCACCTTTTGAAAAAGCTTCGTCAGTTGGAGCCCTAATGGACTTAGCTTCGTGGGCATGGGTTCAGTCATTACCTTTAAAATTTCCTCCACGTCGCTGGTAGAAGGTGGTGTGGGGGTCCCCTCTTCTTCGGATATTTTTCGCTTCGGAGTTGATATTTTTCTTTTCTTGGGAATTTTCTTCTCTGTTGCTGGTCGTTCTTCATCCTTGGTCAGAGTTTCGGCCACTCTTTTTCTTTTGTGGCCCTCGGCACCCTTGTTCAACTGCTCATAGTCTGGGTACTCGAAGCCCAGGGCATCAAGCACTCGGTTCAGCCTTCGCTTCGGTCGGGCGCCGAAGGCCGCTGTCATTAGTTGATCCTCTTTTTTGGAGTAATTCCCCAGGATTTCATTGCACATCACCTCAACTGTGTCTAACCACTCTTTGCAGGGTTTTTTAAAGTACTTCTTAAACTTGAAGTGATAAGGAAGCCGGACAAGCTCCCCCTTCTTCTTCTCTCCCTCCAGCTTCGGCATTTCCCACTCTTTTAGAGTAGGGAAAACTTTGAATGCCAAGAATTCCTGAACTAGATCCCTGGTGCCAATATGTTCTGAAATAATTTCAAATTCACCCAGAGCAGCCCAGGTGGGACCTTCTAGCCTGCCGATGTGGCATCGTGGCCTTGTCTCTCCAAAGATTAAATCCAAAGGGCTTTGTACCAATTTTTCTTTGTCTTCGTCAACTTTTACATAAAACCACTCAGATTTCCAGCCTGCTGGCCATTTGCTTCGGTAGCTGATGACAGGACACTTTGTTGTCTTCCGGTAGGCAAAATTATAGCAACCGAAATTATCATGTAGCCCATCTTTTCTGGCCTTTGTTTGGTAATGTAATTCGTGAACTCGGCAGAAGCTGTCGGCAAACGGTTCCACAGCTTGGCTTCGGAGGGCCCAGATATAAACATTGAGCCTAACGATGGCGTTAGGAGTCAATTGATGAAAGTAGATACCAAACCTCTTCAGTATCTCCGCAATAATCTTGTGAAGAGGGAATCTCAGCCCAGCCTTTAAAAAGCTCTTGAAGATGACAATCTCGTCCTTCTCTGGCTTCGGGGTGGTTTCTTCCCCCCCCCCCCCCGAAGCGAAGCAGCTTCTTCTGATCTTCATTAAAAAAACCTGCTTTCACCATCTTCGAAAGGTCAGCCTTTGAAACAGTTGATTTCCCAAAATCCAGGTGACTGGGCTTGCTGGGCATGGCAATGCGGTAGTCATCTTCGGGATCGGTCCCTTCAATGTTTTCTTCTTCTCCTTCGGCAGTTGTCGGGTTTGCTTCAGCAGCAGGCATTTCTTCCGCAGTCACTAGACCGGAACGCTGCATCGCTTCGGAGATGGGCACAGTGTTCGAACCTTCGGCTTCGTCTCCCTCACGTACAACTTTGGCAGTAGATCGCACTCTCGCCATTTGATTTTGAGTTTGGGGAAGTCAGATACTTTTTTCTTTTTTCTTTCCTCCCGAAGCTCTTCTTTCTGACGAAGCAGACGTCGAGATGGACCTTCGCTCGATTCTGAGAGTCAAGCTTCGGCTATGGTGGAAAATTTTGGCAGCAAAACAGTGCAAATAGCAATGAATGCTGTGGTAACTTCACACCTACCCGTTTGTTTATATAGTGCTGCAGGTAAGAAAACGAAGCGGCAGGATTTTTACACCAGGCGGGCAGTCACTTGTACTCGCTGTGCAGTGGACCGCAAAGATCAAACAGTAACTCTGCAAGGTGGGCCTGGCACGCGCTCGGAAACCGGATCGTTTCTCCGCAACGAGCTCAGGGAAGGTGTTTTTTGGACCTTCGGCTTCCCGAAGCTGAAGAGGCTTTTTTCACGGGTCAAGCTCGTTACGAAAAACGATCTAGCACCGCGAAAGGGGCTACTGTTGGGGCCGTGCTTCGGTGCGCCGAAGGTCTTACACGAAGGAGCAGCTTCGGCTGAAGTCGTCTCCAAGAGATGGTCGAAGGTTCCTTTTCATGGAGCTTCGGCATTACAAACCGACATAGAGATAGAATGACCTTTTTATCCATAGAGGTTTGAGTCAATGTTGTAAACTCTTGTAAGGGGCATAATTGTAATTTGTCACAGGCTGCGACCTGTGCCTATAAATAGATGAACAGTACCTCTGCACTGTTCACGCGAACCTGTCATTTGCCTTCGCATCACGCTTGTATTCTCACCTTCCTCAGGACCGAAGGTACATTTGTAATTTGAAATCATTTATATTCGTTCGTATTAGTAAAGATGGAAATGATTCTATGATAACATTTGAATGTTTATTTTATACTTCATGATTTATATGAGTACTTCGTTCCTCGTTATTATGATTACGAAGGTATGCCCTTCGTAACCTTCGTCCGAAATTCTTTATATCTCGAAGGGATATAAGGTGGTAGAGGACGAAGGACTTTAGCCTTTAACATTTTCTGTGTTGCCTTGTTCTTAACTCTTAGCATTTGAGAACAAGCCCCCAACAGTTTCATTTGCAAACCTCTAAATATGTGAACCATATGACTAAAGACACCCTATTTCTATGATTTTTGCACTTAGGTCCAAAATGTGCACACTTTTACAGATAACCGCCTAGGGTTTCATCCCAGGGTTTTCCAGGGGTCTATTTAGGGTTTTTGGCACTTCTAGGGTTGGGATGTTACTTAAGTCCATTCATGGTGATATTTTATGGCTATTACAACTAAATTTTGAAGTTTTCCCTTATTAGGCTTTGTTTACTCTTCTGAGTCCAGTTTAGGGTTAAGTATTCTATTCTAGGGTTTTACCCACAACCAGTCATATCCACACAACTTGTTTGAAATTTTTGCCTAGTGAATGCATTCTAGGTGTGACAAACACATGATATGCCAATGCTTATGATGTCTTGCTCAAGTTTTAGTGATAGTAACACCAGGGGTGTTACAAGGTGAAGTAATAGTCAATAAGTCCTTAAAATGGCCAATGCTACTCTAGGCTAGCGGTCCTACAGTCAGCATGGCTTTGATACCACTTATGTCACACCTTGTTTTGAAGGTAAACCGAATGCGAACCATGTACGTGCTAGGATCAGTAATTCACATACACAGCGATTACATAAATGACTCATCATAGCACACAGACAGCTGACTGGCATTATGTGGAGATTACATAAATTACAATAAAGAGTAAATAATAATAATATTACATACTAGAGCCATTTACATAATATAAATCAAAGTACACAGAATCAAAACGTAGCCAACGTAAACAACCCACCATAGACAGCTGACTAGGGGAGGTCGCTAGCCTAATCCTCGAACTCATCGA
This sequence comes from Zea luxurians, assembly GCA_029449295.1. Lineage (NCBI taxonomy): Eukaryota > Viridiplantae > Streptophyta > Magnoliopsida > Poales > Poaceae > Zea > Zea luxurians. The sequence continues at coordinate 156,314 of JAOPSE010000629.1, forward strand.
CGTCCTGAAACTCCTGGAGATCCACCTCGATGCCTTCTTCTCTTTCTTTACCTGAGCATAGATTGCATCAAAGGCAACCTGGTGTTTTGTGAAAGCAAGGGTGAGTACACATCAACGTACTCAGCAAATGTCCTGTTTGGCTGAGGTGGACTAGTTTTATGTGGAGTTAAGTCAAGCAGTTGCTTTTAGTTGGTCAGGTTATTATTACTAGTAGAAAGCCAGGTTTTAGCATTAACCCAAGTTATTAACCCAAAGTACCCTTTCCAAACGAAAAGAATACCACTTACCATTACCATAGTCAAAACCATCATCCTCGTCACCACCTGTAAACCAACCATCTCTGATCAAGTATCTCTAATCACTGAGCTCCCTTGGCTGCTCATAACCGTGAGCACGGCTGATATATCAGTTTCATAACACTCTGCAGAGGTTGCGCACTTTACCCACAAGTCGTGATTCCCTCTCTAGCCCGGGCTTGCAAGACCCTTATTCACTCCCAAGGTGAATGGCCAGGGATTCACTACGAAGCCTTTACAAAGATTCCCTGAGGCTGTAGCCGCTCGTTAGGTTTCCTAAATGCACCGCACTCCTCCCCAAGGGGCGAACCAACCTTGGCAGAGCAAGCCGCATACATCGAGCCCCATTAACGGCACGACGGCGAAGTGAACTACACCCTAGTTCCTCTAATTATTCAGCTAAGGCGTCCCATTCCACCCTCATGGTTGCACTGTTTTCCTGGGCGGTCATCCAACGAACCAGTCCTTACGGAGAGGCACTCGAGAAACAGCTCGAGTCCCCTTAAAAGCCACAAGTATATCATCATATCCAGAATAAAACCATAGTATCATCATTGTATCTCATCATGTTTATTGATTAAAATAAAGCGCTAGCATGAAGCTAACCATAGTAACCCAAAAGGTAATCAAGGACAAGGTAAATAGAAAGCTAGTCAATCCTTATGTTGTTCATAGTATGCGGGACAGTGAATTATAAAGTAAATGGGACATAATGGGTCAGAGGACACTTGCCTTCACCAAACAGATGCTCAAGGTTTTCAATCTCGTGGAACTCGAAGAACTGGGTCATTTGGTCACCGAAGCTTGACCGTCGATTCCTCGAAGCTCAGAAACGAATCGCGATCTAATCGCAACGCGAAGTGAAGACGAACAGGCACAAGCAAACAAACATATACATATGCATAAGAACATTACACCATACATGATAAAATGTTATAAAAGCGAGCAATATAAAATAGAGAGCGCCTCTATAGTTACGCGAGGAAAAGACCCATGATAGACGAAGCTATGGTCGAGGGGTTAGCGTGTTTACGTTAAACAAGTACTAATTAGAACATTCAATTCAACATAATTATATTAATTGATATTAATCAAATGTAAATTAGTACGACTATTTAGTTTTGACTAACTTACTATTTTAATAGTTGATAATTAAATAAATAACTAATTAACTCTCATGAGTAATTATAAGCGAACGATTTAATCCCGCGCGCAGTAAGGCACGCGACACACGTGAACGGCGCGCGACACACGATAACGGCGCGTGGCAATGCGAACGGCGCGCGACAACGCATGCGGACAACACGAGTGACACTCACGAACGACTCGCGACGACGCACGAGAAACAGCACCGCGGCACGCGCACGGTACGCGCGGAGCGACATGCGAAACTAATAAATAAATGACAACATGATTAAACTCAATGATTATTAATAAGTAACATTTCAGTTTAGATTAATCATATTGGTGACTAGTTATAAATGCGCAAATCGAATTCTGAAATTAGATTTTAAAATTGAATTGTCGCTATAGTAGCCATTGGTTAAACAAACGTTTAAATAAATTAAATAAAATGTGCAACAGTGGGGATAAATATTTCTAAATTAAGATAATTTTAATATGAATGTAACGCAACTTGAATGGATCGAATCGGATTTAAAACACAAAAGTTATGAATGTTTTAAACCATAATGTAATTCGCGCGTACTAATTTACGAGACTGTCATCGTCTTCTTCCTTTCTCCTCTTCCTCACGTTGAAAATCAATGGCCATGGGGGCTGCGCAGGGGAGGGGAAGAGCTCGACCGCCGCTAGGAGGGCGGGGCCGCGCCGCCGGGCCACGCCGCCACGCCACACGCGCAGGGGGCCGGGACGCGTCTGCAGGGGGGCTACGCCGCCACCGGGGGGTGCCGTGCCCCAAGTAGCTCGACCGCCACGGCCAGTCGCCGCCGCCGCGCCACGGGCAGGGGCAGGGCGGGCACGCGCAGGGGTGGGGGTCGCGTCGCCGGGTGCCGGTGGGGAAAGAGAGAGGGGCTGCGCAAGGAGGAGAGAAGAAATGAAGAACTAGGTTGAAATCCATGGAGGAGGCTCACCGGGGAAGAAGACCCTCGCCGGAGCCGAAGCCAAATTCGTCGATTGCCGGAGATTCGAGGATCCAATTGACGAACCGAACGCGCCCTGACGAAGCCCTCGACGAGACGAACGCAGTGGTACCCTCAGATTCGGCAGACGATGCACGGATTGAGAGTAATTGCTCGCCGGAGTTGTCGCCGGAGTTGAAACCGCTCCAAACTTCGGCGAGCAATACCGAGAGCTAGGGATCGGATTTGGAGAAAACGTTTCGTGTTCTGGAACGGGCTCGATGAGATGAAGCCGGACATGTATTTATATCTAGGGTTTGGACGAGATGAAAATTCGGTTAAAATTCGGATTTTACCATTTTTAAATTTTGGAAAAGCCTAGAAATCCATATTTTATGCTCAAAATATTATATATGCTTTTAAAAATTTTAGAAAAATTCCTATAAATATTTTGCCACCTAATGAACTCAAAAAACATAATTAGAGTTTCTAAAAACATTTTTAAGTTCCTCAAATAAATAGATTTTGGTTTCCGGAAAATAGAAAAATATTCCGAAAAATATGAAAATTTATCGAGCGCTTCTATAAGATATGTTAACATGTTTCAAATACATTTTGCACTTAGAAACATCATGCAACGGCATGAATACAACAACTAAAGTGCCTCTAGGGCTCATTCCACTAGGTTTATGCTAATATAAAACAAAATAATTCTCCATTTTTAGGAAAAAGAAAAAGGAAAGCGAAGAACTGAGAGAGTAACACCTGAATTTGGTAGATATTAGAAAAGAAATTTTATGCCCCCAAATTCAGGGTGTTACGGTGACCACCTCAACGGAGACTAGGTTTGCAAGAACCGAACCTTGGTAAAACAAATCACTGTGTCACTCGTTTTATTTCTTGGTTGATTTGTTTCCGCCCTCTCTTTTGGACTGGAATTTATTCCTAACGCTAACATCGGCTTGTAGTTGTGCTTAAAGTTTGTAAATTTCAGTTTCCGCCTATTCACCCCCCTAGGCGACTTTTAATTGGTATCAGAGTCTTGTACTTCATTAGAGTTTAACCACTCGAAGTGATGTCGGGAGATCAAGCCAAAAAGGAGATTGTGACCAGCGGTGACAAGTCTAGAAGCCATGGGAAGGCTCCATCGGGAGAGTCCGGCAACAAAATGAAGGGATCCCCTACACATGCTAAGTCGCATCGGAGCGGAGACAAGAAAAAGAAGATGAAGAATGTGGTCTACTACGAGACCGACTCTTCGTCGCCATCCACCTCCGGCTCCCACGCTCCGTCCGTCACTTCTAAGCGCCATGAGCGCAAGAAGTTTAGTAAGATCCCCTTACGCTACCCTCGCATTTCCAAACGCACTCCTTTACTTTCCGTCCCATTAGGCAAACCACCAATTTTTGATGGTGAAGATTACTATATGTGGAGTGATAAAATGAGGCACCATCTAACCTCACTCCACGCTAATATTTGGGACATTGTTGAATTTGGAGCGCAGGTACCATCCATGGGGGATGAAGGCTATGACTCGGGCGAGGTCGCCCAAATCCGGCACTTCAACTCCCAAGTCACTACTATACTCCTCGCCTCTCTATGTCAAGAGGAGTATAATAAGGTGCAAGGGTTGAAGAGCGCCAAGGAGATTTGGGACGTGCTAAAGACCGCGCACGAAGGGGATGAGGTGACCAAGATCACCAAGTGGGAAACGATCGAGGGGGAGCTCGGTTAATTCATCCTCAACCAAGGAGAGGAGCCACAAGAAATGTACAATCGGCTCAAGACCTTGGTCAACCAAGTGCGCAACCTTAGGAGCACCAAATGGGATGACCATGAAATGGTCAAGGTTATTCTAAGATCACTTGTTTTTCGCAATCCTACACAAGTTCAATTAATTCGTGGTGATCCTAGATATAAGCTAATGTCTCCCAAGGAGGTTATAGAAAAGTTTGTGAGCTTTGAGTTGATCAAAGGCTCCAAAAAAATTATCGAGCAAGGCGGCACCTCCACACCCGAGGTGCAACCCGTCGCATTCAAAGCGACGGAAGAAAAGAAAGAAGAGTCTACATCAAGTAGGCTCCCCATCGACACCTCCAAGCTCGACAACGAGGAAATGGCGCTCATCATCAAGAGCTTTCGCCAAATCCTCAAGCAAAGGAGGGGGAAGGATTACAAACCCCGCTCCAAGAAAGTGTTCTACAAATGTTGTAAGCCCGATCATTTTATAGCTAAATGTCCATTATCTAGTGATAGTGACAGGGGCGACGACAAGAAGGGAAAGAGGAAGGAAAAGAAAAGATACTACAAGAAGAAGGGCGGCGATGCCCATGTATGCCGGGAATGGGACTCTGATGAGAGCTCCATCGACTCCTCCTCTGACGAGGACGCCGCCAACGTCGCCGTCAACAAGGGTCTCCTCTTCCCCAACGTCGGCCACATGTGCTTCATGGCAAAGGACGGCAAAAAGAAGAAGCTAAAATCTAGAGCCTCCACTAAATATACAACATCTAGTGATGAGGGTAGCTCTAGTGAAGATGAGGATGATTTGCTTAGTCTTTTTGCCAACCTTAACATGCAACAAAAGGAAAAACTAAATGAATTAATAGGTGATATTCATGAGAAGGATGAACTCTTGGATAGCCAAGAGGAATTCCTTATTAAGGAAAACAAAAACATGTTAAGGTGAAAAATGCTTATGCTCAGGAAATAGAGAAATGTGAAAATTAACTAGTGAGCTTAGCATTTGTCATGGCACTATCTCCAACCTTATAATTGAAAATGCCAAATTGATTGCTAAGGTTGAGAAGTCAAATGAATGTGATGATTCAATTGCCAATCTTAAAAATTAGAATGCTAGTTCAATAGCTAAGATTGACAAATTGAATGAATCAATTTCTAGCCTTAAGATTGAGAATGATAAACTAATTTCTAAGGCTAAGGATTTAAATGTTTGTAATGTTTCTATTTCCTGTCTTAGAGATGAAACTGCCATGCTAAGATCTAAGATAGATGAATTAAAATCTTGCAAACCCTCTACATCTATTGTTGATCATGTTTCTATTTGCATGAGATGTAGAGATATTAATGTTGATGCTATTGTAACACCCTGATTTTGGGGGTATAAAATTTCTTTCTAATTATCACCCAAAATCATGTGTTACTCTTCTTTTTCTCACTCTAGGCTTTCTCTCTCTCTAGATTCTTTCTCCCTTTTTCCTTTTTGATTAGAAATAGCTTAAACTAGTGGAGGTTAATTATTTATTTTTGCCAAAACCTTATGAGTCATGACATGTTGCATCATGCTGAGCTTAAAATGTTCTTTGAAGTGTTGCACAAGTTTGAATTTATTTGAATTTGAAACCTAGTTTGAATTTGGATTTGAAAACCCTATAGAAAAAGAAATGGAAAAGGAATTAGAAAATTCAGAGAAAAAGAAAAGGATAAAGCAGCCCAGCCGGCCCAAGTCGGCCCAGCCATCCCACGCGCCCGCGCCCTCGCCGCCTAACAGGTGGACCCCGCCTATCAGCGACAGTTCTCCCTCGCACGCCCTCCATCTCTCGCTCGCTGCCCAGTGGAGTCAACCTATCGGCGCCCGTTTTCTTCACCCGCGCGCTCCCTCTCTCTCTCTGCCTCGCGGGCCCGAGTCGCTAGTCGCCAAGCAGTTGCCCCGCGCACCCCTTTTCTTCTTGCTCTGCGCCGTGGGCCTGCCCTGTCAGTTTCGCCCCCTCCGTGCTCGCCGTGGACCGGCGCGTGCGCACTCGCGCACGTCACCGGATTTCTCGGCCACGACGTCCGCCCACGCGCCTAGCTCCCTTCTTAGAGCCCTGCCAGTGCCTCGCGCACACCCCTTGCCTCATTTCGCTCAGCTTCACCCTCTCTCGTGCTCTGCCCACGCTGCCAGCCGCCGCTGGAGACCCGTGCCCGCGTTCCTGGCCATCCAGCTCGCTGGAGACCACTCCAAGCCTCCCCAAGCTTCGCCTCGAGGTGCGACACCCGTCCCCGTGCCCAATTTCCCCTATTGCGCCCAGTGCTAGGCCAATTTCGCCTTTGCCGATGCTCGGCCGTGGCGGCCCGTCATGCTCGCACGGTGGCCGGCCGATTTAGCCCGGTCTAGTTCGACGGTGTTAGTCCCTAAGGTGCCTCTACCTGTGCTGAAGCTAGCCTAGGCCTTAGCGCACATTAAGTCCCCTCCCCGTGGCCGGAATGGCTCACCAGAGTTACTCCGGCCCGCCCGAGGCTTCCTCACCACCGTTCTCCCCTCTCTGCCCGTGGATTCATGGCCTCGTCCCCGCCATTGAGTTTATCGTGGCATCCTCTCCCTCTCTGCCCAACTCTGGCGACCCCGGAGCCACCCAAGCTCGTGCCAGCCTCAACTCTAGCGACCTCACCGCCACGGAGAGGAGCGGCACCGCCTACAGCCGTCTGTTTCCCCTGGTCTAATCCCCTCCATCCGATTCAGATTGAACGGCTCAGAACACGGATAACGCTTCGCGCACGCGCACCCTGCCGCCTTGGGCCGCCTATCAGCACCCAAACCCTCTGGCGCTGGGCCCGCTCGGTCAGCACGCTCTCCCCCTTTATTGCTGACACTCCTTGGCCCGCCTGTCAGCGCTCGCCCGCTCGCACCCGCGCCCTCAGCAGCAGATCTAATCTCGGTCGTTGGTTTTAGATCTGACGGTTAGATTCACCCGATACCCCTTCGCGCGGTAGTTTTCTTAAAGAGACCCTTGGTTTAATGAAAATCAACCCGCCTTCCCTGGTTTTCGCGCGCAGGCCCCTGTAATCTTTGCAGATTTAGCCCTAGACTTTTAAATATTCATAGAATTAGCCCTAATTTCATATTTTGAATTCCCAAAATTGTTTATTTCATAACTTTTGCATATGAACTCCAAATTTAGTGATTCAAATTGCAAAATGTTCATAGAATTATTCTCTTTTTAAATAAAATGGTTTCACTTACTGTCTGCACATTCTAATTTTTATGATTGAATATGAACTACTATAGATGTAGTTTTATTTATTTAATAAAAGGAGAACCTTAGAGATTTAATCATGTTTAAACTTGTGAGATTAATGATAGGTATTGCATGAGTTCATCTCTGTTCTAAATTATAGGTCACAATAAAATAAATTGATCTATGATTATGTACTTGTAAATAACACTTAGGGAAATAATAATCTATTTTCAAATAAAGTTAATGTATGCCATAGTTTATGTTATACTTTGTATTCATTATCCCTTATGTAGTATTATGTCTTTTTAAGATGTGTCCCAATGTTTGTACATGTTTGGTGTGATGTTCATTTGTACTTTCTAAATGTATTGAATGCATGCTCGCTTTATTTAGACAACGAGCAGTTCGAGGTTCCTGAGTGTGTTGTTGGAGACCTCCCTGAGCAACCACCTGGTGAAGGCAAGTGTCCTCTGACCCATTATGTCCTACATACTTTATGATTCACTGTCTCGCATTACTTTATGAAACATAAGGATTGACTAGTATGTATTCACTTATCCTGGTTTACCTTTTGGGTTACCATGGTTAGCATGTTGCTATTGCCTTAACTTGATCAATGAACATGATGTGAACATTTATGATACAATACTGTTATCCTGATTATGTGGATGATTCTGTGATACCTTAGGGGGCTTAGGCCTCTTTCTTGAGTACCTCTCCGTAAGGACCTATTCGTGGAGTGACCACCCGGGATAACAGTACAACCATGAGGGTGGAATGGGATGCCCTTAGCTGATTAATTAGATGAACCTGGGGGTGTAGTTGGCTTTACCGGAGGGCCGTCAATGGGGGTCAGGGCGTAGTGCTCGCTCTGGCAAGGTTGGGGTGCAGAGGTTCTTTTGAATTGGTTTTGTTAGTCACCCACCTTAGGGAGGTGTACTGCGTTTGTATGACTGGCAAAACCTAATGAGCAACTATGCACCAGGGGACTCTTTGTAAAGGCTACGTAGTGTATCCCTGGCCATTCACCTTGGTAGTGAAGATCGGGTCTGTACAACCTAGGCTGGAAAGGGATCACGGCTTGTGGGTAAAGTGTATAACCTCTGTAGAGTGTTAAAAACTTGTATATCAGCCGAGCTCACGGTTAAGAGCAGCCTTGGGATCCTCTTTGATTAGAAGAACTTTGGATACTTTTATGATGATGATTAACAATGATGTTATAAAATCTGATCTCTGGTATTTCCTCTTTTGAGGAGGTACTTCCGGGTAATAACTGAGTTATTTACTAAAATTTGGCTCTACTAATAATAATAAATACTTGACCAACTAAAAGCAACTGCTTAACCTCAAGTCTATATACAACTAGTCCACTTTAGCCAAACGGGACATTTGCTGAGTACGTTGATGTGTACTCACCCTTGCTTTACACACCACCCCCACCATAGGTTGTCCCCATTGTACTCAATGCTCAGGAGGTGATGCTGGCAACATGGATGACTTCGAGGAGTTCCAGGAATATGATGAGTTCTAGTTCTTTCTTAGTGGCAAACCCCTAGTCAACTGCCTGTGTAGGCTTAGCATCTACATTTTGTACTTCCGCACTTTGATAATTATGTTGAACAATGGTTATGTATTAGACTCTATGGATGTCTTGGGCATCTTGATGTAATAAAGTACCTTTCTGCTATTTATCTCGAGCATTGTGTGATGATGTCCAATTATGTAATCGCTGTGTACGTGAGTTTCTAATCCTGGCACGTACATGGTTCGCATTCGGTTTGCCTTCCAAAACCGAGTGTGACATAAGTGGTATCAAAGCCTTGCTGACTATAGGACCGCTAACCTAGACTAGAATGGTTGCCCTAAGGACTATAGACCCTTACTCTTACCTTGACCTTAGAGTTCTTTCAAAAGTTGGTCATATTGACCAACTATATGTTATTTACTCATCTCAAAAGGTTTTGTCTCACTTTTCTACCTGTTTACTTTCTGGTCTCATAGTTCTACTCTTACTCTTGTGCTTACGATGTCTTTTGTAGATGGCCCGTATCAGGTGCGCTGCATGTAAGTCTGTGATCCCCTTTTTGCCCTCTCGCCTGGCGGAGCGTCCATTGCGTCGCACAGTGCCAGGTCAGTCCAGTCACCTAGAGAGACTGCATCATCGCCTGCACGAGGAGCAGGAGCGCCGACGCTAGGAGCAGGAGCAGCAGGACTCTTCCCCCTCGCCTCAGCAGGAGGTGGAGTCTGAGAGACCGCCTTCCCCTGCACCTCAGCAGAGATGCCCCCTACACCACCTCAGGGCATCCCGGCTGCTGGAGGAGACCCTGATGGAGACAGAGACGACGACGACGCCGGTGGCAGTTCAAGCCATGGCACGGAGCTCTCGGAGGAGCCGGGGCCAGAGGGATGGATCGCTAGACCCATCACTCATGACGCCGCTCACGGGTGTCACTTCCACGATGCTCTCGATACCCTGTTGCGTTGGGCCTTCAACCGACACACATGGTCTATCGAGTACCGTTGTGTAGTCTACCAGCATCATCGCGGGCTATACCCGGACCAGTGGGAGGCTACTTGCTTGGTGCGCCGTCCGGACGATGATCTCCAGGGTGTAGAGGCCTTCTCAAAGCACTATTCGATTACTGAGAGGGATACTACCTAGGTAGCCATGCAAGATGCAGCATGACGGGCACTTTCTCAGTATTGCTCATTGTTCAGCGGGGTAGCTGATGGCCTCGACCTGAAGTACTACCCACGCAGTTCGACCGACAGTGCTGGAGGTGTGATTGCCTCGCCAGTTGGTGACGGTAATCCCAGGCTGAACAACATGGTCAACTTGGCTGTCGTGCTCAACACAGAGTTGGACCACACCCTCGACGAGTTGGGCAAGGTTCAGGCGGAGGTTGCGGAATTGCATGCTGAGTGCGTAGCACGCCACTATTTGGATGGTGGTTCTCCCACCCGTGTCGGGATTCAGCACCCTTACCATTCACCGCCCCGTGGTCGCTTCGACTATGGTACCATAGACTACAAGACCCAGATAGATTTGGATCCTTAGATTGATAGAATCGGAGTCTGTAATAATGCTTAGTTCAATGTCTTAGTCCATTCATTCTTAGTTAGAGTTAGTTTGCTTATTTTATGTTGGATGCTTGTTATGATGGACATGTACTGAAGTTGGATCTTTGTAATGATTGTCACCAAGGTGTGGGTATCCCCTACAACTTGGTGTAGTTATTAATAAAGTCAGTTATTTAGTTGGGTAATCCATTTGTTTCCACTTTCCTCTTTATCTGAGAAGCTGTCAGTGAAGTTGGTCAATTGTTCAGTTCTATGAAGATCTTCTATACATCTTTTCTTATGCTGAAAGACTGCAGAGTCAGAATTGATATATGTGTGTGATTTCTACAGATGTCTGAGAACAGGCGTAGAGGTGCGAGGCATGCTCAGCCTGAACAGCAGGCACCCCAAGAGGAGGTAGCCCCGCAGCAGCATTTGCCACCACCACCCCCGATGACTATCGAGCAGATGTTCTTAATGCAGACCCAAGCAGTCCAGGAAATTGGTTAGACCTTAGCAGCTATGCAGCAGGTACAGCAGCAGCCACCACCGCCTTAGCCTTAGGTGCAAGTCCAGATGCCACAAGTGCCTAGAGACAAGCGAGCAGAAGTCATGAGGGGTCATCCCCCAGTCTTTGCCCACTCTGCTGATCCCATGGACGCTAAAGATTGCCTACATACCGTGGAGCGTGAGTTGCACACTGCCCAATGCAACGATTGTGAGAAGATGTTGTATGGTCTCCGACAACTGAGGGGAGCAGCACAGTCTTGGTGGAAGTCTTACCTCACCACCCATACCAACCCTGAAGCTATCACTTGGGAGGAGTTCAGGCATAACTTTCGTCGCTACCATGTGCCCGAGGGACTGATGATAGTGAGGAAGGAGGAGTTTCTCGCCCTGAAGCAAGGTCCCCTGTCCGTCAACGAGTACAGGGATAAATTTCTGTAGCTATCACGTTATGCCCCAGAGGATGTCAACACGGATGCCAAGAGACAGTACCGCTTCTTGAGAGGATTGGTTGATCCCCTCCACTATCAGCTGATGAACCACACGTTCCCTACCTTTCAGCATCTGATAGACAGAGCAATCATGACAGAAAGGAAGCATCGGGAGATGGAGGACAGGAAACGAAAGATTGTTGGTGGACCTTAGGTTGGGAGTAGCAGCCGTCCTCGCTACTCAGTCAACCCACCTCAGCAATTCAAGAAAGGTCACCAGCACCAGCATCAGCGTCAGAACCAGCAGCAGCAGTACCAGAGGCAGTTTCCTCAGCAGCAGTAGCAGTACCGTCAGAACAACCAGCAAGGAGGAAATCAATACCAGCGTTAGAGCAACCAGGCAGCCAGTCTTCCTGCCCCAGCAACCAACCAGAACAATCAAGTAGCGCCAGCTCAAGGAGGAAGTCGTGCATGTTTCCACTGTGGTGAACAAGGCCATTGGGCGAATCATTGCCCAAAGAAAGCAGCTAAGCATCAGCCAGCTCCCAATGCCCTAGTAAGGCAGAATGCAATGCAGCAAGGAGGCAACAACCATGGGCAACCTCGTGCCCAGTATGGAAAGGTGAACCACCTAGAGGCCGACACAGTCCAGGAGACTCCAGGAGTGGCACTAGGTACATTTTCAGTCGAGTACCATTCTGCAAATGTCTTATTTGATACTGGAGAAACACATTCTTTTGTGACTGCATCATGGGTAGAATCACATAATATACCAGTAGCACACATGTATCCACCTATGAGAGTTAGTTCAGTTGGTGGAAGGACCCAAACTGATAGATTTTGCCCTAGTGCAAAGGTTTAAATAAGGGGATAGAGTTCCCCGCCGATTTGATAGTTATGGGTACCCCGGATACAACTATAGATGTATCCTAGGGATGAATTGGCTAACCAAGTATCAAGCCAGTCTTAGTTGCGATGAAAGAACGGTGAAGTTAGTGTCCCTATCAGGAGAAGAAGTGTTAGTGGAATTGGTCTTGTCTAGATCAAGGAAAGGGAGTTATCACCAAGTCACCGCTCATATTGAGGAGATTAAACCATCAGAGGCTATCAGTGTAGTATCAGATTTCCCATATGTGTTTCCCGAGGAGTTACCAGGTATGCCACCTAAAAGGAAGGTTGAATTTGCCATAGAGCTTATTCTAGGCACCACCCCTATTTCCATGAGAGCCTATCGAATGTCCGGACCAGAGTTGGTGGAACTCAAGAAGCAGATTGATGAGTTGTCAGAGAAAGGTTATATCAGACCGAGTACCTCACCTTGGGCAGCCCTAGTGTTGTCTGTGGAGAAGAAGGATGGCACAAAGAGGATGTGCATCGATTATCAAGCTTTGAATGAAGTTACTATCAAGAACAAGTACCCCTTGCCCAGAATTGAAGATTTATTCGATCAGTTAAGAGGAGCCAGTGTGTTCTCAAAGATAGATCTAAGGTCAGGCTACCATTAGCTTAGAATCCGACCCTCAGACATATCGAAGACAGCATTCATCACCAAGTATGGATTATATGAGTTCACGGTCATGTCATTCGGTTTGACGAATGCGTCAGCTTACTTCATGTACTTAATGAACAGTGTGTTCATGGACTACCTCAACAAGTTCGTGGTGGTATTCATTGATGATATTCTTATATATTCCCAGAATGAGCAAGAGCATGAGGAGCATTTGAGGAAAGTACTTCAGAGGCTACGAGATTGTCAGCTGTATGCCAAGCTTAGCAAGTGCGAGTTCGGATAAGTGAAGTCCTGTTCTTAGGTCACATTATAAATCGAGAGGGATTGGCTGTAGATCCAAAGAAGGTAACAGCTATCTTGGACTGGAAAGCACCAAAAGATGTCTGAGGAATCAAGAGTTTCATCGGAATGGCCGGTTATTATCGACGTTTCATTGAAGGTTTCTTCAAGATTGCCAGGCCAATGACTGCCTTGTTGGCAAAGAAAGTTGAGTTCAAGTGGACCCCAACATGCCAGAAGTCCTTTGAGACATTGAAAGAGAAGTTGACAACGACACCAGTGCTGATTCTCCCATATGTTCACAAGTCGTTCTCAGTGTATTGCGATGCTTCATATACCGGACAGGGATGTGTGTTGATGCAGGAAGGGAGAGTAGTGGCATACTCGTCCCGACAGTTGAAGATTCATGAGAAAAATTATCCTACTCATGATCTAGAATTAGCAGCCATGGTTCATGCATTGAAGACCTGGAGGCATTATCTTTATGGGCAGAAGTGTGATATCTACACGGACCATAAGAGTCTCAAATACATATTCACTCAGTCAGAGTTAAACATGAGACAACGAAGATGGCTAGAATTGATCAAAGATTATGAGCTGGAGATTCATTATCACCCAGGCAAAGCAAACGTGGTTGCAGATGCTCTGAGTAGAAAGAGTCAAGTTAATATGTGGGCCGCTCACCCGATGTCGTATGAGCTAGCAAAGGAGTTCGACAGATTGAGCCTCGGATTTCTAAACAACACTCAAGGAGTGACAATCGAGTTGGAACCCACTCTAGAGCAAGACATCAGGAAAGGTCAGAAGGATGATGAGAAAATCAACGAGATCCGGCAGCTGATCAAAGATGGAAAAGGCAAGAATTTCCGTGAGGATGCAGAAGGAGTGGTATGGTTCAAGGACAGATTGTGTGTTCCCGACATCAAATCGATCCGGGAACTGATTCTCAAAGAAGCCCATGAGACAGCATACTCTATACACCCCGGTAGTGAGAAGATGTACCAAGACGTGAAGAAAAGATTTTGGTGGTACGGTATGAAAAGGGAGATAGCAGAGTATGTGGTTGTGTGTGACAGTTATCAGAGGATTAAAGCAGAACATCAGAGACCTGCAGGTTTGTTGCAACCGTTGCAGATTCCTCAGTGGGAATGGGATGAAATCGGAATGGATTTCATAGTCGGTTTGCTCCGCACTCGTACTGGTTATGACTCCATCTGGGTAGTAGTGGACCGTTTGACAAAGGCGGCCCATTTCATACCAGTCAAGACCACCTACAATAGTGCGGTGTTAGCCGAACTATACATGTCCCGGATTGTGTGCTTGCATGGTGTTCCAAAGAATATAGTATCAGATAGAGGCACCCAGTTCACCTCTCATTTTTGGCAGCAGTTGCATGAAGCTTTGGGCACACACTTGAGGTTCAGCTCAGCTTACCACCCACAAACAGTGAAACAGATGGTCAAACAGAGAGAACCAATCAGATTCTGGAGGATATGTTGAGGGCTTGTGCTTTGCAAGATAAGATAGGTTGGGACAAGAGATTACCATATACAGAATTCTCTCACAACAACAGCTATCAGGCCAGTCTGAAGATGTCACCATTCGAACCGCTATATGGGAGGAATTGCAGAACTCCATTGCATTGGGACCAACCTAGTGAAAGACAGGTGTTCGGTCTAGATATTTTGCTCGAAGCCGAAGAGAACATCAGAATGGTCCGAGAGAATTTAAAGGCAGCGCAGTCCAGACAGCGAAGAAGAGAACTCAGTTTTGAAGTGGGAGACTATGTCTAATTGAAGGTGTCACCCATCAGAGAAACCAAAAGGTTTGGAGTCAAAGGCAAGCTAGCACCCCGATATATTGGGCCATATCAGATCCAAGCAAGACGTGGAGAAGTGGCTTATCAACTCAGCTTACCGGAGAACCTGTCCGCAATGCACGATGTGTTCCATATGTCACAGTTAAAGAAATGCTTGAGAGTGCTAGAAGAGCAGTTGCCAACAGAGGATCTTGAAGTTCAAGAAGATCTGACTTATATTGAGAAGCCAACTCAAATTCTGGAGACAGCAGATCGGGTTACTTGGAGAAGTATCATCAGGATGTGCAAAGTCAAATGGGGTCACCACTCACAAGAAGAAGCAACCTGGGAAAGAGAAGATGATTTGAAAGCCAAGTACCCTAAGCTCTTTTCTAGCCAGCCCTGAATCTCGAGGGCGAGATTCTTTTAAGGGGGATAGGTCTGTAACACCCTGCTTTTGGGGGTATAAAATTTCTTTCTAATTATCACCAAAATCATGTGTTACTCTTCTTTTTCTCACTCTAGGCTTTCTCACTCTCTAGATTCTTTCTCCCTTTTTCCTTTTTGATTAGAAATAGCTTAAACTAGTGGAGGTTAATTATTTATTTTTGCCAAAACCTTACGAGTCATGACATGTTGCATCATGCGGAGCTTAAAATGTTCTTTGAAGTGTTGCACAAGTTTGAATTTATTTGAATTTGAAACCTAGTTTGAATTTGGATTTGAAAACCCTATAGAAAAAGAAATGGAAAAGGAATTAGAAAATTTAGAGGAAAAGAAAAGGATAAAGCAGCCCAACTGGCCCAAGTCGGCCTAGCCAGGCCGTGCGCCCGTGCCGCCTGACAGGCGGACCCTGCCTATCACTGGCAGTTCTCCCTCGCGCGTGCCCTCCCTCTCTCGCTCGCTGCCCAGTGGGGCCGACCTGTCGGCGCCCGTTTTCTTCACCCGCGCGCTCCCTCTCTCTCTGCCTCTCGGGCCCATATCGCCAGTCGCCGAGCCGTTGCCCTGCGCACCCCTTTTCTTCTCTCTCTGCACCGTGGGCCTGCCCTGTCAGTTCCGCCCCTTCCGCGCTTGTCGTGGACAGACGCGTGCGCACTCGCACACATCGCCGGATTTCTCGGCCACGACGCCCGCCCACGCACCCAGCTCCCTTCTTAGAGCCCTTCCAGTGCCCCGCGCACACCCCTTGCCTCATTTCACTTAGCTTCACCCTCTCTCGCGCTCTGCCCATGCCGCCAGCCGCCGCCGGAGACCCGCACCCGCGTTCCCGGCCATCTAGCTCACTGGAGACCACTCCAAGCCTCCCCGAGCTTCGCCCTAAGGTGAGACACCCGCCCTTGTGCCCAATTTCCCCTATTGCACCCTGTGCTAGGCCAATTTCGCCTTCGCCGGTGCTCGGCCACGGCGGTCCGCCATGCTCGCACGGTGGCCGATCGATTTAGCCTGGTCTAGGTCCCCGGCATTAGTCCCTAAGCTGCCTCTGCTGACGCTAGCTCAGGCCTTAGCGCACCTTAAGTCCCCTCCCCATGGCCGGAATGGCTCACCGGAGTTACTCTGGCCTGCCCAAGGCTTCCTCACCGTCGTTCTCCCCTCTCTACCCGTGGATTCATGGCCTCGTCCCCGCCATTGAGTTCATCGTGGCGTTCTCTCCTTCTCAGCCCAACTCCGGCGACCCTGGAGCCACCCTAGCTCGCGTCAGCCTCAACTCCGACGACCTCACCGCCGCAGAGAGGAGTTTCCCCTGGTCTGATCCCCTCCGTCTGATTCAGATCGAACGGCTCAGATCACGAATAACGCTTCGCGCACGCGCGCCTGCCGCCCTGGGCCGTCTGTCAGCGCCCAAACCCTTTGGCGCTGGGCCCACTCGGTCAGCGCGCTCTCCCCCTCTGTCGCTGACACTCCCTGGCCCGCCTATCAGCGCTCGCCCGCTCGCGCGCGCGCCCTCGGCCGCAGATCTAATCTTGGTCGTTGGTTTTAGATCTGACGGTTACATTCACCTGATACCCCTTCGCGCGGTAGTTTTCTTAAAGAGACCCTCGGTTTAATGGAAATCAACCCACCATGCCTGATTTCGCGCGCAGGCCCCTGTAATCTTGCAGATTTAGCCCTGGATTTTTAAATATTCACAGAATTAGCCCTAATTTCATATTTTGAATTCCCAAACTTGTTTATTTCATAACTTTTGCATATGAACTCCAAATTTAGTGATTCAAATTGCAAAATGTTCATAGAAATATTCTCTATTTAAATAAAATGGTTTCACTTACTGTCTGCACATTCTAATTTTTATGATTGAATATGAACTAATATAGATGTAGTTTTATTTATTTAATAAAAGGAGAACCTTAGAGATTTAATCATGTTTAAACTTGTGAGATTATTGATAGGTATTGCATGAGTTCATCTCTGTTCTAAATTATAGGTCACAATAAAATAAATTGATCTATGATTATGTACTTGTAAATAACACTTAGGGAAATAATAATCTATTTTGAAATAAAGTTAATGTATGCCATAGTTTATGTTATACTTTGTATTCATTATCCCTTATGTAGTATTATGTCTTTTTAAGATGTGTCCCAATGTTTGTACATGTTTGGTGTGATGTTCATTTGTACTTTCCAAATGTATTGAATGCATGCTCGTTTTATTTAGACAATGAGCAGTGCAAGGTTCCTGAGTGTGTTGTTGGAGACCTCCCTGAGCAACCACCTGGTGAAGGCAAGTGTCCTCTGACCCATTATGTCCTACATACTTTATGATTCACTGTCCCGCATTACTTTATGAAACTTAAGGATTGACTAGTCTGTATTCACTTATCCTTGTTTACCTTTTGGGTTACCATGGTTAGCATGTTGCTATTGCCTTAACTTGATCAATGAACATGATGTGAACATTTATGATATGATACTATTATCCTGATTATGTGGATGATTCTATGATACCTTAGGGGGCTCAGGCCTTTTTCCTGAGTACCTCTCCGTAAGGACCTGTTCGTGGAGTGACCACCCAGGATAACAGTACAACCATGAGGGTGGAATGGGAGGCCCTTAGCTGATTAATTAGATGAACCTGGGGGCGTAGTTGGCTTTGCCGGAGGGCCGTCAATGGGGGCCGCAGCGTAGTGCTCGCTCTGCCAAGGTTGCGGTGCAGAGGTTCTTTCGATTTGGTTTTGTTAGTCACCCACCTTGGTGAGGTGTACTGTGTTTGTACGACTGGTGAAACCTAACGAGCAGCTATGCACCAGGGAAGTCTTTGTAAAGGCTATGTAGTGTATCCCTGGCCATTCACCTTGGTAGTGAAGATCGGGTCTGTACAACCCAGGCTGGAAAGGGATCACAACTTGTGGGTAAAGTGTACAACCTCTGCAGAGTGTTAAAAACTGGTATATCAGCCGAGCTCACGGTTAAGAGCAGCCTTGGGATCCTCTTTGATTAGAAGAACTTTGGATACTTTTATGATGATGATTAACAATGATGTTATAAAATTTGATCTCTGGTATTTCCTCTTTTGAGGAGGTACTTTCGGGTAATAACTGGGTTATTTACTAAAATTTGGCTCTACTAATAATAATAAATACTTGACTAACTAAAAGCAACTTCTTAACCTCAACTTCATATACAGCTAGTCCACTTTAGCCAAACGGGACATTTGCTGAGTACGTTGATGTGTACTCACCCTTGCTTTACACACCACCCCCACCCCAGGTTGTCCCCATTGTACTCAATGCTCAGGAGGTGATGCTGGCAACATGGATGACTTCAAGGAGTTCCAGGAATATGACGAGTTCTAGTTCTTTCTTAGTGGCAAACCCCTAGTCAGCTGCCTGTGTAGGCTTAGCATCTACGTTTCGTACTTCCGCACTTTGATAATTATGTTGAACAATGGTTATGTATTAGACTCTATGGATGTCTTGGGCATCTTGATGTAATAAAGTACCTTTCCGCTATTTATTTCGAGCATTGTGTGATAATGTCCAATTATGTAATCGTTGTGCACGTGAGTTTCTGATCCTGGCATGTACATGGTTCGCATTCGGTTTGCCTTCCAAAACCGGGTGTGACATCTATCCATGATCACATTGCTATGATTAAACAACAAAATGATCATATAGCTAAACTAGATGCAAAAATTGTCGAGCATGAACTAGAAAATGAAAAGTTTAAATTTGCTTGTAGCATGCTTTATAATGGGAGATGCCTTGGCATTAAGGTTGGCATTGGCTTCCAACAGGGAGACAATGTCAAGCTTAATGCCCCCAAGAAAGTGTCTAATTTTGTTAAGGGTAAGGCTCCCATGGCTAAGGATAACGAGGGTTACATTTTATATCCTGCTGGTTATCCTGAGCATAAGATTAGGAGAATTCATGCTAGAAAGTCTCAATCTATTTCTCATCATGCTTTTATGTACAAGAATGAGGCATCTAGCTCTAGGCATTCCACTCACATTAAAATGCCTAAAAAGAAATCTCCTACTGCATCAAATGAACCTAATGTTTCATTTAAAACCTTTGATGCATCCTATGTTTTGACTAACAAATCAGGCAAAGTAGTTGCCAAATATGTTGGGGGCAAACACAAGGGCTCCAAGACTTGTGTTTGGGTACCCAAGGTGCTTGTTTCTAATGTGAAAGGACCCAAGACTGTTTGGGTACCTAAGAACAAGGCCTAAACTTGTTTTGTAGGTTTATGCATCTGGGGGCTCAAGTTGGATAATTGATAGCGAGTGCACAAATCACATGACAGGGGAGAAAAGGATGTTCTCCTCCTACAAGAAAAATGAAGATCCCCAAAGAGCTATCACATTCGGGGATGGAAATCAAGGTTTAGTCAAAGGACTTGGTAAAATTGCTATATCTCCTGACCATTCTATTTCCAATGTTTTTCTTGTAGATTCTTTAGATTACAACTTGCTTTCTGTTTCTCAATTATGTAAAATGGGCTACAACTGTCTTTTTACGGATATAGGTGTTACTGTCTTTAGAAGAAGTGATGATTCAGTAGCATTTAAGGGAGTATTAGAGGGTCAGCTATACTTAGTTGATTTTGATAGATCTGAACTCGATACTTGCTTAATTGCTAAGACTAATATCGGTTAGCTCTAGCATCGCCGACTAGCCCATGTTGGGATGAAGAATCTTCATAAGCTTCTAAAGGGAGAACACATTTTGGGACTAACAAATGTTCATTTTGAGAAAAACAGGGTTTGTAGCGCATGTCAAGCAGGGAAGCAAGTTGGTACCCATCATCCACACAAGAACATCATGACGACCGACAGGCCGCTTGAACTACTACACATGGATCTATTCGGCCCGATCGCTTACATAAGCATCGGCGGGAGTAAGTATTGTCTTGTAATTGTGGATGATTATTCTCGCTTCACTTGGGTATTCTTTTTGCAGGAAAAATATCAAACCCAAGAGACTTTAAAGGGATTCTTGAGACGGGCTCAAAACGAGTTCGGATTAAGGATCAAGAAGATAAGAAGCGACAATGGGACGGAGTTCAAAAACTCACAAATAGAAGGCTTTCTTGAGGACGAGGGCATCAAGCATGAGTTCTCTTCTCCCTACACACCACAACAAAATGGTGTAGTGGAGAGGAAGAATAGAACTCTACTTGACATGGCGAGGATGATGCTTGATGAGTACAAGACTCCGGACCGGTTTTGGGCGGAAGCAATCAACACTGCTTGCTACTCCATCAACCGGCTCTACCTTCACCGAATCTTCAAGAAGACATCATATGAACTCCTCACCAGTAAAAAGCCCAATGTTTCATATTTTAGAGTCTTTGGTAGCAAATGTTTTATTCTTGTTAAAAGAGGTAGAAAATCTAAATTTGCTCCTAAGGCTGTAGAAGGCTTTTTACTTGGTTATGACTCAAACACAAGGGCATATAGAGTCTTCAACAAATCCACTGGATTAGTTGAGGTTTCTTGTGACATTGTGTTTGATGAGACTAATGGCTCTCAAGTAGAGCAAGTTGATCTTGATGAGCTAGATGATGAAGAGGCTCCGTGCGTCGTGCTAAGGAACATGTTCGTTGGGGATGTGTGTACTAAGGAATCCGAAGAGCATCCACAAGCACAAGATCAACCATCATATTCTAATCAAGCATCCCCACCAACCCAAGATGAGGATCAAGCTCAAGACATTGAAGAAGAAGATCAAGGAGATGAGCCACCTCAAGAGGATGACAATGATCAAGGGGGAGATGATAATGATCAAGACAAGGAAGATGATCAAGAAGTACAGGGTCAAAAACCGCCACACCTAAGAGTCCACCAAGCGATACAAAGAGATCACCCCGTGAACTCCATCCTCGGCGATATTCATAAGGGGGTAACCACTCGATCTCGTGTTGCACATTTTTGTGAACATTACTCTTTTGTTTCCTCTATTGAGCCATACAGGGTAGAGGATGCACTAAGGGATTCGGATTGGGTGTTGGCAATGCAAGAGGAACTCAAAACTTCACAAGGAATGAGGTATGACATTTGGTTCCATGTCCTAATCAAATGTTTTAGGAACCAAGTGGGTATTCCGCAACAAGCAAGATGAGCATGGTGTGGTGACAAGAAACAAAGCTCGACTTGTGGCCAAAGGATATTCACAAGTCGAAGGTTTGGATTTCGGTGAAACATATGCACCTGTAGCTAGGCTTGAGTCAATTTGCATATTACTTGCCTATGCTACTTACCATGGCTTCAAGCTTTATCAAATGGACGTGAAAAGTGCCTTCCTCAATGGACCAATCAAGGAAGAGGTCTATGTTGAGCAACCTCCCGGCTTTGAAGATAGTGAGTATCCTAATCATGTCTATAAACTCTCTAAGGCGCTTTATAGGCTCAAGCAAGCCCCAAGAGCATGGTATGAATGCCTAAGAGATTTTCTTATCACTAATGGATTCAAAGTCGGAAAAGCCGATCCTACACTCTTTACTAAAACTATTGCAAATGATTTGTTTGTATGCCAAATTTATGTTGATGATATCATATTTGGGTCTACTAACAAATCTACTTGTGAAGAGTTTAGTAGGATCATGATTCAAAAATTTGAGATGTCTATGGTGGGGGGAGTTAAAGTATTTTCTAGGATTTCAAGTGAATCAACTCCAAGAGGGCACCTTCATCAGCCAAACAAAGTACATTCAAGACATACTTAACAAATTTGGAATGAAGGATGCCAAACCCATCAAGACACCCATGGGAACCAATGGGCATCTCGACCTCGATATGGGAGGTAAATCCGTAGATCAAAAAGTATATCGGTCGATGATAGGATCTTTACTCTATTTATGTGCATCTCGACCGGATATTATACTTTCCGTATGCATGTGTGCAAGATTCCAAGCCAATCCTAAGGAAGTCCACCTTAGGGCCGTGAAAAGAATCATGAGATATTTAGTTTACACTCCTAAGTTTGGTCTTTGGTACCCCAAGGGATCCACCTTTAATTTAATAGGATATTCAGGTGCCGATTGGGCAGGGTGTAAAATTGATAGAAAGAGCACATCAGGGACTTGTTAGTTTCTGGGGAGATCTCTGGTGTCTTGGGCTTCAAAGAAACAAAACTCAGTGGCTCTCTCCACCGCCAAAGCCGAGTATATTGCCGCAGGCCATTGTTGTGCGCAATTACTTTGGATGAGGCAAATGTGACGGAACCTCCCAAGTAATTAGGCCCACCTACAGTTGTCCTTGTCCCACGGACCTCAGACAACCCTATAGGTGCCCCTGAACTACTTGACAAGCTCGGTATCTTTTCTTACCTTTCCAGGAACGTCTCACCCATCTTGCAGACATTATAGAACATCGGAGATAAAGAAATGCGGAAGCGATTACATAACTTACATTTATTAAAAAGTAAGATCACGTTGTTTATTACAGACCAGGAATATATAACGAGTGCAGAGTATTATTATTACACATACTAAGGGAGGTAAAAACTCCTCCCGACAGTCATTACACAAAAAGTTTTAATGGAGGATCCTTTCCTCCCGCACTTCATTCTTGCTTACCTTCATTAGGAACCACCTTGGTACAGAAGCAACAGAACTCTGCTGCTTCCTCACCTAAAAACAACAAGGGGATAAACCCTGAGTATGGAATTACTCAGCAAGTCTTACCCGACTAAGGAAAAGACTCTCAAGGGTATGCTGGTTAGAGGGATTCAAGGAGTGGCTTATCAAGAATCAAAGACTCCGTTTTGCAGAAAAGCTTACTACGAGTGGATCCTTAAAATCCAATTTTATTGTCAGGTTAAGTAAAATTACCTGCAGCTAGAGTTCCTTCTACCCTAGTTCAATCACTTTGCCTGCACTAGCCAATTTTCTTAACAACCCTTCAACTTTACTGGATTGCTACGTGTAAGTCAGTGGCCAAGTCTCCATAACTGTGGGGGATAGATATCCCCCGGGTCCACTAAAAGAGTAAAGGACCTCACGAAAGGCCCAAGGGCCCAATAAATCGTAAGGTTATTCTTTCGTGGGCCTGGGAAAAAACAACCAGCAACGCAGGGCGACATGAGGCCGGATTGGTGCAAACCCGGACGGCCCATAGCGTCGAGCGAGTGGCTGCAACAGAGATCCGACTTTCCCGCGTCGGGGCCTCCATGCAACGAAGCCACATGAGGATAAGTCGGCGAGGGTTACGTAAAGGATAATCTCGAGAGGTTCACTATCTTTTAGCCATTTGTTGTTATCTTATCCATGTGTACTGCCCCACGGTCGAGTATATAAGGCCTAGGGGGCACCCCTTCAGAACGATCGACCCATTACTTAGCCACCCACATCAACTCTCTGTATTCTCGATCCAGAGAGCTCTCTTGTAACCATATCCACCAAGCATACTCATCAGGACGTAGGGTGTTACGCATCACTAAGCGGCCCGAACCTGTAAAATCTTGTCCACCGTCCCTCGTGCGATCGGCACGAACCATTCTGCTACAGTTGTCGACACCTTCCTACTCCTAAAACACCTTGAGGGGCAACCCCGGGTGTGCGGTCGGACCCTAAACCCCGACAGCTGGCGCGCCAGGTAGGGAGTGTGTCGACAATCCAAGCTAGCTCAATGGCCATCTCCTTCTACGGCAAGATCGCCCTACGCCCTGGATCTATTTTCTGCTTCGGAACAATCTCATTCATAGCGGACGAAGAAGGAATTCTGCACCGTATCGCGGATCCGCCGGAAAAGGAGTCTTCCTCAACAAACTCCGAAAATACCGGAGAAGTGCAACCTCCGGCTCCCCGAAGGAAGATCACCACGACGGCAGCACCATTCTACCCCGACGTCCTCTTCATCGGAAGGGCGGAATCGCCCGCCATCTCCGACGACGAGCCGACTGTACCCGGGGAGGAACCGCCTCAGCGAGAGTCCCGTCGACGAAGGAACCGGCGCAGGAATGTTCGACGACATCACGCAGCCGGAGAGCGGAATCCGGAACAACCTGTCTCGCGAGACGAGGTCTCGGAGGTAGGAGAAACCCCGGAAGAACGCGTCTTCAGAGAGCGAAGGAACTCCCGACGACGTGATCGCCGGCGAGCTCAGGAACAGGCTGAGCAGGATGCAAGGCAACGTCGAGAGAATCCACTCTTCGGGCGCAATCTGAACCCCGACTTCGCCCGAGCCATGAACACGCCGAGCGAAGTCGGAGGGGTGCTGGCTCGGATAGCGGAAGGACTTCCTCGGACTCCTGACGCCGACGGCTACCGACGACTGTTCACCCAGGCGGCCAACCATCTTCTATCGCTTGCTCACCCGCCGAACGATCTACGACACGCCATCAACAGTCGCCGAGACGCGCGGAGTTCCATCAATGCTTCGCGGGAACGGCGGCATGAGAATGAAATTCGTCGTCGAGAGGAGTACGACAGGGATCATGGCGCCCCGACTCAGAGCCAAGCTACTAGGACTGAGTCGGCAACGGCTTCAACTGGCGGAACCACCCGGGGACGGTCGAGAAATCACAATCACAACTCCCCTCCCTGGGACAGGCATCGACCCCGGCGACAGGAGGACACGTGCGGAGTGTCCGCCCTTACTCCGCGCCTCAGGGCCATCCAATGGCCTCCCAACTTCAAGGTATCCAATGTTGACAAATATGAACCTAAGCAGGATCCATGGGGTTGGCTAGCCGTCTACACCACCGCTGCTCGAGCTGCCGGGGCATCCGAAGACGTGATGACCGCGTACTTGCCCATTGTCCTTGGGCAAGATGCGCTGCAATGGCTACGGCATCTACCCCGACACTGCATCGACGTCTGGGGAGACTTCAGTCGACGCTTCACCGCCAACTTCCAGTCCCTCTCCGACAAGCCGGCGCAGCCGTGGGACCTCAAATCTATCAAGCGCCGGGGGGACGAAACTCTCCGGTCGTACCTCAAGAGGTTTCAAACCATGAGGAATCGTATCCCCGATGTCACGGAGGCGGCTGTAATCGAGGACTTCTACCGAGGATCTAATGATTCGGCTTTCGTCCGAGCCATACTACAAAAGGCGCCGACCACCTCGGAGGAGCTGTTCCGGGAAGCCGACCTCTACATCACCGCCGACGAGCGAGCCCAGGATCTCATCGGAGGAGCAAAGCCCACGCCGGTAGCACCACGACGCGACGCGAACCAGCAACCTGACAAGCGGTGGGAGAAGAGGCCACGCGAAGAAGTGCACGCTGCCGGACCACCTGCCTCTCGCGCTCGAGGAGGACCTCGTGGAGGCGAACGCACGCTGGACGACATCCTCGACGCCCAGTGCCCGTACCACAAGGACATGCGACACACTCTTCGTAACTGCCGAGACTTCAAGCACTCCGTCGGACACGGCCGACCCTTCCAACCTCTACCTCCTCCTCCGCCGAGGGGAGGACCAGATGAACCGCGACAACCCCATCGGCAGGAGGAGGGAGGAGGAGGAGGAGCTTTTCCACGCGTTGACAGGGAGGTCAACGTCATCTTCGGCGGACACGGATCGCAGGAGAGCAGAAGACAGCAAAAGCTCAATGATCGCCAGATACTGGTGGCGACCATCGGCCCTCCCGCTCCATACCGGTGGTCGGAGCACCCGATCACCTTCACTCGGGCGGATCAATGGCTCAACTTCGACCACCCGGGCAAGTACCCGCTTCTCGTCGATCCGGTGATCCGAGAGAGCCGGGTGAAAAAGGTGTTAGTGGACGGGGGGAGCAGCATCAACATCACCTTCCCCCGGACACTCCAAAGCTTGGGAGTTCATCTCAAAGAGCTCCACGAGTCGGACACTCCTTTCTTCGGCATCGTGCCGACGGAAGGGGAATACCCGCTGGGCCACATCTACATGCCGGTCACCTTTGGAACTCCGGAGAACTACAGAACCGAGTTCCTAAGGTTTGAAGTGGCAAACTTCGACTGCGGGTACAACGCCATCATCGGGAGGCCAGGATTGGCCAAGTTCATGGCCATTCCGCATTACACATACATGATACTGAAGATGCCAGGGCCACAAGGGATCATAACTGTGCGCGCCGATTTCCAAGGCGCCGCAGAATGTTTCCGAGTGGCTATTCAAGCAGCCCTCACCGCCAAGCCATCGACAGCTCCCTCTGCAATGGCGAACTCTAAGCCTGAGGAGAGCCTCGCAATACCGGCGAATGAAGCTCAGACCGCGACTTCTATGCGGCCGGCTGAAGAGACCAAGAGAATCAACCTGGGGTTCGCCGATGAGCGCAAGACGGCCATCATCAGCTCCAGTTTGGATGACAAATAGGAAACCGCGCTCGTCCGGTTTCTGCAAGATAACCGAGATGTATTCGCATGGCAACCTGCGGATATGCCGGGAGTCCCGAGAGAACTGGCCGAGCACAAACTGAAGGTTTTTCCCCAGGCGAGGCCGATTCGACAGAAATTACGTCGTTTCACGCCTGATAAGAGGGAAGCCATTCGCGCCGAGTTAGCTCGCTTGGTCGCGGCTGGATTCATTAGAGAAGTACTACATCCCGAGTGGTTAGCCAATCCTGTTCTTGTACTCAAAAAGAATAAAGTGGACTGGCGCATGTGTGTTGATTATACCGATCTCAACAAACACTGTCCGAAGGATCCCTTCGGGCTCCCGAGGATAGATCAGGTGGTGGACTCCACCGCTGGATGTTCTATGCTGTCTTTCTTGGATTGCTATTCCGGATATCATCAGATTAGTCTGGCGAAGGAAGACGAAGAAAAAACGGCATTCATTACTCCTTTTGGCGCTTTCTGTTATACCTCCATGCCGTTTGGCCTCAAAAACGCTGGAGCGACTTACCAGAGAGCTATTCAAACATGCTTAGCCGATCACTGGGGCAAGCGTGTGGAGGCTTATGTGGATGACGTGGTGATCAAAACACAGGACTCAAAGGACTTCATCGAAGATTTGCAACTGGTTTTCAACAGCCTGAGGCGGTATAGATGGAAGCTTAATCCCGAGAAATGTGTTTTTGGAGTACCAGCCGGAAAGTTGCTCGGATTTATTGTCAGCCACCGGGGAATTGAGGCTAATCCGGATAAAATTGAGGCTATCATGAAGATGGAAGCACCTCGATCGTAGAAGAAGGTTCAGCGACTTACTGGATGCATGGCAGCTTTAAGCATATTTATATCCATGCTGGGGGAAAAAGGTTTGCCGTTTTACAAGTTACTCAAGAAGGTGGATAAATTTCAATGGACTTCAGAAGCACAAGAAGCTCTAGATGCTCTGAAAAAATTCTTGACAACACCGCCAGTACTGAAACCACCTCGGCGAGCTACATCAACTCAACCAGCCGAAGATTTGCTATTGTACATCTCTTGCACGACTCACGTGGTGAGCACCGCGTTGGTAGTCGAGCGAGTAGAAGAAGGGCATGCCTATCCAATACAACATCCTGTTTACTTCATTAGTGAAGTCCTCGGCCCCTCAAAGAAAAAGTATCCTCAAGTTCAGAAACTATTGTATGCAGTACTTCTAACTGCCCGCAAGCTGCGTCACTACTTTGACGACCACAAAGTCATAGTAGTCACAAGTTTTCCAATAGGGGATATTCTTCACAACAAGGAAGCCATTGGTCGAATAGCCAAGTGGGCCTATGAGCTAGGATCTCATGACATTGAGTTTCGGCCTCGCACTGCCATCAAAACCCAAGCACTGGTTGATTTCGTATCAGAGTGGACTGAACAACAAGTACCAGACAACCCGGAGATTGCAGAAGTATGGCGAATGTATTTTGATGGCTCACTCAAGCTGCAGGGAGCAGGAGCGGGGATTCTTTTCACTGCACCAGGAGGCGAACACCTCAAGTACGCCCTCCAGCTGCTATTCCCGGCCTCCAACAATGCAGCCGAGTATGAAGCCTTGATCCATGGATTGAACATTGCCATATCATTGGGCGTCAAAAGATTAATGGTATATGGGGATTCTCTGGTAGTCATCAGCCAGATAAATAAGGAGTGGGATTGCTCAAACGATTCGATGGGAAGATACTGCACTGCCGTCCGAAAACTGGAGGATAAATTCGAGGGTCTAGAATTTCATCATGTGGAGAGAGATCGGAACGCGGCAGCCGATGCACTGTCCAAGCTAGGGTCCAGTCGAGCTCAGGTCCCACCCGGGGTTTTTGTGCAAGAAATTCTGCAGCCAAGTATCTCATTGGGTCAAATGGAAGAATGCAACATCATAGATCAACCCGAGTCAGATCCCGATGACTGGAGAAAGCCAATCATTAAGTACATAAGGAATGAAGAAGAACCAGACGATAAGAACTCGGCAGAGCGCATTGCAAGACAGTCAGCTCACTATACACTTATTGGGGAAACATTATACAGAAGGGGTGCATCAGGCGTCTTCATGAAGTGCATTCTCCCGTCCACTGGAAAGCAACTCTTAGAAGAGGTCCACGCTGGACAATGTGGGATACATGCAGCCTCCAGAACACTAGTTGGGAAGGTCTTCAGGTCAGGATTCTATTGGCCAACAGCAAAGAATGATGCAGCCGAGTTAGTTCAGAGGTGCGAAGCCTGCCAATACTTGTCAAAGCAACAACACCTGCCAGCACAGCAGCTGCAGACCATACCAGTAACCTGGCCTTTCGCATGCTGGGGGCTGGATATGATTGGACCTTTCAAGAAAGCTCAAGGGGGATATACCCATGTGTTGGTAGCGATTGACAAGTTCACTAAATGGATAGAATTCAAGCCCATCGCCTCCTTAACTTCTGCTAAGGCCGTGGAATTCATACAAGACATAATATTCAGATTCGGGATACCAAACAGCATCATAACTGATTTAGGATCCAACTTCACGAGTTCAGAATTCTTTGACTTCTGCGAGCAAAAGAGCATTCAGATCAAGTATGCGTCTGTAGCCCATCCAAGAGCCAACGGGCAGGTTGAACGAGCTAACGGGATGATATTGGATGCACTTAGGAAAAAAATTTTCGATAAGAACGAAAAATTCGCAGGAAAGTGGATAAGGGAATTACCCTATGTTGTTTGGAGCCTAAGAACCCAACCTAGCCGAGCTTTGCATGGAAACACTCCTTTCTTCATGGTCTATGGGTCGGAGGCAGTGCTGCCTGCTGATCTCAAGTTTGGGGCGCCAAGGCTGATCTTTGAAAGTATAGCAGAAGCTGAGACCACTAGGCTGGAGGACATAGACGTACTCGAGGAAGAACGGCTAAGCGCAGTAATCCAATCAGCAAGATACCAGCAGACTCTAAGGCGCTATCACGACAAGGCTGTGCGGCAACGATTCTTCTCAGTAGGGGAGCTCGTCCTTCGCCGAATTCTAACGGGAGAAGGACGACACAAGTTATCACCCTTATGGGAAGGACCCTTCATAGTAGCAGAAGTCACTCGGCCCGGATCATATCGCCTCACTCAGATGGATGGCACGGAAGTTGGGAACTCCTGGAACATAGAACACCTGAGAAAGTTTTATCCTTAGCAGTACCTCAAAACTGCTGGGATAATGATGATGTACTCTGTAAAGTGGAAATATGTCATCAATAAAGAAAAGGTTTCAAGGATACTCAATTTATTTACGGTTGACTTGCATTCTTAATTAACTCGGGGTGACCACTATGCCCTGCTAACGGAGCAATCGACTTAAGTCGGCAACGACTTAAGGCGGTGCGACATGCTCACGCTTACTTAACTCGGGGTGACCACTATACCCTGCTAACGGAGCAATCGACTTAAGTCGGCAACGACTTAAGGCGGTGCGACATGCTCACGCTTACTTAACTCGGGGTGACCACTATGCCCTGCTAACGGAGCAATCGACTTAAGTCGGCAACGACTTAAGGCGGTGCGACATGCTCACGCTTACTTAACTCGGGGTGACCACTATGCCCTGCTAACGGAGCAATCGACTTAAGTCGGCAACGACTTAAGGCGGTGCAACATGCTCACGCTTTACTTAACTCAGGGTGACCACTATGCCCTGCTAACGAAGCAATCAACTCAAGTTGGCGGCCACTTAAGACCAATGTAACACGCTCGCGCCTATATAATTCAGGGGATGATTTCCATATCCCACAGACAAAATTCATAGTCATCATGCGTCGTAACTACCAAACTCATTAACTAAAAAATTCTGATACAATGGGAGAGTAACTATGTTATTCAAATAAACCGGTGTCCTCTAACAAATGTTCAATCATGCAAGCTGCGCGCTTGGAGCACGCGAAATGTTTTCTCTATTTTGCAATGTCTTTTCCAGGAGCAGTTGACGAAGAAGGACGACTCGAGGAATCAGGGGCAGCGTTCACGTCAGCCCTTATATCTTCAGGAACGACTACGCCAGGTCTCCTCATCAAAATTCGTCCCGCTCGAATGGCCTTATCCATGGCCCTATCGCGCTGGGCTCTCAGAGTACTGGAAGTCTCTTCAGCAACCTTGACAGCCAACTGGGCAGCCTCTAGCTCCTGGGTAACAGATTTCTTGGAAGCACGCAGATTCTTGATGACAACGTCTTTAGCCGATATCAACTCCCTAAGGCGAATCACATCATCCAAGGACTCCTGCAGCTTATAGCGAAGATTGTTTAACTCCTCCATGGAAAAGCGATGACTCCTCTCCAGAATAGTCAACGAATTGCTAGAATCTCGATACAACCTATCAAGATTGTCACGAGAAGCGGCAAGGATGCGTTTTTCTTCCTGCAAGCACAAATCAGTTCCTTCAGAAAACCAGGCAAATAATAGGAGTATAGCAAGGCAAAAGCACAGTTTCGTATTTCACCTTTTCAGAGTCGAGCTGAGCATGCAGGGAAGAACTCAACGCGTTGGCATCATCTAAGGCGGCAGAGACTTGACTCAGCTCAATCTGACCTTGAGAGTACTTTTCCTCAAGATCAGTGCATCGCTGAGACAGTTCAGCCCAATCTTGAGAATGTTTCTCCTCAAGTAGTGTAATCTGTCGAATCATTCCTAGCGAAGGATAACCAAACAAAGCGAGGTCAGAAGGTAAAACAGTCCACAACAAGCACGAAGAAAAGAAAAAAGGGCACTAACCAGCGTTAGTCGCCTCCAACTCGGATACACGGCGATGAAGAGATACCGGATTCCAACACGAAAAGGATGAAGCTACTTCTGGGATAGGAGCACCATGCAATTTCAGCTGGCTGGTCATCCCATCCACCAAAACCTGATGAGAAGAGCAGATGAGCATAATGGCAAGAGTTCATGTAAAAGTCAAGCTAAGAAACAGCACAGTACCTGGAGGTTGGAGAAGAACGAAGGGATCCCCAAGTCAGGAGAAATCAGATGATAACCAGGCGCAAGGTCATCACCCGAAGCAGCATGCAATGGAACAGTGGGAATCAGTTCATCTCCTTCAACAGAGCCGGATACCCGATCAACGGGGAAGCTGCCCTCCAAAGCGACGCCCCGGTCTGAAGTTTGGGCCACCACCATGCAGCCAGAGTGAGGAGGTGACCCAGCGTGAACGTCCATGGAAGTGCCGGAAGGAGACCCTGTTTGGGCACCCTCGGGGACTGGGCCATAGTTGGCACTGCCCACTTGAGCTGGATTATCCCCGGCAGCACCCTCGGGGGCTGGGCAGTAGCTCGCACTCTTCGCCCGGGCTAAGTCATCCCCGACGACACCCTCGGGGGCTGGACATGTGTCAACACCATCCTTGAGGTCCAAACTTTCAGCAGTAACCATCTCTAAGGTTGATGGGCCCTCGGCTACTTCCATGGAATCAGGACAATCCAAGTTAGCATCCCGACCCTCAAGATCGCGCTCTAAGGTTGATGAGGCACGGGATGACCTCAACCCAGTGTCCGGCACGGCACCACAAGCTTCCGTCACATCATCATCCACTGGCCCTGATAACAAGTCCTCTGGGACCATATCCTCGAGAGTTTGATCAAAGTCGGCCAGGGATATGTTTTGCAGACCAACAAGAGCAGATAAAGCAGGAGAAGGAACCCCACTACTTTCCCCACTGGCGAGGAATTGCCGACTGTTCTTCCGAGTCAGAGGAACCTCATTCTCTTCCTCTTCGTCGTCTTCATCAGCAACACTGGCAACACACCCATTGGGATCAGCAACAGTCATACCACACCCATTGGGATCAGCATCAGCAAATTCAGGCGCAGGAACCTCCTCATCGGCAGGAACCGAGGGACCAGCACCCTGATCCAAACTAGATACTCGCCGAATACATCTCTTCTTCTTTTTCTGCTCATCAATAGAAAGATCAGTCTGATTGGTTCGGCGGGGACGCCTCGAGCGAGCACGGACAGGTCTCTGAACATCCAAGATTATACCGACCTCTGGGAGAGGTGCCACTGCCAATGTCTCAGCAGGAGTAGCGTCAGAAGAATCTTCAGCCAACATGTCAAGCACGGCATTCATTTCAGCATCAGTAGGATCCAAAGGCACCTCGAAATGGATTTGTCGTTCATCATCAGGGATTTTCCCAAGTGAGGCAACCAAAGCACTAACCTCCTCATCAGAGGGCCGCGTTCTAAGGCCCAAATTGCCATCAGTCGCAGGTGGGTTTGACACGAAACGAGTGAAGGCCTTAGCAGGAGGCAGATTCTAGGCTGAATACGCCACCGGAGCACCAACATTGGATACTTTGCCTCTGAGAATCATCTCCAGTCGGCTCACCAAATCTGCAGAAGGGATTCTTCTATTGGTAACTCGAGTTGGGTCGGCTAGTCCTTGATACAGATAAGCCGGGTGGACCCTATCTTTCAGTGGCTGAATGTTTTTGAAAACGAAGTCAGCAACTATGGCTTCAGCAGTTAAACCCCTCTCTTTCAATAGCCCAACTTCAGCTAGCAGCACACTGGCCTTAGCCACCTCCTCGTCTGTAGGAGACTCGGTCCAGCTCGGGGTGCGAACATCTGGCTGTCTTCCTGACCGGGGGGGAGAGAATTTCCATAGTTATCAACTATAAACCACTCCAGGCGCCATCCCTTAATGCTGTCTTTAAGGGGGATCTCGAGATATTCAGTTTTCCGTCCCCGGCGCATCTCCAAGCTGGCACCTCCAACCAACTGATGCTGTCCCCCGGCCATCCCAGGGCGACAATGATACAGGTGTTTCCACAAGCCAAAATGCGGCAGCACGCCAAGAAAGGCCTCACATAAGTGGACGAAGATAGAAATTTGCAGAATTGAGTTAGGGTTCAGATGGGTTAGGTTGATGTGGTAGAAATCAAGAAGACCACGGAAAAAGGGAGAAATAGGAAGGCCAAGGCCGCGGAGAAGAAAGGGAGCGTAAACCACGGACTCGTGGGTATCCTCCGTCGGGACCGTAGTCCCGTGGCAAATCCGCCAAGAACAGAGTTCCCGTGGAGGAAGAACCCCGATGGACACGAGGTGGAGGAGTTCGGTTTCAGAGATGATGGACGTGTGGTTACCTGCGAAAGGCAACTGGCTGTTGGGATCAATTGGAGGAATCACCACAGCGGAAGAACTCGCGATTTTCCTCTTGGGAGCCATCTCGATTTCACCAGTGAGCAAATTGGAGGCAAGCGCAGAGAGGATTTGGAAGCAGGAATGCAAGAACTAGGGCGCGGAAAGCAAAGGCGGCTAAAAGTGCAACTCTTATGGGATATTCTCGGACCAGATACCGTTTCAAAAAGTGCCCAGTCATCACTCGGCAGTTATTTCCGAAATCCCAGCATGCCACGTGGTCATTCGGCAGTTATTTCCCAAAAAACTGGTGGGCCATCTCCTTACTCGGGTGTTAATCCTCGAAATAACTCGGCGTTGCCTCTAAAATGCCGACGTCACTATTCAGTCACTCGGCGTTGCCTCTAAAACGCTGATCTCGAGTTCAATCGTTCGGCATTACTTCTAAAATGCCAACGTTGACCTTCAATCACTCGGCGTTGCCTCTAAAACGCTGATCTCGAGTTCAATAACTCGGCGTTGCCTCTAAAATGCCGACGCCACTATTCAGTCACTCGGCGTTACCTCTAAAACGCTGATCTCGAGTTCAAAAACTCGGCGTTGCCTCTAAAATGCCGACGTCACTACTCAGTCACTCGGCGTTGCTTCTAAAACGTCGATCTTGAGCTCAATCGCTCGGCATTACTTCTAAAATGCCGACAACGACCCTTAATAACTCGGCGTTGCCTCTAAAACGCTGACCTCGAGTTCAATAACTCGGCGTTGCCTCTAAAACGCCGACGTCACTACTCAGTCACTCGGCGTACCTCTAAAACACTGATTTCTAGTTCAACCGTTCGGCATTACTTCTAAAATGCCAACGTCGACCTTTAATTACTCGGCGTTGCCTCTAAAACGTTGATCTCGAATTCAATCGTTCGGCATTACTTCTAAAATGCCAACGTTGACCTTCAATCGCCCAGCATTACTTCTAAAAACATTGATACAGACTGCAATATTGCTCGGAAGCATCAGTATAACGATCAAGCTGTTCGTCTATGGTCTCAAAAGAACCAGATTTATAGTCAAACAAAGTGAGTCATCAAGAGGGAACCAAATTCATTCTTCATTAAAGGGAAGTGGCAATACTTACAAATCAACTCATTATGAGTTGATACTTCCCTATTTCTACTACTATACTACACTCTACCGCTACTACTACTACTACGCTACACTATACTACTCTACATTACTAATACTACTACATTATCTAACTATACTATTTCTAATCTATACTAATATTTAAAAAGACCAGTGGCATCTAGCCACTGGCCCTGCCCCTGCCCCTGCCGCCGCCGCCGCTCTTGGTGCCGCCCCTGCTGCCGTCGCCCCTGGTGCTGCCCCTGCTGCCGCCGCTCTTGGTGCTGCCCTTGCTGCTGCCGTTGCCGCCGCCCCCGCCACTGCCGCTGCTGCCGTCGTCGTCGTCGTCGTCATCGTCGTCGTCGTCGTCGTCGTCCCCGCCCTCGCCGCCGCCGTCCGAGTCCTCCTCATCCGAGGAGTACTCAGACTCATCCGAGCCCTCGAGCCCGGAACGCTCGACGGCCCGGATGTACGACCAGACCTCCGCGGCTATCCCCTGGGAGTCGTCCGAGTCATCGGACGACGCCGGGGGAGAGACGGGAGCCGGGGACCTCTCGGACTCGGAGGAGAACTCCTCCTCCGAGTATTCCGAGTCGCCGAAGTCCTCCGATGGAGGAGTCGGCTCGCGCTTGCGCTTGTCATTTTTTCCCATGGAGGCAAGAAGAAGAGAAGAGAAGGAAGCAGTAAGGAATAGCGAAGGGATGTGAAGAAACCAGAGGGGCAACAGCGTTATTTATAGAAGAGAAAGGCAACCGCTCACCTCCAACCGCGGTCACTGAACAGTCGCTAGGCATTCAATATACACCTCCACCCGTCCAAAGACACGTCAGGCGGCTGACGCCGTTTCATGCAGCACTACACCCATTGGGACTCCAGTCAACAGCGCAAAGGATATGATTACACTCGCCGTCCCATCACATTACAACTCAGAAGCAGCCGGTTAAAACACTCAGCGTACCAAGCCGTCCCTTGCCCACACCCATTGGGGGGGGACGCCCAAGAATTGTCAGTATATTTTTCAAAATGGTCACATCTGTACAGAGCATGCAGTGAATGCCTCAAGACAAAAATGAGATATCAACAAGAGTTAAAGGGAAGCCAAGTATAGCCAGCAGAGTGCAAAATATGGTCGACAGACATGACTTGAAGACTAGACAGAGAACGTCCATCGAATGTCCAATCAAGTGCAGAGTAAATACACTATGCTACCTAGCAAGATATGGAAGGATTGCAAATTCAGCTGCAAAAGACAAAACACATGCTGACCTCTGAAGCATAATATTGATGACATAGCACGGATGACATCATGCCAACTTTTTTATAAGCAGAAAGAGTAATTTTCAGCAAAAGGACACAAAAAGAAGACCTTCAAGCGAATTATCCTCAAAAAATCCACTTGAAGGTCGGGGGCTACACCCATTGGGTGCACCTTCGGTGCACCCCATGGATTGTCATTCTAAGCCAGGATAGCACCAATTTCTAAGGGCATGGGACAAGATTAAGAAGCCAATCCTCAACTGGAATAAAGGAACACAAATGGAAGTAATCTCTGCTGAAGACCTTCGAGTAGATTATTTTCTAAAATCTACTCGAAGCTCGGGGGCTACACCCATTGGGTGCACCTCCGGTGCACCCAATAAGGTTCAGAATCCTACAAACAGGAATGCCGATCTCTAAGGCACAGGCACGAAGCTAGATTTTGGTCAACAAGTGATCGAAGCAGGAGAGAACAACAGGAAGCCATCTTTCTTCAAATCACCTACAAGCTGGACCTGAGATCTTCGGGTTGATTACCTCTAAATTAACCCAAAGATCGGGGGCTTGTGGGGGATAGATATCCCCCGGGTCCACTAAAAGTGTAAAGGACCTCACGAAAGGCCCAAGGGCCCAATAAATCGTAAGGTTATTCTTTCGTGGGCCTGGGAAAAAACAACCAGCAACGCAGGGCGACATGAGGCCGGATTGGTGCAAACCCGGACGGCCCATAGCGTCGAGCGAGTGGCTGCAACAGAGATCCGACTTTCCCGTGTCGGGGCCTCCATGCAACGAAGCCACGTGAGGATAAGTCGGCGAGGGTTACGTAAAGGATAATCTCGAGAGGTTCACTATCTTTTAGCCATTTGTTGTTATCTTATCCATGTGTACTGCCCCACGGTCGAGTATATAAGGCCTAGGGGGCACCCCTTCAGAACGATCGACCCATTACTTAGCCACCCACATCAACTCTCTGTATTCTCGATCCAGAGAGCTCTCTTGTAACCATATCCACCAAGCATACTCATCAGGACGTAGGGTGTTACGCATCACTAAGCGGCCCGAACCTGTAAAATCTTGTCCACCGTCCCTCGTG
Source organism: Zea luxurians (assembly GCA_029449295.1). Classification (NCBI taxonomy): domain Eukaryota; kingdom Viridiplantae; phylum Streptophyta; class Magnoliopsida; order Poales; family Poaceae; genus Zea; species Zea luxurians. The sequence continues at coordinate 193,555 of JAOPSE010000629.1, forward strand.
CGATCGGCACGAACCATTCTGCTACAGTTGTCGACACCTTCCTACTCCTAAAACACCTTGAGGGGCAACCCCGGGTGTGCGGTCGGACCCTAAACCCCGACAATAACCGCGGAGGTACGGCGATCCGAATCGATTATACTCAGCTGAGGATCTCCGATCACACGACATATGTAGCACTTAACCCTTGCATATGTCAACCCACCACCGAGTTTCTTAAGACCAGATCAGGTTCACGCAAACCGAGAGCACAGATACACCACCGTCCAGCCTCTTGCCACGGAGGGTACACGCTACTCTCGCCACCGCTCCACGCCCATTTCGTATTATCTTATTCTGGCCTTAGTCCACCCGAGGCAAAGCTTACCCATGACGAGGCATGTGACCAGTTAAAGGGTCCTCGGTCAGCAGGCTTACATCGAGACGGCCCTTAATCGACTCAGACGGAGACACTACACCGAGACTCTCTTTCTCGTGCAAGTCACCCGCCCGGTCTCAGCTTAATCATTAACCCCAAAGGTTGGTACCTGGCAGAGGTACATCTTTTCCAATGTTGAATCCATCAAGGCCTTTGACAGATTCACCATCAAGTTTTATTTTGAAAACAACCCTCCCACTTTGCCAAACATCTTTTGTAAAACAAATCCTTTTGTTTTGCTAGAGCAATACTAAGCATAACAAACCCTTTTGTAAAACAGGGTATCAAGGAAGGTAATCAAATTCCAAGGAAAGTAATGCAGGAATTGTTTAAGCAATCAACTCCTAACACCTAATGCATCAAGCAAGTGAGAAAGATTTTAAAACACAAGGGGGGTGGCAAATGCACTGGGGCTTGCCTTTGTTAACAGGTGAGTCTGGCTCGGATCCGCAAATATCAAAGTAAAAGCAGTTGCCTACTTGAGAATCCGAGGGTGGTGGTGTCCTTTCTTCGGTGACTTCCTCTTCTTCTTCGTGTTCTAACATAACCATATATATGTATAAGAATGGATGCCATGGGATGCTCATGAGGGTGCAAAGATAATATAAACTTATTATCTAGGTCTTGAGTTAACTTTCCTTCACGGTACTCCGAGAACTTAGGGTTTCCGGAGTCAGTAAAGGAGTTCATAGGGCAGGGGGGTGTTTTGGGGTTTGGTGATCAAACAAGGTCCAAATCAACCCAAATTCTACCCAAGGCTTCTAAATAATATGAGGAACTCATATAAAAATTTTGAACATTTTTGGAATTACAATTTATCTTTTAAAAATCCAGAACTACTACTTTTAACTACTTTAAATGCCTTAAAATTCCTTATTTAACCTAAAAATCACAAAACTATTTTTATTAAATTCTAGGGAAAATAAGAAACCTAGGAAAATTGGTTTCACAATTTTATCATTTTTCTACTGTTTTCTATAATTGTTTTAACTCTGGAGTAAAAAGAAAAAGAAAAGCCTATGAATAGTACTGGGCTGATTTCAGCCCAGTGGCCTAGCTAAGAAGGAGAAAGGCGCCCGCGCGCGCCCGCGCCCTGGCGACCTTGCAAAAAGAGCCTTGGGGTTTCGGTTAATCAGAACGGACGTCAAACACTATTTAATAGAGTCACTGACGTTTGCAGATAGACCCCTGCACTTCCATTTATTCTTGGTTCGAAGTCCCCGACGGCGTTCACGCCCAGCCGAGCTCAGGCGAGCACCTACGCCGGCCGATTGGGACTAATACTGGCGTTCTCCGATGACTAACACCTAATTCGTACCCTAATCGAGGTTTCCCCTAACTTAATTTTGCCAATCACGCACTAGAATTCTCTGGCCACGGCGGCCGAGAACATCGTGGCTTGGCGTTCGCATTCCCGGTGATCCTTGGCAGCCCAGTTCAATTGGATGGGTCGGTAAGCATCACAGATGCATGAGAACGCTTAAACAAGGGAGCAGAAGATGGGAACTGACCGGAGTACGACTGGCGACGGTGAGGCTTGTTTCACGGTGGCGGAGAACGAAGTTGGGGGAAAACTCGAATTCGAACTCACTGGTGGATGATTGCTAACGATTAGCGGGGGCTGGCTAGCTGATCACTTTGCGGAACTGGTGGAGGGCTCAATTTATAGACTCCAGAGGCGGCGGCCGTGAATTTTGAGCAAGACGCGCGGTGGTCGGAGGTGAGGAAGAACACTGGCGCACGCGAATTAGTGTCCTACGCCGTGGCGACCTCACCGGCGTTGATTTGACAGCAGTAGCGAGTTATGGCGACGTGGTGGAAAGGTTAAGCCACGCGGCGCACGGCCGGGAGGCGGTGGTCGTCGGTGAGCTTATCGGCTTCAGCCGCAAAGTAGGGGAGAAGGCCACGGTGAGTCACCGGAGTGACCTCCAGCTCACCGTCGGCGAAGATCCTTACCCCGCGATGTTATCAATCCACCCCGCACGCGAATCTTGACGCCGGCGACATGTATCACGGCGGGGGAGATCACCGGCAGTGGGATTTTTCTGCTGCGCTCATTCTGATCTGTTTGGTCACTGTACCATGGTGAATGCCCTCCAGTTAGTCTGACAGGCAGATTTTGGGTCACTTTTTCTCTGATTTTCAAATGGTAACACACCTAGTGATCTATAGCAAAGTTGTAGTGCTATAATCCAACTATAACTTTGCTATGATGTGTACTCACAAAAAGTCACTGGATCCCCTTCAAAATCGAGCTCAAAGTTCATCTCATAACCCTGTTAATCTGAAATTCAGACTTAAGGCAGTCTGACAGTCCATCTTTGATTGGGTTTTTCTCCAAATTTCTCATAAGATCATGGCTTGAACCCTTAAACAAAGTTGCTCTCCTATGTTTGGTCTTTAACTTTGATGTGGTCACCTAACATGAATTCTCACTATTTTGAAAGCTACACAGCCCCAAAGTTGGGCCTATAACCCTGTTTTCAGACTTAGCATAGGAATCACAATTGAGGTCCTTTTTGCAAATGAGTCCAAAACTTAGGATTTAGCTTTCAAATTCACATATATGTGAACCAAATGACTTAAAGTACTTATTTTACTTGGTTTTTGCACTTTAGCCCAAAAGTGGACTAATTTTGCACATAGGCCCCTAGGGTTTGGTTTTAGGGTTTTCCAGGGTTCTAATTGAGGTTTTTGGTATCCCAGGGGTTTAAATGTGATTCAACTTTATGTTTGAGGATATTTTATGACTTTTTCCCTAAAGTCTTTAGGTTTTCTCATCTTGAGTTAAGTTTTACCCCTTTAACCTCTATTTAGGGTTAAGTCTCTTAACCAGGGTTCTATTTGCAAAATACTAAAACAATTCAACTTGTTTGAAATTTTTGCCTAGTGAATGCACTCTAGGTGTATCAAACATATACAATGCCAATGCTTATGATGCCATGCTCAAGTTATAGTTACAGTAACACCAGGGGTGTTACATCCTTCCCCCCATAAAAGAATCTCGTCCCGAGATTTAAAGTCCTAGGGTGAGTAATGGAAAAGGAAATGTGTCACATTCTTATTTCTTTATTTCTGGTACAAGGCAGGGGTGGTGTGGGGGTTCATTGCAATAACTAAATACACTTTACAAATTACATGAGGCTAGAAAGCCTGGGAAATTCTTATTCAAGAAGTCTTGAGTTTCCCACGTAGCCTCTTCCTCAGAATGTTGGTTCCATTGTATCTTGTAGAACTTGAGAGTCTTTCTCCGGGTGACCCTATCCTTTTGATCCAGAACTCGAATAGGATGTTCCGAGTATGTTAAATCTGGTTCCAGGACAACATCAGTCACTTCAATGGTTCGATCGGGAACCCAAAGACACTTCTTCAATTGCGATACATGGAACACATTATGTACAGCAGACAATGTTTTGGGAAGTTGAAGTCGATATGCCACTGGCCCATATCTTTGAAGGATAGGAAATGGACCAATGTACCTGGGTGCAAGTTTCCCTTTAACCCCGAAACGCGATACTCCCTTCATTGGTGAAACCTTCAAGTAAACATAGTCCCCTTCAAGAAAATACAAGGGCATTCGCCGTTTGTCTGCATAGCTCTTCTGCCGAGCTTGGGATTTCTTCATATTATGAATAACTTTCTGAACCTTTTCCTCGGCCTCCTTCACTATGTCAGGCCTAAAGAAATACCTTTCTCCAGGTTCAGACCAATTTAGCGGAGTTCGACACCGTTGCCCATATAAAGCTTCAAAAGGTGCCATCTTGATACTTTCTTGATAACTATTATTGTATGAAAACTCCGCCAAAGGCAAACATTCATCCCATTTTGGTGAGAAATCCAGGACACATGCTCGCAACATATCTTCGAGTACTTGATTAATCCTCTCAGTCTGTCCACTGGTTTGTGGATGATATGCCGAACTATGGAGCAACTTAGTACCCAAGGATTTGTGAAGTGCTTCCCAAAACTTGGCTACAAATTGAGGTCCACGATCTGACACAATGGTCTTCGGAACACCATGCAGACTAAGAATACGAGCAATGTATAATTAGGCGTAGACAGTAACTGGGGAATCTATCTTAACCGGCAGAAAGTGAGCAATCTTCGTAAGCCGATCAATTATAACCCAGATAGAATCATACCCTTTTGCAGTCCTGGGCAATCCCACGATAAAGTCCATACTTATATCTTCCCATTTCCATGTTGGGATCGGCAAAGATTGTAATGGACCAGCAGTTTTCATGTGTATGGCTTTGACACGTCTGCAAGTGTCACACTTAGCCACATAGCGTGCAATTTCAATTTTCATCTTTGTCCACCAGTAGTGCTGCTTTAGATCATGATACATCTTAGTGCTTCCCGGATGAATAGAATAGCGACTAAGATGCGCTTCATCTAAAATTTGCTGGCGGAGTTCTTCATTCTTCGGCACTACTATGCGGTTATTGAACCATATCACACCTTGATCGTCTTCTTTGAAACATTTGGCTGTTTCAGCCTTTATCTTCTCCCGTATGTGCTTCACACCCAAATCATCCTTTTGAGCATCAATTATCCTTTGCAAAATGATTGACTCAAGCTTTAGCTGATTCAGGGTCCCTTGTTGGACCATCCCCAGGTTTAGCTTTTCCATCTCTTGACATAAAGTGTTGTCAGAGGTCTTCACCATAAGACAGTGGCAGGAAGCCTTACGGCTCAGTGCATCTGCCACAACATTGGCTTTGCCTGGGTGATAATGAATTTCCAGTTCATAGTCCTTAATAAGCTCAAGCCATCGCCTTTGCCTCATATTCAACTCTGACTGGGTGAAGATATACATCAAGCTTTTATGATCTGTATAAATATGACAGATATTTCCCAGCAGATAGTGACGCCAAATTTTTAGGGCATGAACCACAACAGCTAGCTCCAGATCATGAGTTGGGTAATGCTCCTCATGTCCGCACAACTGCCTTGAAGCATATGCAATTACTTGGCCCTCTTGCATTAATACACAGCCGAGTCCACTGCCTGATGCATCACAGTATACATCAAAAGGCTTAGTGATGTCCGGTTGAGCCAATACCGGAGCAGTGGTTAATAATGTCTTCAATTGCTCAAAGGCTTCATTACACTTAGAAGACCAATTGAATTTAATGTCATTCTTCAATAAACTTGTGATTGGCTTCACAAGCTTAGAAAAATCCGGTATGAATCTGCGATAATATCCAGCTAGTCCAAGAAAACTCCAGACTTGGTGAACAGTGGTTGGGGGTTTCCACTCCAGAATATCCTTGACTTTGCTAGGATCTACCGCAATTCCCTTGGCAGATAACACGTGCCCCAAAAATTGAATTTCCTCCAGCCAGAACGCGCACTTGCTGAACTTGGCATACAGCTGATGTTCCCTCAGGCGCGTCAATACAATCCGTAGATGTTGAGCATGCTCCTCTTCATGTTTAGAATATATCAAGATATCGTCGATGAAGACCACCACGAACTTGTCCAACTCGGGCATGAACACCGAGTTCATCAAATAGGTGAAGTGGGCAGGAGCATTTGTGAGCCCGAAAGACATTACCAGGTATTCAAACAATCCATACCGCGTAGTAAACGCGGTCTTCGGTATATCCTCGGGCCGAATACGGATTTGATGATAGCCCGACCTGAGATCAATTTTGGAAAATACCCTCGCCCCAGTCAGTTAATCAAATAAGATGTCGATCCTTGGAAGAGGGTACTTATTCTTGATGGTGACCTCATTCAGGGGTCGATAATCCACGCACATTCGCAAGGTTTGATCCTTCTTTTTAACAAAAATGGCGGGGCAACCCCATGGAGACGAGCTTGGCCAGATGAATCCCTTATTCAGTAGATCTTGTAATTGAACCTTCAATTCCGCCAACTCATTAGGGGGCATACGGTACGATCTTCGGGAGATGGGAGCCGTACCGGGCTTTAGCTCAATTACAAATTCTACATCTCTTTCAGGGGGCAGTCCAGGTAAATCTTCCGGAAATACATCTGGGAACTCACATACTACCGGAATATCTTTGATCTCTGGTACAATGGCTTCATATACTCTACCAGAAGCTTTGGCTGGATTGGTTACGGGGAGAGACAAAAGAATCTCTTCTTGATTATAGCTCAACCTGACGGTTCTGAGTTCAGTGTTGAGAATTGCCTTGTGTTGGGTTAACCAATTCATACCCAAAATTACATCTATATCCTGGCCTTTCAGAACAATCATGTTAGCAGGAAAGTTCCGTCCGGCCATTGTTACTGGCACTTCATAGGCCACTTCTCGAGTAAAAATATGTCCCCCAGGTGAATGAATTTTAAATCCCTCTTTTGATTCATGGCATGCAATGTGATGTTGCTCCACAAATTTCTTGCTAATGAACGTATGCGAAGCACCAGAATCAAAAAGAATAATTGCAGGGTGACTGGCCACGGGAAACGTACCCATCATCACCGGCTCTCCTTCCGGTGTAGTGGCCACTTGGGTGTAATATACACGCCCCGTCTTCCTTGTATTTCTCCCCACAGTATTTCCCTTGGGCTGAGTTGGCTTCCCAGATCCTTGCTGAGCATTGGATTGATTTTGCTTGGGATACGGGCAGTCTTTAATAAAATGTCCCGACTTGCCGCAATTGAAACACCCAGTTGAAGAGCTGGGCAAGGCAGGGAATCGAGTGCCTGGGGCACCCGGCTGATTTGGGGGAGATTTGGGGTGACATCCCGACCCCCAGATGTTCCTGCTGCGTCCTGTCCGCGAGTCCTGGTCGGCATCTGAGGCAAAGAACATTTGAAATAAACATAATATGCCAAAGAGACCTTCCATTTTACATTACTATAAAAAGTAATGATACAGACTCGATTTTACATAACAGGACACATTACCCATTATACAAAAGTTCAACCTTTCTACTTCTACAAGCTATACTACTACTCCTGCTTATTCTTGGTAGCTTCATCGTCAGGGGAGGGAGACCATACGTCGACCAGCCTCAAAGAAGGAGGGGGCCTAAAAAGGTCTAACTCGCCACCAAGCGCTTCGCCCGCAGTGTGCGAGGGTCCGGCTTCAGACCTGACGGGATCCGAAGGGACATTTGGGTGTAATTGCGAATACAGTACATGAACTTCTTCATGTAAAGTATTGCAATATACCTGCAAGTTATCAATAGCAACGCTAAGTTCGTTGACTCGTGCTCGAGCCTTCGCTTCCTTAGCTAAAGCTACCGAACGAGACTGCACTGCCCAATCAAGTGCCAAATCTCGGTCAGCTAGTTGATCTTGCAGGGTGCGGATGTAACTTCTTAAATCATTTATCCGTTCACCGTCCGCAACCCATAGATTAGTCCTGCGCTGTAACTCCGCTTGGAGATGATTCACGCGAGCTTCGAGATCACCAATAGGATTGTTGCTCCCGCTACTGCTGTTTTGCTCTTGCTCTCGTGGGGCAAGCTGATGCCGAGGCACACCAATGGGTCCAGTATGCTTACGTGTCGTTTTCCTTGTACGTGGCGGCATTTGCTAAGGGGGAAAAACTTATTAGTATAATTCTTAGCATGATGCATGAATAAGTACAGAATCAACCTTAGTCGATTCAACCTTCTATACATTGCACTCCTTCTATCTGGTCCTTGAAATAAACTCTTCAGAAATACTTAGGTAAGAAGAGAAGCAATTTTCTAGATAAGTCTTAGAAAATCCTTTTGAAGATGCCACATAATATCTGGCAAGAAGGGCTACGCTCCGATACCAGCTGTGACGGAACCTCCCAAGTAATTAGGCCCACCTACAGTTGTCCTTGTCCCACGGACCTCAGACAACCCTATAGGTGCCCCTGAACTACTTGACAAGCTCGGTATCTTTTCTTACCTTTCCAGGAACGTCTCACCCATCTTGCAGACATTATAGAACATCGGAGATAAAGAAATGCGGAAGCGATTACATAACTTACATTTATTAAAAAGTAAGATCACGTTGTTTATTATAGACCAGGAATATATAACGAGTGCAGAGTATTATTATTACACATACTAAGGGAGGTAAAAACTCCTCCCGACAGTCATTACACAAAAAGTTTTAATGGAGGATCCTTTCCTCCCGCACTTCATTCTTGCTTATCTTCATTAGGAACCACCTTGGTACAGAAGCAACAGAACTCTGCTGCTTCCTCACCTAAAAACAACAAGGGGATAAACCCTGAGTATGGAATTACTCAGCAAGTCTTACCCGACTAAGGAAAAGACTCTCAAGGGTATGCTGGTTAGAGGGATTCAAGGAGTGGCTTATCAAGAATCAAAGACTCCGTTTTGCAGAAAAGCTTACTACGAGTGGATCCTTAAAATCCAATTTTATTGTTAGGTTAAGTAAAATTACCTGCAGCTAGAGTTCCTTCTACCCTAGTTCAATCACTTTTCCTGCACTAGCCAATTTTCTTAACAACCCTTCAACTTTACTGGATTGCTACGTGTAAGTCAGTGGCCAAGTCTCCATAACCGTGGAGGTACGGCGATCCGAATCGATTATACTCAGCTGAGGATCTCCGATCACACGACATATGTAGCACTTAACCCTTGCATATGTCAACCCGCCACCGAGTTTCTTAAGACCAGATCAGGTTCACGCAAACCGAGAGGACAGATACACCACCGTCCAGCCTCTTGCCACGGAGGGTACACGCTACTCTCGCCACCGCTCCACGCCCATTTCGTGTTATCTTATTCTGGCCTTAGTCCACCCGAGGCAAAGCTTACCCATGACGAGGCATGTGACCAGTTAAAGGGTCCTCGGTCAGCAGGCTTACATCGAGACGGCCCTTAATCGACTCAGACGGAGACACTACACCGAGACTCTCTTTCTCGTGCAAGTCACCCGCCCGGTCTCAGCTTAATCATTAACCCCAAAGGTTGGTACCTGGCAGAGGTACATCTTTTCCAATGTTGAATCCATCAAGGCCTTTGATAGATTCACCATCAAGTTTTATTTTGAAAACAACCCTCCCACTTTGCCAAACATCTTTTGTAAAACAAATCCTTTTGTTTTGCTAGAGCAATACTAAGCATAATAAACCCTTTTGTAAAACAGGGTATCAAGGAAGGTAATCAAATTCCAAGGAAAGTAATGCATGAATTGTTTAAGCAATCAACTCCTAACACCTAATGCATCAAGCAAGTGAGAAAGATTTTAAAACACAAGGGGGTGGCAAATGCACCGGGGCTTGCCTTTGTTAACAGGTGAGTCTGGCTCGGATCCGCAAATATCAAAGTAAAAGCAGTTGCCTGCTTGAGAATCCGAGGGTGGTGGTGTCCTTTCTTTGGTGACTTCCTCTTCTTCTTCGTGTTCTAACATAACCATATATATGTATAAGAATGGATGCCATGGGATGCTCATGAGGGTGCAAAGATAATATAAACTTATTATCTAGGTCTTGAGTACAACTTTCCTTCATGGTACTCCGAGAACTTAGGGTTTCCGGAGTCAGTAAAGGAGTTCATAGGGCAGGGGGGTGTTTTGGGGTTTGGTGATCAAACAAGGTCCAAATCAACCCAAATTCTACCCAAGGCTTCTAAATAATATGAGGAACTCATATAAAAATTTTGAACATTTTTGGAATTACAATTTATCTTTTAAAAATCCAGAACTACTACTTTTAACTACTTTAAATGCCTTAAAATTCCTTATTTAACCTAAAAATCACAAAACTATTTTTATTAAATTCTAGGGAAAATAAGAAACCTAGGAAAATTGGTTTCACAATTTTATCATTTTTCTACTGTTTTCTATAATTGTTTTAACTCTGGAGTAAAAAGAAAAAGAAAAGCCTACGAATAGTACTGGGCTGATTTCAGCCCAGTGGCCTAGCTAAGAAGGAGAAAGGCGCCCGCGCGCGCTCGCGCCCTGGCGACCTTGCAAAAAGAGCCTTAGGGTTTCGGTTAATCAGAACGGACGTCAAACACTATTTAATAGAGTCACTGACGTTTGCAGATAGACCCCTGCACTTCCATTTATTCTTGGTTCGAAGTCCCCGACGGCGTTCACGCCCAGCCGAGCTCCGGCGAGCACCTACGCCGGCCGATTGGGACTAATACTGGCGTTCTCCGATGACTAACACCTAATTCGTACCCTAATCGAGGTTTCCCCTAACTTAATTTTGCCAATCACGCACTAGAATTCTCTGGCCACGGCGGCCGAGAACATCGTGGCTTGGCGTTCGCGTTCCCGGTGATCCTTGGCAGCCCAGTTCAATTGGATGGGTCGGTAAGCATCACAGATGCATGAGAACGCTTAAACAAGGGAGCAGAAGACGGGAACTGACCGGAGTACGACTGGTGACGGTGAGGCTTGTTTCACGGTGGCGGAGAACGAAGTTGGGGGAAAACTCGAATTCGAACTCACTGGTGGATGATTGCTAACGATTAGCGGGGGCTGGCTAGCTGATCACTTTGCGGAACTGGTGGAGGGCTCAATTTATAGACTCCAGAGGCGGCGGCCATGAATTTTGAGCAAGACGCGCGGCGGTCGAAGGTGAGGAAGAACACTGGCGCACGCGAATTAGTGTCCTACGCCGTGGCGACCTCACCGGCGTTGATTTGACAGCAGTAGCGAGTTATGGTGACGCGGTGGAAAGTTTAAGCCACGTGGCGCACGGCCGGGAGGCGGTGGTCGTCGGTGAGCTTATCGGCTTCAGCCGCAAAGTAGGGGAGAAGGCCACGGTGAGTCACCGGAGTGACCTCCAGCTCACCGTCGGCGAAGATCCTTACCCCGCGATGTTATCAATCCACCCCACACGCGAATCTTGACGCCGGCGACACGTATCACGGCGGGGGAGATCACCGGCGGTGGGATTTTTCTGCTGCGCTCATTCTGATCTGTTTGGTCACTGTACCATGGTGAATGCCCTCCAGTCAGTCTGACAGGCAGATTTTGGGTCACTTTTTCTCTGATTTTCAAATGGTAACACACCTAGTGATCTATAGCAAAGTTGTAGTGCTATAATCCAACTATAACTTTGCTATGATGTGTACTCACAAAAAGTCACTGGATCCCCTTCAAAATCGAGCTCAAAGTTCATCTCATAACCCTGTTAATCTGAAATTCAGACTTCAGGCAGTCTGACAGTCCATCTTTGATTGGGTTTTTCTCCAAATTTCTCATAAGATCATGGCTTGAACCCTTAAACAAAGTTTCTCTCCTATGTTTGGTCTTCAACTTTGATGCGGTCACCTAACATGAATTCTCACTATTTTGAAAGCTACACAGCCCCAAAGTTGGGCCTATAACCCTGTTTTCAGACTTAGCATAGGAATCACAATTGAGGTCCTTTTTGCAAATGAGTCCAAAACTTAGGATTTAGCTTTCAAATTCACATATATGTGAACCAAATGACTTAAAGTACTTATTTTACTTGGTTTTTGCACTTTAGCCCAAAAGTGGACTAATTTTGCACATAGGCCCCTAAGGTTTGGTTTTAGGGTTTTCGAGGGTTCTAATTGAGGTTTTTGGTATCCCAGGGGTTTAAATGTGATTCAACTTTATGTTTGAGGATATTTTATGACTTTTTCCCTAAAGTCTTTAGGTTTTCTCATCTTGAGTTAAGTTTTACCCCTTTAACCTCTATTTAGGGTTAAGTCTCTTAACCAGGGTTCTATTTGCAAAATACTAAAACAATTCAACTTGTTTGAAATTTTTGCCTAGTGAATGCACTCTAGGTGTATCAAACATATACAATGCCATGCTCAAGTTTTAGTTACAGTAACACCAGGGGTGTTACAGCAAACCCTTAGGGACTATGGCTACAAATTGAGCAAAGTCCCGCTCCTATGTGATAATGAGAGTGCAATCCGCATGGCGGATAACCCCGTTGAACACAGCCGCACTAAGCACATAGCCATTAGGTATCACTTTTTGAGGGATCACCAACAAAGGGGGATATCGAGATTGCTTATGTTAGCACCAAAGAACAATTAGCCGATATCTTCACCAAGCCATTAGATGAGAAAACCTTTACCAAACTTAGGAATGAGCTCAATATTCTTGATTCTCGAAATTTTGATTCAAACATTGCACACATAGCTCATTTATATACCTTTGATCATATCTCTTTTATGTCTATGACTAATGTGTTTTCAAGTTTATTCCTATGATAAGTCATAGATTGAAAGGGAAATGGAGTCTTCGGCAAAGACAAGGCTTCCACTCCACTCTATCGGTATTATTTATCCTTCGCCGTCACTCCGCACCACTCTCCACTTTGGTATAATCTTCACTCTTATTACTCATACCATTGAGGAGAAAGTAATAGGGCTCTCAAACGTCTCTGTTTTTGGCGATTAATGTCAAAGGGGGAGAGAAATATAGCCCAAAGCAAAAGGACCGCACCACCACCAATTTCAAAGTTTTTTAAAGAAGTTTTCAATTAGCATCTTATGATGAAAATTTTTAATAGACATATTTCAAATTGGTATCTAAAAATATTTGATCTTTTTCAATTGGTAAAACCCTCTTGAACATTAAGAGGAGAATTTCATCCAGGGGGAGTTTTGTTTAAGTCAAAGGAAAATCATTTGAAACAGGGGGAGAAAAATTTCAAATCTTAAAAATGCTTCTCTAAATCTTATTCATGTACCTTTGACTATTTGCAAAAAGAATTTGAAAAGATTTTCCGAAAGAATTTGCAAAAACAAAACAAGTGGTGCAAATGTGGTCCAAAATGTTAAAAGAAAGAAAGCAATCCATGTATATCTAGTGAAAGTATAAATTGGTTAAATTCCAAGCAACCTTTGCACTTGTCTTATGCAAACTAGTTCAATTCTACACTTATATATTTGCTTTGGTTTGTGTTGGCATCAATCACCAAAAAGGGGGAGATTGAAAGGGAAATAGGGTCAAACCTTTTCCTAAATGATTTTGGTGGTTGAAATGCCCAACACAAATAATTAGACTAACTAGTTTGCTCTAGATTATATACTCTACAGGTGCTAAAAGTTCAACACAAACCAATAAAAAGATACAAGTTAGGGTTCAAAAGAAAGGAGCAAAAGAAACCGAAGAGAACCCTGGTTTGGCACACCGGACTGTCCGGTGCCCCAGGGACCGTACAGGCTGAACTCTTCACCTTCGGGTTTCTGAGGCCGCTCTCCGCTATAATTAACCGGACTGTCCGGTGTGCCAAGCGGAGCAACGGTTGCCAGTGCAACGGTCGACTCCAATGGTCGACTGACAACGTGAACAGTGCGCGGACAGTTCGCGCAGAGTCAGAGCAGCGCCAGAAGGCGCACCGGACAGTGAACAGTGTCTGCCCGGTTTCCCAAGATGTCAGAGCTCCAACGGTCGAAACCGTCAGAACCCTAACGGTTCGGTGATGTGGCTGGCGCACCGGACTGTCCGGTGCGCCCATCGACAGACAGCCTCCCCAACGGTTGGTTTGGTGGTTGAGGCTATAAATACCCCCAACCACCACCACTTCAAGCATCCAAGTTTTTCAGACTTCTCATTCAATACAAGAGCTAGTGCAATCAATACAAGACACAATTCAATAGAATCAAAGCCTCTCCAACTCCCAAATCCACTCCAAACAAATAGTGACTAGAGAGAGAGTTTTGCTCGTGTTCTTTGAGATCTTGTTCTTGGATCGCTTTCTTCATCCCCATTTCTTGTTCTCAAGACACTTGTAATCAAAGCAAGAGACACCAAGTTGTGGTGGTCCTTGTGAGGGTCTAAGTGACCTATTGATTAAGGAGAAAGCTCACTCGGTCTAGGTGACCGTTTAAGAGAGGGAAAGGGTTGAAAGAAACTCGGTCTTTGTGACCACCTCAACGGGGACTAGGTTTGCAAGAACTGAACCTCGGTAAAACAAATCACCGTGTCACTCGCTTTATTTCTTGGTTGATTTGTTTTCGCCCTCTCTTTTGGACTCGAATTTATTTCTAACGCTAACCCCGGCTTATAGTTGTGCTTAAAGTTTGTAAATTTCAGTTTCCGCCTATTCACCCCCCTCTAGACGACTTTCATCTGCGCTGAAGCTTATTCTGATTCCGAAGCTCCTATAACACTTAGCAATATGGTAATAATAAATGATTAGTCGTGTTTTTAAGGACATTCGGAAAACGAAGACCCCAACAATGGGTAAAACAATATTTTTAGGCGCAATAAATCTAATAGATGTTGCATTCAAACTAAGCAGGAATTGAATTAAAATATTTGAGTTAATATTAATCAATTTAATAATTATTTATAATAAGCATAGGCTACAACTATAATCTAGATTAACTAGATTGCCTAGCTAATTAATATTGATTAATCAAACAAATATTTATTTATTTATTTAAAACATGTGGTGTGATTAAAGCAATGTTATTACTATGTACGCAAAATTAATATGAACCTAACGCAATTTGAACAAATTAAAACAAAATATTTGACTTAGAAGATATCGTATTTTTTAATAAATTAGTAGGGCTCCATGGAAATAGGTGACATGACGTGATCTAATTGGTTAGATTTATTTGTTAAAGATATGAAATATTAGTTTATAAATACATGACCCAACTGATGCAAACTTATCATGCACCTGAAAAGGCCGAACCCCAAACAGTCCACAAGAGATTAACTCAGACGAAAATTCACTGTTTCCATGTGTGCTTATCCATCTAATCACGTGGGTTCTATTGGGAAACACCTATGAACAGGTCCACACATCCCCTATATATATGAAGGGGTACTGTCGATTGCGCGGACCACAATCGATCCAATCAATCAAATCTACTTTATTTACTTTGTTCTTCATTGAATTATGAGTAGAAGTAATCTAGACTGAGTTTAGCGTTTTCCCAACCTCAAATCTTCATCCCTCTTAGATCTCTACGTCATCTAGGGGATCTCGAGTGGCCTGCCGACCTTGGGGCACATCTTGGAACTCTCCTCCCCGACGGGTACCACACGAGGAGGCGAGTTCTAGGGTTCTTTACGAGGAAGACGACCCTCTATGCACTCGTAGACCGTTCGGCGCGTGAGAAGAAAAGATCTGCTTCTATTGTAGGGTCATGACTATTCGCACCACCGTTGAAAGCATCGCCAGGTGGTACATCGCGTGTGTTTGGGCTCAAATCGGAGCCAACACCCCCATAAGGGCTTGTTTGGGTAATCTTGGATTGGAGTGGATTGAGCTAGTATAAGGTGTGTTGAAGTGTAATATGAACTAATTTTTCTTTCAATCCTTAAAATACATCTCAATCCACTTCAATCCCTCTTTATCCAAACAAGGCCTAAAAGAACAACCAACCACATTGATTCATGCTTTAAGATTGATGTTATATTGCTTTAAAATTGTTGGGCGTGGATACGTGTCACGATTCACGAACGAAGCCTGCGTGGTGCTTGTGTGCAGCCGGCTGCAGTGCAGGGATTTCTTTTCCGATTGTGCTGGCCAAAATCGACTGGACACTCAAGCTGGGTTGCTAGGTGGTGATCAGAGCAGAGGCACAGCTTTGATAGGAGGGAAGGCTAAAACACTGGTGGTGGTGAACTTGTCGCTGACGTCGACCTGGTCCGCCGACATGCCGGCCGGCAGCTGCCACTCGAACGCGTGCACCAGCGACGCTAGAACCAGCGGCACCACCCGCTCCGCCATGGGCACGCCGGGGCACAGCCTACGGCCGGAGCCGAACGGGACGAACTCCAGCTGCTTCCCGCGGAAGTCCAGGTCCCTGGCCAGGAACCGCTCCGGCAGGAACTCGTCGGGCCTCTCCCACGCCGCCGGGTCGCGCATGATCGCCCACGAGTTGAAGATCACAGTGCAACCCCTGGGCACCGCGTAGCCGCCGATCTGCACCCCGTCCTCCACGGCCTTGTGCGGCAGCAGTACGGGCGCCGCCGGGTGCAGCCGCATGGCCTCCCTCACGACGGCCTGCAGGAACGGCAGGCCCGCCGCGTCGGCCTCCTCCACGGCGTCCCTGCCGCCCAGTGCGTCCCTGACCTCCGCGCGCAGCCTGGCCATCACGCCCGGGTTGCGGAGCAGCTCGGCCATCGCCCACACCACGGTCAGCGCCATGGTGTCGCTCCCGGCCGCGAAGATGTCGAAGAGCGTCAGCGTCACGTTGTCGCGCGTGATCTTGCCCGTGGACTGGAGGTCTAGGAGGATGTCGAGGAAGTCGCCGCGCCTGTCCCCGCCCTTGCTGGACGTGGAGGAGGAGGAGGAGGCCAAACGGCGGTCAGTGATGTCGTCCAAGACCTGTAGGACCTGGCCCAGTTGCACGGCCACCCGGCGACGACACCCCTGGAGGTCGAGCGCGCTGAGGAACGGGAAGAAGTCGGAGACGTTAGGCTGGGCCATGCACTGCATGAGCTCCTCCAGGAGCTCCTGCAACCCGTGGGCCGCCGCCGACGACTCGGCGGTGCCCATGTCGACGACGTCGATGGAGAACATGGCAGTCGAGACGAGGTTGGCGACGCCGCCATAGACGGCCTCTTTAAGATCCACCACGGTCCCGGCCCGCGCGCGGAGGTACCCGATCAGGTCGCCGACCTTGCGCTCCCGCGCGGCGCGCGACGCCGCGAGGCTGCGCGGCGACAGGACGTGCGCGGCCATGACGCCGCGCAGGGTCCGCCAGAGCGGGGCCGAGCTGGGCAGCGATAGCATGGAGCGGTCGCAGAAGCCGAGCGCGCGCTTGCTGTCCGGGACGGGGCGCGCCGCGATGCGGCGGTCGTGCGCCGCGAACGCCTCCCGTGCGGCGTCGCGGGAGGAGACGACCACGGCCGGGACCAGGCCCAGGTCGAGGCGCATGACGGGGGCGCCGTGCGCGCGGGCCAGGCGCGCCAGCGTGTGGTGGAGGCTGCCGGGCGCGCGCCGCAGGTCCAGCAGGTTGCCGATGAGCGGGAGAGGACGCGGGCCCGGCGGCCGACGACGCCCTGAGGAGGAGCAGCGGCGGTGCTGGTTGGTCAGGTAGCAGACGACGACGGCCAGCATCGTCGTCACCCATAGCCACCACCAAAGCTCCGGCGTCGCCATGTCTTGATGGAAGAAAGCTCGTGTCGTGCTCGTGCGCGCGCAGCATTATTTCACTCTACCGGAGCTTCGTTGGGCCGCCCAAGTCGTAGGAGACGTCCCCCGCTTGGTACGCAGCTTCAGCTGCTGAGACGTGGTGTCGCTGTCAGATAGATCTGTCGATTACGGTCATTTATTAGTGTACGTACGTGCTGTCAATGAAACCGCGACACAGCTGCTGCTACATGCATAGGAAAGGAGTAGTAATTAATACACAATACCCGACGTGACGTATACGGTCGAGCCGTGGAGGGAGTAGAGTTGGCGCCTGCTATACGGAGCCGAGAGCCCGGCCGTCCAGGTACGAGTACGACACGTTGAAGTTGATTTTTTTTTTCTTCAAGGAATTAAAGGGGGAAAATAGGCAAAAAGGAAGGAGGAATCCAAAAAGTCGTCGAAATTGCTCTCTCAAGCAGCAGCAGCAGAGGTAGATGACAACGGCGGTTAATAACTTGGCAAGTTCGTCGTGGCAAAGAATTAGTGGCGTCTTCGCTTCCGCTTCCGCCCTCATCACGGTGGTTTGCATACTCCGTCCTTGTCCACGTCGAGTTGTTTCACTTTTCAACACAAATTGCCACCGGCAGTAATAGGACAGGATTGAAAAGACATTCCAACACAAAAGAGACCCACTGTGACTATTGGATTCCATGAGCAATTATTAGATTGCTCATTATCCCGACGCAATATACAGCGCCATGCGTAGATGTTTCTCAACCTGTCCACTGTACAGCACCATGCACGGTACAGTCTGATACGGGTGGTGGTGCTTGTGCGATGACCTGCAAACACTGGAAAAAAAAAATTGCGTGCTTGTGCGCTATTCAAACTCTCACGAGGTCATATGTGATAGCTGTGGCCGGCCGAGTATTGCTAGGACAATAGCTTGCTGGCCTAGCCCAACAAAAAACAATAGTAAAAAAATCTAATTCTTAAGGATATTGGACATCTCACATGCCATATAGACAAGCAGGATGGCGCAGAATACATGGCATATAATTTAATAAATAGAAATATAATGATATGTACAACTTTGATACATCAGTTCCATTTTCTAAATACAAGAGATAGTTAAAAAACTATATGCTACAATACTGAGTATCTAGACCATAAATACAGTTAAAAGATAATATGTGCAGATAGTCGTGTAGAGACGGGCTCTTCGCGAAGAGCTTGCGTCTTCTATTTTTTTTCTATTAGCCCTCAAGAGACCTCATATTAAATAGAGTTATACATGCCTAAAAAAGTTTTATGGGAGAGAGGGGAGTTGGTATACACTATTTTCTAGACAAATGTTGACATGTCATCTTAGAAACAGTTGTGACGAACTTTGCATTGAGAATAGCCTAACCTTGTGTTTCCTGCTCCCAGCTACCGTATCTGTCATGACGTAGAGCCGTGCGTGCGGAACGAGCCGTCGTACGCTTTCGCCCTCCAAGGCTCCAACGAGTCAAATCTGGTCGTCCGGCCACCCGCCTCCCCCCGTCCGCCTCATGCCCGGCCAGCCGCCTCCAATGAAGAGTCGGCACGGCGCCGGCCGTCGGGGAACGCTCGCCGCCTGTACCGCTTCCGCCTTTCACCGCGTCAGTGTCGTCTAGAGGTAGCAACGGGTACAAACCCGCTGGGTTTTGCCGTCCTAAACCCGTACCCGTAAAAATATCTATGCCCATTAAAAAACCCGTACCCATGACGGGTTTGAGATTTTGCCCAAACCCGTACCCATCGGGTTAACGGGTACCCATGGGTTACCCGCGGGTTTCATCTCCAATATACTTGTTCTTCTCATAATCAATAAGTATCGTAATGATTAATGATATCATGATCCAAAATCTATGTAATGAACAACGAGTTCATGATTTGGTATAAAAATTATTAGTAGAGAGAATGAAATACAAATAATAAGTTGTATAATTAAGTGACCTTGCACTAAGTTATCCATCCACCACATATATAACGCTATTAAAAACTATAATAGCAAGCAAGCAACACTCTCACCGACTACTGATACATTCACCAATTGATAAAAATTATGAAGTAAATAAGGAATAACAAGTTTGTTGTTCGTTTATAAAATAAAATGACAATATGCACTAGGTTTGGTCGGGTTTAAAAAACTCATGGGTTCACGGGTTTGGGTACTATAGGAACAAACCCGTACCCATAAACCCGCTGGGTACAGATTTATGCCCATTAACAAACCCATGGGTATGAAAATTGACCCAAACCCGTACCCTAATGGGGTAAAAACCCATCGGGTTTCGGGTACCCATTGCCATCTCTAGTGTCGTCCCGAGTAGAACGAGCCGCCACGAACAGAGCTTCGCCCGACCGCGCTCTGTGGACCCGCCCCCACCAAGCTCCGTGGCTCGTCGAACGCTGGCTCCGCCCTTGGCCGCTGAGCGCTGACCTAGCTCGCCAGTCCGCCTCGTGCCTATAGGTGCGGTCCGCCACAGGCCCGTTAGGCCCGACAGATAAATGGACCATGCCCGGTCGACCTACGTGCCGCAGACGTGGCCCGACACAATGGGGTTTTGAACCCACAACCTCCCTCTATGAGGCTGAAAGCGTTATATGTAAGAGACTAACCAGTAGAACTCTAGTATATTTGTTGTAAATAGTAAATATAAAATCTAAATATATATACTATGTTTTATAAAATAAAATAAAAATATAATCGTGTCGGGCCGGGCCGGCACTGTGGACCGAGGTAGCGGCCCAAGTACGGCACGGCTGTCGTGCCGGGCCCGGCCCGACACTATTAAATGGGCCGTGCTTCGGACCGGCCTATCAAGCATAGCCCATTTGGCCATCTATACTGGTGCTCTTGCTCTCTACGGCTCTGCCCAGGTGGAGATTCTTATCGCTAGTATAAGTCTTATTTTACTGAATTTTCCTAATTTTGAATTGAATTATTTCGAGACATGTAAAGCTTAGTACTTAATAGCCAACTAAAACTTGTATAAACCTTATCTATGTCTCACTAATTTGCATCTCAGACATGTATGGTGTCTTTGGATAACTGGACCGGCCTGTCCGGACGCATGCAAGCTTTATTTGTTTGGATGCCTAGGCGGTGTTTAGAGCCTAAATGGAGTCGTGCAAAAACAATCCTAGAGCTTGTCTCAGCGCATACGCCTAAATCGAGTGTTTCTTGTGGACCTGGATGGGTGCAGCGCGCGCTCGCATAAGAGAAAGCAAATGGATCATCCATGTGTGGGATCGATCTCCAGCAAGATGGATCCAACGGTCATCCTAGACCTTTGACCGCGTCTTGATCGGGGGCACCCAACTCTACATAGTTGGCGAGCCCCTATCACACTGCGCTATAAATAAATGGATGAGGTCAGCGGATCAGATGACGCATTTTGCTAAAACCGCATTCTCCACCAACAAACCCTTACATCGATCTAAGGGAGGGTGTGCAATCAGTGACAGTAAGACATCGCCGTTCTTCGCCGTCACCAATCACGTTGCACCGACCATCTCTGCCCTAGCACAGATCTTCATCAACGAACCTAATGGTGGCTAGATCTACGTTTCCTACTGATGGTAATGGTCTAATATTGTTTTGTGCTAGAAGTTAGGAACCCAAAATTGTCCAATAGAACACATTTTACCCCACTGATCTACCCCTAGAGAACCTGTTGGGTCTAACACCATGCAACCAAACAGTTGCTCCACTCAAACAGGCTTTAATGAATCATGTAACCAAACAAGGCCATATTGTATGGTCGGAGCCTAGACAAATATAGCCTGGTTGAGGAATGCAAACATGACCATAATAGTCGGTTCATATTTATGTCGTTAGCAAAAGCTTGATTTTGGTGCGTCTCTGTAACACCCCAAAATTCTATTTTGGGTAATTTAGGAAAACTCATTCCATGGCTTAAATAAATGTGTTTTCAAATAAGTGAGTATATAAAATATTCTTATTTGAATCAGTTGTACCCTCTGGTATATTTAAGATCTATTCTCTAAAAGAATTAGTAAGGTAATATCTTAATAAAAATTATACATTAGAAAATGTTTTATCCTAAAACAAATGATTCTTTTCAAACTTCTCTTATTTTTTCTCATCTATTTCTGTTTTACCCTAACTATTCTTATCTCTTCTTTTATAAAGACAAAAGAGGATTTTACACATTGGAATCATATACCCGAATTGTCCCTAAGTATCAGGAGTCCTAATCATAGAAATAAAAAAAATATTTTTGTAGGTACCTCTATGCTTGAATGTTTATTCTTATGATACCTATTTGATTTGGTTCTTTGATTGAGTGTGATGAAATGTGGAGTAATGCCACAGTTTCATCTGCATATATAATTAGGCAAAAAATGTTTACAAGATAACTACTCGATTTAGATTATCCCCCATTAAAATACATATTTATCTTAATATATTCAGCTCATCTTAAAACATTATATCTTATCCTAATATGTTCATCTTGTCCTGATAAACATACCACCCTAGAGTAATAATCATGATATAATCCAAATTAATTAGATCTTATCTAGTCATATCAATCCAATCTAATAAGATCTAATCTAATCTAATGTAACCTATTAGATTAATCTAACCTAACGAAGTCTAACCTAAAGTCGATCTAATGTAATATGAGTTACTTAACAGGTTAGTTAATACTGGTGAAATAATTATACACTACTCCTATAAACATGTTTTAACCTATTTCACTTAATCCTAAATTGGTGTCTTAGACCAACTTGGCCATGACCTACATAATGAGTTGTATAACCTATATAGCCCAACCTAGAAGCAAAACAACTAAACTTGATTCTACCTATTCTCATTTAGCTTAAGCCACCTACTAAGCCATCTACTCTACCTAGTAATAAGCTATTTGGTTTACCTACAAACCTATGTTAACCACATGTCCCTAACTCGAATGACAACACTATGACCGAGAAGAGAAGATCAACCTCATCAACAACAGATAAGACTCAAACCTGATCACTCGACGAATCAGACAAATCAAGACTCACCATCTAGGATGGAACCTTTCTTTGTGTAGTCATTCTTGCCATAACCGTATCTCATCTTACCTAATAGATGGCTAGAAATAAAAAGAGATACATATGCTCTCCTAATCACCTACTAATTAAAAAAGAAGAAAGACTTTTGATTTTTGAATCAATTAGAAACTAAAAGCTTAAAAAAAGAGAAGCCAACCAAACTAACTGTATCTCTTTTCTTACTAATCTCAAGGACGAGATTATTTTTAAGGGGGTACGATTTGTAACACCCCAAAATCCTATTTTGGATAATTTAGGAAAACTCATTTCATGGCTTGAATAAATGTGTTTCCAAATAAGCATTTATATAAAATATTCTTATTTGACTCGGTGTACCCTTTCATATATTTAAGATATATTCTCTAAAAGAATTAGTAAAGTAATATCTTAATAGAGATTATACATTAGAAAATGTTTTATCCTAAAAAATAAACATGAACTGTTGAATACAGATTTAATTTGACTTCGCATCCAAAATGATATTTTCAAAACAATATGTCAGTATGCATCACATATTTAAAAAAACCCAAATAAAGGGATAAAATAATTAGTATGCTAATAAATTTCATCCATATTGGGATTTCTTGACTGTGCATTCTAATTGAATTGAAAATTTGAACTGTATTTGAATTAGCAAAGAAAATAGAAAACAAAAATGGAAAAGAAAAAGAAAAGGAATACCTACACATGGGCCAGAATCCTACATCACCAACCCAACTCACCTCAGCCTAGTCTGAACTTACTCCCACGCCGGCCCATGCGGGGAGGGTTACATTGACGGACGAGGGCCAACTGGCCAGCCACTGGTGTCACTCTCCACACGCGGGCGCTCTCACCGGCATAGGGGACCCACTCCACAACGAAACAACCACCCTTATACTGGAGCCTATGACGCTTTCACATGGGACCGTTTTGCCATGGACATCTTCTACATGAAGTCCTTCTCGTGGCCAGTTGTTGCAACAGAATCACGCATCCAACGCATCCATCGAGCCTCACCGACCAAACCCCTCGAGCCCCTAGGTATAAAGGCTGGGACCGCGAGCCCCTTTGACCATCGCCTTTTCCTCTGGTCTGCATACGCAACATGAAACCGAGCCCATCAATCGTGTGAATAGAGAGGGATCGGGGGAGAGAGGGAGAGAGCACAGGAAGCCACCGTTGTCAGACCATGTGTCTGAGAGCACCTAGAGTGGGGTGGATAGGTGATCCTGTAAAATCAGCTCAACAAAACAAACTTGGACTAATATTGGATTAGTGAAAGTTAAGGCCAAGTTCGAGTGAGGAGTATGAGCGGAGTAAACTTCTTGACCTAATTTCTCTTCACAAGGTGAGAATTTAACTTAGAGCAGTAATCTAAGTGAAGTAGATAAAGAGAGAAAATCGTACAGGAATAAAGACTGTGACACAACAATTTTTATCTCATGGTTCGATTAAGTAGAATACTTGC
This sequence comes from Zea luxurians, assembly GCA_029449295.1. NCBI lineage: Eukaryota > Viridiplantae > Streptophyta > Magnoliopsida > Poales > Poaceae > Zea > Zea luxurians. Next base: position 217,480 of record JAOPSE010000629.1, read on the forward strand.
CTACTCCACGTTGTGGTGTCCCAATGGATGAGGGTTGCACTCAACCCCTTTCAAGTGATCCAAAGATCAACCTGAATACCATGATTCTCTCTATCTCAACAATATCCCATTGTGAGGAATCTCCACAATTAGGAGTCTCTCACGCCTTACACAAATGATTTCAAATGAACACAAGAGTAAGGGAGGAATAGAAACACACATAAGAGCGAGAGTTGTAGCAACAACATGCACAAGACAAGAACGAGCACACAAAAACAACACAGCGGAGTTACAACTCAAAGAAGTGCTCGAGTCTCTATCACAATGAACCAAATGCGTGTTTGTGAAGTCTTGATGTTGTAGAATGTTCAATGGGTGCTTGGTGTACTACTCCATGTGCCTAGGGATCCTTTTTATAGCCCCAAGGGAGCTAAGAGCCATTGGAGCTCCATTTGGAAGGCTCTGGTTGCTTTCTGTCTGTGGGTGCACCGGATAGTGAATAGTACGCGCGCTGGGCGTGGCAAAGAATCCCCTGATTGGGTGATTTCCTGTTCTGGCGGACACCGGACCGATGTGGCAGCTAGCCGTTGTGCGGCTGGCACACAAGACTGTCTAGCGCCTCATGTAGACGGTCAGGGTGAATTATAGCCGACGCAAGCTAGAATTCCCGAGAGCGCCTAGTTGGCCAGACCGTGCACCGGACTCTCCGGTGGGTGGCACCGGACCATCCAGTGCTACACAGTCCAACACCTTTTCTCTGTTTCTTCCTTTGTCTTCTTTTTCTCCTTTTGGACTTGACTTAGTTGAGTCCCTAACGCTTAGACAAACATGATTAGCACACAAATCAATTGACTAAGTGTCCTGAGCATACCTTTTTGCTGATCCATATAGATTTGCACTAAGTCCTCTTTCGAGCTCAAATACTTTTGCTCAACATCATGTTAGTTCAAACATAAATTGTTGTGCATCTAATCACCAAAACAATATAGAAATGGACCAAGGGCACATTTCCCTTTCAATATCCCCCTTTTTGGTGATTTATGGCAACACATCAAAAAGCAACTCAAATTGAACTAACATATCCAAAAGAGCTAAGAATTGCAGATTGATGTCAAATTGAAGACCAATAAGGTTATCATAGGATTTGGCATATTAGGATCATTTTTGCCACCACTTGGTTTGTTTTCGCAAAACAAATTCATTTTCCTATCTCTACGACAGAAGCAGTTGTTTTGGCAAATCAAAATATCTTTCAAGACTAGTTTTGATCAAACACAAAAACTCCCCCTTTTCCCCATAATCAAGTTTCTCCCCATAAGAGAGCAGTTTTTGCAATAAGAGGGTTTTGATCGAAAACCAAGTATTCTCATACTAATATTTTTGAAAATTACACAAGTGGTAGATGATCCAGTTGCATTGGTCTTAATTTCTCCCCCTTTGGCATTAAGCACCAAAATAGAAGAACTATTTGGCCTTTTAACCACATTGCCTCACAAAAATCACAAGTAAAGCCAAAGGCAATGAGAAAACACAGACAGGGACTCCAGACAAGATACATTGATACCGGAATGCAGTAGAAGCCTCTTCTTTGTCCAAGTCCACCTTTCCTTTCAATCCATCTTTGAGACTAAATCAAAATTACTCAAACAACCACATTACTCTCAAAGGGTCAAGTTGTAGTATATCCTCCCCCTTAACATGTGCTTTATTTGCATAAGGACTTGTGAGGTCCGGGGGTGACTTGTACAACTTGAACACCAAAAATAAGCAAGTATGGAAAGTAATGCTTAAAGTAACATGATCAAAGGCATAAAACACATGTATGCTATAGATCAATCCAAGTTCCACAAATCTAAGACATTTAGCTCACTACGCAGCCTACAAAACCTTTTCTCATCTAAGGGCTTGGTGAAGATATCAGCTAGCTGGTTCTCAGTGCTGAAATGGTAAATATCGATATCGCCCCTTTGCTGGTGGCCTCTCAAAAAGTGATGTCGGATGTCTATGTGCTTAGTGTGGCTGTGTTCAACAGTATTATCCGCCAAGCGGATTGCACTCTCACTATCACATAGGAGTGGGACTTTGCTCAGATTGTAGCCGAAGTCTCGAAGGGTTTGTCTCATCCAAATTAGTTGCGTGCAACACTGGCCTACGGCAACATACTCGGCCTCAGTGGTGGATAGGGCAACATATGTTTGTTTCTTAGAGCTCCAAGGCACCAAGGATCTTTCCAGAAGCTGACAAGTCCCTAATGTGCTCTTCGTATCAACCTTGCATCCGGTATAGTCGGAAACTAAATATCTGATTAAGTCAAAGGTAGACCCCTTTAGATACCAGATCCCGAAGCAAGGCATATGAACTAAATATCTAAGAATTCGCTTCACAACCACAAGATGACATTCCTTGGGGTCAGATTGAAATCTAGCACACATGCATATGTTAAGCATTATATCTGGTCTACTAGCACAAAGATAAAGTAAGGAACCTATCATAGTCCGGTATGCCTTTTGATCAATGGACTTACCTCCCTTGTCGTGGTTCAAGTGTCCGTCAGTTCCCATTGGCGTCTTAGTGGGCTTTGCGTCCTTCATCCCAAACCTTTTGAGTAAGTCTTGGGTATACTTTGTTTGGGAGATGAAAGCTCCTTCCTTGATTTACTTCACTTGAAATCCAAGGAAGCAGTTCAACTCGCCCATCATTGACATCTTGAATTTCTGTATCATTACCCTGCTAAACTCTTCACAAGACTTTTAACTAGTAGAACCAACTTTCCCAACCTTGAAAGGATTAGAAATAAGAAAATCTCTAAGGCATTCATACCATGCTCTTGGAGCTTTCTTAAGTCCATAGAGCGCTTTAGAGAGCTTATACACATGGTTGGGATACCTGTCATCCTCAAAGCCAAGGGGTTGTTCCACGTACACTTCCTCCTTGATTTTTCTATTGAGGAAGGCGATCTTCACGCCCATTTGAAACAACTTAAACGAGTGGTGAGCAGCATAGGTGAGTAGTATGCGTATTGACTCGAGCCTAGCTACAGGAGCAAAAGTCTCCTCAAAATCCAAACCTGCGTCTTGGGCATAACCTTTTGCCATAAGTCGAGCCTTGTTCCTTGTCACCACCCCGTGCTCATCTTGCTTGTAGCGGAATACCCACTTGGTTCCCACAACATTTTGCTTTAGACGTGGCACCATGCTTCATACTTCATTCCTCTTGAAGTTATTGAGATCTTCCTGCATGGCCAACACCCAGTCCGGATCCTGCAAGGCTTCTTCTACCCTGAAAGGCTCAATAGAAGAAACAAAAGAGTAATGTTCACAAAAAATTAGCTAATCATGAATGAGTGGTTACTCCCATGCTGATGTCACCAAGAATTTGATCCACTGGATGATTCTTTTGGATGGTTGTTCGAACTTGAGTTGAAGGTGCCTGTTGTACTTCTTCATCTTTATCCTTTTCTTCATGTGCTCCCCCTTGATTCATGCTTGTGTTTTGAGGTATATGTTCCTCATCATGAGTTGGGGTTGCACCAATATGGAGGAAGATGGTTGATCCTATTTTTGTTGTTCCTAAGGTCGCACATCACCTATTGCCATGGTTCTCATTGCGCCTATTGGAACATCATCCTCATCTACATCATCAAGATCAACTTGCTCTATTGGAGAGCCACTAGTCTCATCAAATACAACATCACTAGAGACTTCAACTAAACTCGACGATTTGTTGAAGACCCTATATGCCTTTGTATTTGAATCATAACCTAGTAAAAACCCTTCTACAACTTTGGGAGCAAATTTTGGCTGTCTACCTCTCTTTACCAAGATGTAGCATTTGCTCCCAAATACACAAAAGTATGAAACATTGAGTTTGTTATCGGTTAGAAGCTCATAAGATGTTTTCTTAAGGAGGCGATGAAGATAGAGCCGTCTTATGGCATGTCAAGCTATATTTACAGCTTTCAACTAAAACCGCTCATGCGTCTTATACTCTCCAAGCATTGTCCTTGCCATGTCGATGAGCGTCCTGTTCTTCCTCTCTACTACACCATTTTGCTATGGTGTGTAAGGAGCGGAGAACTTATGCTTGATGCCTTCTTTTTCAAGAGACTCTTATACTTGAAGATTCTTAAATTTAGATCCATTGTCGCTTCTGATCTTCTTTACCTTGAGCTCAAACTCATTTTGAGCTCTCTTAGGAAGCGCTTTAGAGTACCTTGAGTTTCTGTTTTATCCTGCAAAAAGAATACCCAAGTGAAGCGGGGAAAATCATCAACAATGACAAGACTATACTTACTTCCCCCGATGCTAAGACAAGCAACGGGTCCAAAGAGATCCATGTGGAGGAGTTCCAGTGGTCTTGACGTTGTCATCACATTTTTGCTTGGATGAGCAGTTCCTACCTGCTTCCCTGCCGGGCACACTGCACAAGGTCTGTCTTTCTCAAAACAAACATCGGTTAGTCCTAACACATGTTCTCCCTTTATAAACTTATGAAGATTCTTCATTCTAACATGTGCTAGACGGCGGTGCCAGAGCCAGCCCATATTAGTCTTAGCTATTAAACATGCATTTAGATCAGCATTTTCTTTAGAGAAATCAACTAAATAGAGCTTGCCGTCTAATACGCCTTTAAAAGCTAATGAACCATCACTTCTTCTAAAGACAGATACATCAATATTTGCAAATAAACAATTATATCCCATATGACATAATTGACTTACAGAAAGTAAATTGTAACCAAGCGATTCTACTAAGAACACATTAGAAATTGAATGCTCGGTAGTGATGGCTATTTTATCCAACCCTTTAACCGTGCCTTGATTCCCATCTCCAAATATGATCGTGTTGTGGGAATCCTTGTTCCTGATGTAGGAGGTGAACATCTTCTTCTCCCCCATCATGTGGTTTGTGCATCCGCTTTCAATAATCCAGCTTATGCCCCCGGATGCATAAACATGTAAGGTAATTTAAGCTTGGGTTTTAGGTACCCAACTCTTGTTGGGTCCTACAAGGTTAGTCAAATAAGACTTTGGAACCCAAATGCAAGTCTTGCCTCTCTTGCACTTAGGCCCCACATTTCTAGCAATAACTTTATCATTTTACACATAAGCACAAATGAAGCATCATAAGTATGATAAAGCATAGTTGGACCATTAGATGCATTCCTAGGCACATGGGAAACAACATGATGAGCATGACGCCTAGGTTTATTCCTACCATGAGCATACGAAGAGCTAGAGGAAGCAAACATGGCATGAGAATTGAAGGCAGCATCATGACGAGTAGGTAAACAACATGATCATAACAACTATCATGATGAGCAACACTAGAAACATTCTTAACATGAGCATAAAGATAGCCATGGTTCTTTTTATCAAGTGAAGAATGAGAGCTACTAGCCATAGGAGCCTTCCATTTCTCCTTAATGAGATTGGAGGCCCTTTGGCTTGTTAAGTTCTTGGTTGCCTTTTGGAAGCCAAGTTCATCCTTAATGGAGGGATGTCTACCAATGGTGTAGGCATCCCTAGCAAATTTTATTTTATCATTTTCACTCTTGCAAGTCTTAAGTTGAGCATTAAGATTTGCAACATCATTATTCAACTTAAGAATAGTAGCAGCATGAGCATTGTAAGCATCAATATCAACATCTTTACACCTAGTACAAATCGGCACATGCTTCACAAAGGAACTAGCAATACTTAGGTATTCTATTCAAGCACTTAGATTAGCATTTAAACTTTTAAGGCTAGACATAGATTCATTACAAGAAGATAATTCAGAAGAAAGAGCTTCATTTCTCTTAACTTCTAAAGCAAGAGATTTTTCAGCATTAACAAGTTTATCATGTTCCTTATAAAGAATATCTTCTTATTTTTCTAACAACCTATCTTTCTCATTAAGGACATCAATTAATTCACTGATTTTATCTACTTTAGATCTATCTAAACCCTTAAAGAGATCACTATAGTCTACATCATCATCAGATTCCTCATCACTAGAAGAAGTGTACTTAGGAGTATCTTGAGTACGTACCATCTTCTCCTTAGCCATGAGACATGTGTGATGCTCATTGGGGAAGTGTAACACCCTGAATTTGGGGGTAGAACTTTTTCTTCTTTTCATTCACCAAATTCGGGCGTTACTCTCTTTTCTCTTCCTGTTTCGCTCCTTCTTCCCAATTTCAAACCAGTATAATGACGGGTGTCCGTGTCATGTATAAACAAAACCTAAGTGTCATGAGTGTTGCATCATGCCGAAGCATATTTCTTTGTCTGATGTCGTGTTTAATCGCGTGTTCGTCTCGTCCCGGTTCAGATTTTGGTTCACGATCGGATTTCCGATTGGTGTTCGACCCGCGGAGTGACCTAGCCCAGCCCAGTCCGGCCCGGTCCGGCTCAGTCCGGCCCTCGCTCCCCTAGCGCCCCTTGCCCTACCCATGCGTGCGCCCCCTCCCCCTAATCCTGTTGTCTCATTTGATTTTCTCCCGTGCAGTAACTTCCCTCTCCCACCTCTCTCTCTCCCCGTGGTGCCCTAGGGTTTGGAGACGAGATCGCCGGAGTTTGGATCCCCGGAGGTGAGTTTTCCCCTCCCCTTCCCTTTCTCTCTCTCCCTCCTCCCCCTCCCTTCTTCTTCCCCTGGCCGCGCGCCGTGGCGGCGGCCCAACCGCGCCGCATCCCGCCCCGGCCGAGCCCCTCCCCGCGTCGCGCCTCCCCGGTGAGTCCCGCCAAGGCCAAGCCCCTCCCCGCGTCGCCCCCCCGGCGAGTCCCGCGGCCGCGCTCGAGCCCCCCTCGGCCGCGTCCCACGCTGCTCCCGGCCCCGCGCCCATGCGCCCTCTCGGCCCCCGCGCCCGCACCGTCCCACAGCCGCGCCCGAGCCGCCTCGGTCGCGTCCCGCGCCGCTCTCGGCCGCGCGCCCCTGCCCGCGCTCGTGCCCCGGTGACTCGCGTCCCGCGCACCTACACGGTTCGCATGCCCTCGGCACGCGCCGCGTGCTCTCGCGTGTGCGACCGTAGTCGCGTTTCGTTTAACCCTCGTTTAATCCATTTTAATTTTGTTTAGTCAATGTGTTGCGTCGCGCGCTTCGCCGCGCGATGGTTCATTCTAATTTCATCTTTATAAATGTGCTGCGTCACGCGCTTCGTCGCGCGACGGTCCTTTTAAATTTATATTTATTAATGTGTTGCGTTGTGCGCTTCGTCGCGCGACGATTCGTTTAATTTATATTTATTGCAGTGCTACGTCGCGCACTTCGTCGCGCGACGATTCGTTTTAAATGCAGTTCTGTTGGCGTAAGCCATCGTGCGTTTCATCGCGCAATGCTTAACGTTTGTATTTAATTAATGCAAGAATCTTGTTGCGCGCTCTGTCGCGCGGCAAGTCATTTATTTCTTAATTCAATTTAAGTGATGTGTACGTCTCGCCGTATGACCAATCCCTTTCGTTCATCTTTACCTATTTATAGTGACTAAATGTGGAACATGACTTTACTTTATGCTAAACGCAGTGTCTAATTTGATACCCTTTTGTTTAAACGAATGGTTTAATTTATAATTATGTAAAGTGATTGCCTCTCGACCGTAGACCCGACTGTCATTTCCTCTTTCTCTCTTAACCGTAATTGCGAGCCCCACGTTGAACGTCCGTTTATTTATTGCATTCCATCGTATGGTGTACTGTTCTTTTTGTATTAAATGTATGGAATGTATGTTTGAACTCGTATAGAGAACGATCTGGTTGAAGAGCCCGAGGAACTCACAGGAGAAGCCCCTGAGCAGCAGCTGGTTGGTGGAGGCAAGTGTCCCTTGACCCATCTATGTCCTACTCATTCTTATAACTCATTCCCTGCATTTACACACTTTATACCTAAGGATTGACTAGCTTTTGTTTATCTTGTCCTTGTCTACCTATTTTGGTTGGGTTATTATAGATTAGCTTTATGCTAGTGCTTCACATTAATCAATGAACATGATGAGATTATCTATGATACGCTGTTTTCCCTTTTGATTATGATGATGGTGCTGTGACATTTAAGGGGGCTCGAGCGGTTTCTCGAGTGCCTCTCCGTAAGGACCTGTTCGTTGGATGACCGCCCGGGAAAACAGTGCAACCATGAGGGTGGAGTGGGACGCCCTTAGCTGAATAATTAGAGGAACTGGGATGTAGTTCGCTTCGCCGTCGTGCCGTTAATGGGGCTCGGTGTATGCGGCTCGCTCTGCCAAGGTTGATTTGTCCCTTGGGGAGGAGTGCGGTACATTTAGCAAACCTAACGGGCGGCTACAGCCTCAGGGAATCTTTGTAAAGGCTACGTAGTGAAACCCTGCCTGTTCACCTTGGTAGTGTTTAAGGGTTTGATCAGCCCGAGGCAAAAGGGAATCACGGCTTGTGGGTAAAGTGCGCAACCTCTGCAGAGTGTTATGAAACTGATATATCAGCCATGCTCGCGGTTATGAGCGGCCAAGGGAGCTCCAGTGATTAGTGATACTTGATCAGAGATGTTCGGATTACAGGTGGCAATGAGATTGATGGTTTTGGTATTGGCTCCGGTAATGGTAAGTGGTACTCTTTCCATTTGGAAAGGGTACGTTTGGGTTAATAACGTGGGTTAATTCTAAAACTTGGCTTTCTCTACTAGTAATAATAATCTGACCAACTAAAAGCAACTGCTTGACTTAACTCCACATAAAGCTAGTCCACTACAGCCAAACAGGACACTTGCTGAGTATGTTGTTGTGTACTCACCCTTGCTCTACACACCAACCCCCCCCCAGGTTGTCTACATTGCAACCACTGCTCAGGAGAAGATGAAGCCGTGGAAGGAGACTTCCAGGAATTCCAAGATTACGACGAGTTCTAGGCGTGGGTTAGCGGCAACCTCCAGTCGGCTGCCTGTGAAGGCCGCGTGTATCTACGTTTCTTTTCCGCACTTTGATTATTGTAAAGACTATGTGGATGTCTTAGACATATGATATAATCGACTATTATTCCCCTTCTATATTATGATTTGAGCACTATGTGATGATGTCCAGTTATGTAACTATTGTGTACATGAATTGCTGATCCTGGCACGTACATGGTTCGCATTCGGTTTGCCTTCTAAAACCGGGTGTGACATAGGTGGTATCAAAGCCGTGCTGACTGTAGGATCGCTAACCTAGAGTAGAATGGTCGTTTTAAGGATTATAGACCCCTATTCTTGCCTTGACTTTGGTATCCCTTCAAAAGTTGGTCATATCGACCAAACCTATGTTCTACTATATATTATACCTTGCTGAAAATTGTGCTTTATTCTAAACCTTCATTTATTTATGGTTAATTACTTGCTGGTCATATTAGTTCTGTTCTCACTCTTATGCTTACGGTGTCTTTTGTAGATGGCTCATCTTAGACACACTGCACAGAAGTCTATCATCCCCTTCTTACCCTCCTGTCTCGCGGAGCGTCCGCTTCGCCGTCCAGTGACTGGTTAGTCTAGCCAATTGGAGAGGCTGCACCACCGCCTGCACGAGGAGCAGGAGCGTCGACGACAGGAGCAGGAGCAGCAAGGCTCTTCTTTCTCGCTCCAGCAGGAGATAGAGTCTGTGAGGAGCTGCTCCCCTGTGCTCCCGCTGGAGGTGCCCCCTGCACCACCACTGAGCGCCCCAGCCCCTAGAGTAGCTGCTGGAGGAGACCTAGATGACGGAGGTGGCGACAGCAGCTCGAGCCACGACACCGACCTTTCCGCCGACCAGGAGTTGGAAGGATGGGTTGCTCAACCCATCACTCGCGACGTTGCTCGCGGGTGTCACGTCCACGATGCGCTCGACACCCTGCTACGTCGGGCACTCGACCGGCGTACTTGGTCTATCGAGTATCGCTGTGTGGTCTTCCAGCACCGTCGCGGGGTCTACCCGGACCGCTAGGAGGTGACCTGCTTGGTGCGCCGTCTGGAGAACAGTCTCCGGGGTGCGGAGGTCTGCTCAGAGCACTATTCCATTTCTGAGCGGGACTCAGCTGAGGCGGCCATGCAAGATGCTGCATGGCATGCGCTTTCGCACTACTGTTCAGTGCTCGGTGGGGTAGCTGATGGTCTTAACCTGAAGTATTACCCCCGCGGCCCCGCCATCCATCTGGCACCACAGGAGGCGTGATTGTCTCACCTTTTGGTGAGGACAATCCTAGGTTGAGCAGCACAATCAACCTAGTCGTCGTGCTAAACACGGAGCTGGACCATGCATTAGACGAGTTGAGTAGGGCTCGTGCTGAGATCGCCCAGCTGCGGGCTGAGCACGCGGAGCATCGTCACCTGGAGGATGGCTCCCCCGCTCCCGTCGGGACTCAGCACCCGTACCGCTCACCTCGGCGTGGACACCAGTCTTATGGCAACCCCGACTGTAGGACCAAGATAAATTTAGAACCATAGATTGTTAGAGTCGGATCTTGTAATTAATACGAAAATATTTACATAGAAGCTATAGTCTTAGCGTTAGTCTCGCTTTTAGTTAGTCTTAGTTAGACAGGGTAGTTTGCTTATCCTGTGCATTTATGTTTGTCATGATGAACTATGTTGGATTTGGATCTTTGTAATGACTGTCACTAGAGTGTGGGTATCCCCTGCATTTTGGTTTACCTGTTATATGTTAATGAAGTTAGTTATCTAGTTGGGAAGCCTTTCATTCCACTTTTCTCTTTATCTGAGAAGCTGTGTTGGTCTGTGTTGGAGATCAGTGAAGATGTTCATCTGTTCAGTATTGTGGAGGATTCTATACTCTTTTCTTATGCTGCAAGTTGCAAGATCAGTTCTGATGTGTGATTGCATTCTGCAGATGTCAGAAAATAGAAGTAGAGGAGGAAGGCGTGCTCAGCAGGAGCAGGCAGCTCAGCAGGATGAGGCACCCTAGCAACAGCAGCTGCCACCCTTGCCCCCGATGTCGATCGAGCAGATGTTCATGATGCAGACTCAGGCAATTCAAGCCATCGGTTAGACTCTGGCTGCCATTTAGCAGTAGCATCAGCCACCACCTCAGCCTTAGATGCCCAAGGACAAGCGTGCTGAGTTCATGAGAGGTCATCCCCCAACGTTTGCTCATTCTTCTGACCCCATGGATGCTAAAGACTGGCTGCGCACAGTGGAGCGGGAGTTGCATACCGCTCAGTGTGATGACAGAGAGAAAGTTCTGTATGGTCCTCGTCTGTTGAGAGGAGCAGCTCAGTCCTGGTGGGAGTCTTATCTCGCCACCCATGCCAACCCTGACACCATCACCTAGGAAGAGTTCAGAGGTAGCTTTCGTCAGTACCATGTTCCTACATGTCTGATGACAGTGAAAAAGGAGGAGTTCCTGGCACTCAAGCAAGGGGTCATTGTCTATTAGTGAGTATCGGGACAGGTTTCTGCAGCTGTCTCGCTATGCTCCTGAAGACGTCAACACCGACGCTAAGAGACAGTATCGTTTCCTAAGAGGCTTGGTCGACCCTCTGCAGTATCAGCTGATGAATCATACCTTCCCGACATTCCAGCACCTGATTGACAGAGCAATCATGACAGAGAGGAAGCGCAAAGAGATGGAGGATCGCAAGCGCAAGATCAGTGGACCTCCGCCTAGAAGCAGCAATCGCCCTCGTTTCTCAGGCAATCAACCTCAGCAGTTCAGGCAGAACCAGCGTCCACCTCAGCAGCAGCAGTTTCAGAGGCAGTATCCTCAGCACCAGCAGTAGAATCGCAGAGCAATCAGTCAGGAGGAGGTTAGTTTCAGAGGCAGAATCAGCAGGCACCTCGTCTTCCTGCCCCAGCAAACCAGCAGAACAGTCAAGCAGCACCAGCTCAGGGTGGAAGCAGGGCATGTTTCCACTGTGGAGAGCAAGGCCATTGGGTGATGCAATGCCCGAAGAAGGCAGCCCAGTAGCAGTCAGGCCCCAATGCCCCAGCAAAACATAATGTATCTTAGCCTGGAGCAGGCAACCGCTCTCAGCCCCGCTACAACCATGGGAGACTGAACCACTTGGAGGCTGAAGCAGTTCAGGAGACCCCCGACATGATAGTAGGTATGTTTCCAGTCGACTCCTATATTGCAGAAGTGTTATTTGATACTGGAGCAATGCATTCTTTCATTACTGCATCATGGGTAGAAGCACATAATCTTCCAATTACTACCATGTCAACCCCCATTCAAATTGACTCAGCCGGTGGTAGAATTCGAGTCGATAGCATTTGCTTGAATGTAAGTGTGAAAATAAGGGGGATAGTGTTTCCCGCTAATCTCATAGTAATGGGTACTCAGGGGATAGACGTCATCCTAGGGATGAATTGGCTAGATAAGTATCAGCAGTTATCAGTTGTGTTAAGAGGACAATCAAGTTGATGTCCCCACTAGGAGAGGAAGTGGTGACCGAGTTAGTCCCGCCTGAGCCAAAGAAAGGAAGTTGTTATCAGATGGCTATTGATAGCAGTGAAGCAGATCCACTGGAGATTATCGAGGTTGTGTCCGAGTTCCCATATGTGTTCCCGAAGGACTTACCAGGTATGCCACTAGAGCGAAAAGTGGAGTTTGCCATAGAGCTTCTTCCTGGAACCGCCCCCATCTTTAAGAGAGCTTACAAAGTATCTGGACCAGAGTTGGTTGAGCTTAAGAAGCAGATTGATGAGCTGTCAGAAAAAGGTTACATTCGGCCAAGCACCTCGCCTTGGGCCGCCCTGTCCTATTCGTGGAGAAGAAAGATGGCACCAGAAGGATGTGTATCGATTATCGAGCTCTGAATGAGGTCATGATCAAGAACAAGTACACCTTGCCCAGAATAGAGGATCTGTTCGACCAATTGAGAGGAGCAAGTGTGTTCTCCAAGATAGATCTAAGGTCGGGTTATCACCAGCTCAGGATTCGGCCTTCAGACATTCCGAAGACGACATTCATTACCAAGTATGGGTTGTATGAGTTCACTGTGATGTCTTTTGGCCTAACAAATGCACCAGCCTTCTTCATGAATCTGATGAACAGTGTATTCATGGATTACCTTGACAAGTTTGTGGTGGTATTTATTGATGATATTCTGATATATTCTCAAAGTGAGGAGGAGCATGCAGATCATTTGAGGATGGTATTGCAGAGATTGCGAGAGCACCAGTTGTATGCAAAGTTGAGCAAGTGCGAGTTCTAGATCGATGAAGTCCTATTCCCGGGTCATATAATCAATAAAGAAGGATTGGCCATGGATCCGAAGAAAGTGGCAGACATTTTGAATTGGAAAGCGCCAACAGATGCTCGAAGAATCAAGAGCTTCATTGGAATGGCCGGATATTATCGGCGATTCATTGAAGGGTTCTCGAAGATTGTGAAACCAATGACAGCTTTGCTAGGCAACAAAGTTGAGTTCAAGTGGACCCAGAAATGTCAAGAGGCCTTCGAAGTGCTGAAAGAGAAGTTGACTACAGCGCCTGTCTTAGTCTTGCCTGATGTGCACAAGCCCTTCTCGGTGTATTGCGATGCTTGTTACACTAGTTTGGGATGTGTGTTGATGCAGGAGGGAAGAGTTATGCTTACTCGTCTCGACAGCTGAAGGTTCATGAGCAGAATTATCCAATCCATGACCTAGAGTTGGCAGCAGTGGTTCACGCACTGAAAACATGGAGGCACTATCTGTATGGACAAAAAATGTGATGTTTACGCAGACCACAAGAGTCTGAAGTATATATTCACTCAGTCAGAGCTGAATATGAGGCAAAGAAGATGGTTAGAGCTGATCAAAGACTACGAGCTGGAGATTCATTACCATCCAGGCAAAGCGAACATAGTGGCAGACGCTTTGAGCAGGAAGAGTCAGGTCAATCTGATGGTCGCTCGTCCGATGCCCTATGAGTTGGCCAAAGAGTTTGACAGGTTGAGCCTCGGATTTCTGAACAATACGCGAGGAGTCGCGATTGAGTTGGAACCTACCCTAGAGTAGGAAATCAAAGAAGCGCAGAGGGATGATGAGAAGATCAGTGAAATCCGGCGACTGATTCTAGAAGGCAGAGGTAAAGATTTTCAGGAAGATGTAGAAGGTGTGATATGGTTCAAGGACCGTTTGTGTGTTCCCAATGTCCAGTTGTTGGGGACTTGTTCTCAAATGCTTCGGATTAAGAACAAGGCAACATAAAAAGTGTTAAATGATAAAGTCCTTCGTCCTTTGAAACATTATTTCTCTTCGGGATTTAATGTATTCCGGACGAAGGTCACAAACAACATATCTTCGTAAGCATAATAAACGATGATGAAGAACTTATATGTAACATAAGAAGTAATATAAACATTTAAATATTACCACAACGTCATTTCTATTTTATTATCATAGAAAAATAGAAATGATTTCAGATTACAAGTGTACCTTCGGATTGCAGGAAGGCAAAAGTATAAGGAAGACGCAAAAGCAAATGCCAAGTCCGCCTCCACAGTACGGGAGTACTGTTCATCTATTTATAGACGTGGGACGCAGCCCATGTAAAATTACATTCATGCCCATTACATTTGCTAATGACTTATGGGAATCTATTAAGGCCTAAGTAGTCTTTTCATCTTTAAGTCGGTTCCCCTTTCTGCTATCGCGACGAAGCTTTCCTGCGCATAGCTTCGGCTGTGCACCATCCTTCGTACAGCTTGGTAATCAGCCCGTCCTTCATCTCAATCCCCCTTCGTCTGGCTTAGGCTTCATCCTGACCGTACTCCATGTTCATAATTCTGAGTCCGAAGATACCTGTTCATATAATTCACTTGGAAAACATTGTCAAATCATGCTTTTGAGGACCTTCGGAGGACGAAGGCCCCCAACAGTAGCCCCTCGCAATATTAATTTGTTAGTGATAAATTCAGATTGCGATATGGACGAAGGCCTTAAGCCGAAGGTCCGAAAAAACACCTTCCCTTTGCTAGAATAGCAAAAGTCACTGACACGCGGGACCACATAGTTTCCGTCATATCGAGTGTATAAATAGGAGCCCGCCACAATTTATTTGGCACGCTCTCTTTGCCATCTGTTTTGCCTGCTTATAAAGCTTTCTGCCCAAAAATATTTGTTTTCTTTCGTAGTTTTAAGCTTCGGAAGCGAAAAGTAAGATTTCCGAAGGGATGTCTGAGGAGAAGAAGGCTGCCGTCGAAATGAAGCTAAGTCTCTCTGAAGAGAAGAACCTGGGCTTTCTTGAAGCAATGTCGAAGACCAATACAGAAAAGATCACCAAAGAGATTTTAGAAGGTTTATCTGAAGATACTAATGACAGCGACAGTTATGATGTAGAAAGCGGCGGGGGAGAGTCTGAAGATCGACCATGGCGGCCAAGTCACTCGGTTTTCGGGAAGACCACTATTAAGCAGAGTCATATTGACAATATGAGGGGGAGATATTTTCGAGATGTATCTATTGTGAGGGTTGATGCTGGAGAAAAAACCTCTCCTACCCCCAAAGAAAATGAGGTCGTGATCTTCCGAAGCTTTCTCAAGGCTGGGCTTCGGTTCCCCCTAAGCAGCTTTGTTGTTAAAGTCCTGAAGACATTTCAAATCTACCTCCACCAAATTACTCCCGAAGCTATCATAAGAATGGGAATCTTTGTCTGGGCTGTGAGAAGCCAAGGTTTAGAACCAAATGCTAAAAGCTTTTGCAAAATTCATGAGTTGGTATATGAGACGAAGCCCTGGGGGAAAGAACAATATCACAACAACTTTGGTTGTTACAGCTTCGGTGCCCGCTCCGGGTCAAGCTGCCCCGTGCCAACCTTTCGGAAGAGGTGGCCCGGTGCCTGGATGACAGAATGGTTCTATGTAAAGAATGACTTGACAGCGCAGGAAGATGTTAAGGATATCATTATGCGCCCTATCTGGCAACGCTTCGGACTCCGAAAGCCGAAGGTTGAAATGGATGAAGCGGCCGAAGAATGCCAAAGAGCCTTCGGCGTAATCTGCTCTTTTATTGGGACAAGGGATTTGGTCCAAGAGCATATTGCCTTCAGAGTTTGGCCACTTGCAGGAAAGTGGGAAATGCCGAAGGAGACCATCAAAGAGTCTGACGAAGGTAGACTGGTCAGACTAAAATACACATTCAAATACGGAGATAAGTTTGTTGAACCGGATGACGACTGGTTAAAAAGTATTGAAACCGTAAGTGACGAACTGCTTGGGTATACTCGAAGGCCGAGAATACTGCATTATCAGCAACCTTCGGAGGCCGAAAGAAGAAGAGGCTCAACCGGGTATTTGATGCAATCGGGTTTGTCTACCCTGACTATCATTATCCGGTGCCAGGCCACAAAAGAAAAAATACTTCTCCTGCAAAAGAAGTTGCCTCAGGTGCTTCTAGTGAGCCAGCGCCGCAAAGAAAAAAGATAAAGGTGCTCACCCACCGGGCACGTTTTATTGAACCGGCCACAGTGCCTGAGTTTATTGGTGAAGTCTCTTCGGCCACTGAAACTACAGAACCAGCTCCAGTGCCGAAGATCGAAGAAAAAGCTGAAGCACCTTCAGCAGAGAAGGCAGAAAAACCGAGAATTGAAGGACCAAAAATATTGGAAATCTTAAGTCCTTCAGCAAGTGTTGAGACAATAAAAAATCAAAAGGGCCCATCGGTGACCCCGAAAAGAAAAAGAATGGTGAACGTGCTAGATGTTTTGGAGACAATTAAGTCTTCAAGCACAACTCCGAAGAAGACTGTTGAAGCTTCCAAAACGGAAACTGAAATCTTTGCTGCTGAAGCTCCAAGGCAACAATCTGAAACTGAAGCTGGACCTTCAGAGCCCACGAAGGTAAAACCCTTGGAAACCGAGGAAGAAAAAATGATGGAGCCAATTTTAATTGAAGAGATCAGTACTGCTGCCCCCGAAGCATCCCCCAAAGTCCTTGATTATATTGTTCGACATGCTTCGGGGAAGAAGCTAACAGAAGAAGAAATTTTTGAAGCTAATCACTATGCAAAAGAATTGAAATATCCAAATGGGGCCTTAGTGTTCAATGGGACAAATGAAGAAGATTTCCTATACTGCCTCCCAGATGACAAGGAATTATCTGTCTGCCGGGAAATGGCCCGAAGCATGGGGTTTTCGAAGCTGGAGGCTGGCCTCTGCGCAATGACAAAGGACGATCTTGCCGAAAGCCTTGCATACAATAGCCTGAAGGTACGAGAACTGCGTGTTTGGAGACTTTATGATTTGAAATCTATTCTTTTATTCTTATACCAACTCTTTTACATATAGGGTTTAATACTAAGCAACGCGCTGAGAGCGCAAAAGAATGCCGAAGACGAGAGCTATGAAATTGCCTTCAACAACCTTCGAACAGAAGTTATCAAACTAAGAAACGAGGCCTTAGAAAAGGACAAAATTCTAGTTACATTGGTGGATAAAATAAAGGAGGACGAAGCTGCCTCTAAAGCACAAGCTGCAGCTCAAAAACACGAGATTGCCGACCTTCGGAAGCAATTAGCCCGAGCTAAAGAAGAACACATACTTGAAGAAACAAGGCGGGAATGTAGCGACCAATGGGCCAATCATTTGGAAGGAACCGTTGAAGAGCTTCGGTCTTCTAAGAAAAGGTGCTACGAAAAATCCATGGAATGTGTAAAGAAGATAAAACCAGCTTCGCCAGTGTTGGCGCATTTTCGAGTGAAGAAGATTTTGTGAGAGGTAACCCAGAAGGACCGATCGAATGGATCAGCCACGAAGCTGAAGCCTTCGAAGAAATTCTAAACAGTCGTGGAGACATTTGCGCCTTCTCGGGTGCCAGGGGGATTGCTACTATGCTGGAGAAAAAAGGCTGCGATCATGTTAAGGTTCTTGCACAATCCGAAGCCAGCTTATCCCCTGAAGATATTAAAGACCCCTCGGCCGAAGCTAGCCAGGCTGGTGGAAAATTTTTCACCGATGTCTGGGACAATGGTGGCCGAGAAATGGCCCGAGAAATTATTCAGAAAAGTGAGAAGGGCATTCACGACGCTAGAGAAGTAGCTAAGGCCGCTGACAAAAGCTCAGAGCCCAAAGGGCAAATAGGTATTAGCTAATGGTTTTTATTGTGTTGTAATTTTTGGTTTTAAACTTCGTTCGCAATTTGTAATAGAAATGTGGCTGTATCCTGTCCTCCTTCAGATCCTACTAAAGCGTCTCCGGGCCCTCACCCGAAAGGAGACGAGGAAATTAAAAAGATGGCTGAAGCTATCATGGATGAAGTTGTTAACCGACTCCTGAACGAAGCTGCAGAAGTTGTTTTGAGAGAAGATTAAGCACTATTGTAAAAACTTCTGAAATGAAATATGTGTAACATTTTATAACCCTGAATGTAATATATTTGCTTTTAATGATTCGATTCTTTACGATGCATGAAACTTTACATACGTACCGTTTTTGAGCCTTCGGCGAAAAAACACCTTCCCTTCTTTTCATGCTTCGTGAAGATAGAAAAACTTTTATGCATCACAACAATGTCCATAGTGCTCTGATGAAGAATATCCAAGCCTCGTGAAAACATTCTCCGAAGCTATATTCCGAAGATCAATATTGTATCCCCTTGTGACTTAGCACGATTTTCACTTTCTCAAAACATTCTTCCGAAGGTCGATACTGTGTCCCCTTCTTTTGCCATATGCAACATGATGTATGATGCTTATGCTATGCAAAATGATGTGATGATGTTATGTTATGTAGATGACATTTGTTCCGAAGATACACACATATCCCCGTAAAACACACAATCTTTTTGTATCAGCGCTGACTTTTCGCTGTAAGCCTCCCTTAGGAGCTTCTTCGCCTTTTACTTAGGCGGTATCAGCGTTGACTTTTCGCTGTAAGCTCTGCATTCCCTTAGGAATGACTTTGGAGCTTCTTCGCCTTTTACTTAGGCGGTATCAGCGTTGACTTTTCGCTGTAAGCTCTGCATTCCCTTAGGAACGACTTTGGAGCTTCTTCGCCTTTTACTTAGGCGGTATCAGCGTTGACTTTTCGCTGTATGCTCTGCATTCCCTTTGGAACGACTTTGGAGCAGAAAACTTACACTACGCTCCCTTTGGAACGGCTTTTTGTGACTTCAGCAAACTTACTCTACGTTCCTTAGAACGACTTTTTGTTGCTTCGAAGGATTTTTGATAATTCGAGGGTCCTCCTTGTTATCGCAAATCTTTAAGCTTCAGCAACTTAAGCCTGTGGAGAAAATACATTTTCCTTGTGGCGAACAACGAAACTATTACATGAAAACTAAAAAATGTCCTTTATTACACAGAAAATAGAACTGAATGGAAAAGACTGCTATCAAGGTAGGATATTTGTTAATAGATGTGCTTCGACTCTGGCAAAGTGCTATTGACTGTGCGAGCTTCGGATTGTTCTCTGATGTCCCTTTGGTGTGGAGCATATTGGCTCCCTTCTGGCTGTTGGCCTTGTTGCAGCGGTGGTGGAGGCGGAGGCTGTTGCCAGGAAGCTTGAGGTTGACTCGCCGAAGCAACAGAGACTGCAGGGTGGTTGCCTACGTATTCTGGGATGTAAGGCGGATGGTACGAAGCAGTATGCATGACCTGCTTCGGCTGAGCTTGTTGTGCTGCAGCTTCGGCTATCTCCTTTTGCTTCTGGATGGTAACATGGCACATCCTGGTGGTATGGCCCTTGTTTTCACCATAGAACAAGCAAAATATTCTCCTTGGTTGATCTCCAAATCTTCCGCCGAAGCCCCTGGCGCCTCTGCTTCTTGGAGCTGGTGGCCGGAAGAAGCTTTGCTGTTGCCCCGAAGCCTGTGAGGAGCACTGCGGCCTATGCTGCTGACTCCCCTTATCATCATTTTGAGTAGAGTTGTGGATTGACCTGACATGCCTCGGATAGAATCTTCCTCCGAAGCCCCTGGTCATTTCAGAAAACCTGAAAGCCTCCTCCCTTCTTTAGCGAAAATCATTGTCGGCACGAATATACTCGTCCATCTTCTGGAGCAGCTTCTCCAAAGTTTGAGGAGGCTTCCTAGCAAAGTACTGAGCTGAAGGTCCAGGCCGAAGTCCCTTGATCATGGCCTCAATGACAATTTCGTTGGGCACCGTTGGTGCCTGCGCCCTCAAACGCAAGAACCTTCTAACATACGCCTGAAGGTATTCTTCGTGATCCTGAGTGCACTAGAACAAGGCCTGAGCAGTGACCGGCTTCGTTTGAAACCCTTGGAAGCTGGTTAACAACATGTCCTTCAGTTTTTGCCATGAAGTGATCGTTCCTGGTCGAAGGGAGGAATACCAGGTTTGAGCAACACTCCTGACAGCCATAACAAAAGACTTTGCCATGACTGCAGCATTGCCACCATACGAAGATACTGTTGCTTCGTAGCTCATCAAAAACTGCTTCGGGTCTGAATGGCCATCGAATATGGGAAGCTGGGGCGGCTTGTATGACGGAGGCCAAGGTGTAGCCTGCAGCTCAGCGGACAGAGGAGAAGCATCATCAAAAACAAAATTTCCATGATGGAAATTGTCATACCAGTCATCTTCGTTGAAGAAACCCTCCTAATGAAGGTCTTTTTGTTGAGGCCTTCGGTTCTGCTCATCATGAGTAAGATGGCGAACTTCTTCAGAAGCTTCGTCTATCTGCCTTTGCAGTTCAGCTAGCCTGGCCATCTTTTCCTTCTTCCTCTGCACCTGTTGATGAAGCATCTCCATATCCCTGATCTCTTGGTCTAGCTCATCCTCTTGAGGCGTTGGGCTGACAGCCTTCCTCTTCTGGCTTCGGGCCTCCCGAAGAGAGAGAGTCTCCTGATTGGGGTCCAGCGGTTGCAGAGGTGCAGCCCCAGTTGCTGAAGCTTTCTTCGGCGCCATAGCGAAGGTTTATGGCTTCCGAAGGTGTTCAAAAACTCAAAGAGTGGAAGTGAGTTCACCGGAGGTGGGCGCCAATGTTGGGGACTTGTTCTCAAATGCTTCGGATTAAGAACAAGGCAACATAAAAAGTGTTAAATGATAAAGTCCTTCGTCCTTTGAAACATTATTTCCCTTCAGGATTTAATGTATTCCGGACGAAGGTCACAAACAACATATCTTCGTAAGCATAATAAACGATGATGAAGAACTTATATGTAACATAAGAAGTAATATAAACATTTAAATATTACCACAATGTCATTTCTATTTTATTATCATAGAAAAATAGAAATGATTTCAGATTACAAGTGTACCTTCGGATTGCAGGAAGGCAAAAGTATAAGGAAGACGCAAAAGCAAATGCCAAGTCCGCCTCCACAGTACGGGAGTACTGTTCATCTATTTATAGACGTGGGACGCAGCCCATGTAAAATTACATTCATGCCCATTACATTTGCTAATGACTTATGGGAATCTATTAAGGCCTAAGTAGTCTTTTCATCTTTAAGTCGGTTCCCCTTTCTGCTATCGCGACGAAGCTTTCCTGCGCATAGCTTCGGCTGTGCACCATCCTTCGTACAGCTTGGTAATCAGCCCGTCCTTCATCTCAATCCCCCTTCGTCTGGCTTAGGCTTCGTCCTGACCGTACTCCATGTTCATAATTCTGAGTCCGAAGATACCTGTTCATATAATTCACTTGGAAAACATTGTCAAATCATGCTTTTGAGGACCTTCGGAGGACGAAGGCCCCCAACACCAGTCTATTCGGGAGTTGATCCTCAAGGAAGCTCATGAGACAGCTTATTCGATACACCCTGGAAGTGAGAAGATGTATCAGGATCTGAAGAAGAAATTCTGGTGGTACGGAATGAAGAGGGAAATCGCGGAGCATGTGGCTATGTGTGATAGTTGTCAACGGATCAAGGCAGAGCATCAGAGGCCCGCTGGATTGTTGCAACCATTGCAAATTCCTCAGTGGAAATGGGATGAAATCGGTATGGATTTCATAGTCAGATTGCCTCGCACTCGAGCCGGCTACGATTCCATTTGGGTAGTAGTGGACCGCTTAACCAAGTCAGCCCACTTCATACCAGTCAAGACCAACTACAACAGTGCAGTATTGGCAGAGCTGTACATGTCTCAGATCATTTGTCTTTATGGTGTGTTAAAGAAGATAGTGTCAGACAGAGGAACGCAGTTCACCTCTCATTTCTAGCAGTAGTTGCATGAAGCCTTGGGTACACATCTGAATTTCAGTTCAGCTTATCATCCGCAGACAGACGGTCAGACCGAAAAAACCAATCAAATCCTTGAAGATATGTTGAGAGCCTGTGCGTTGCAAGATCAGTCCGGATGGGACAAGAGGTTGCCTTATGCAGAGTTCTCCTATAACAACAGTTACCAGGCCAACTTGAAGATGTCACCATTTCAGGCGCTTTATGGGAGGAGTTGTAGAACTCCGTTGCAATGGGATCAGCCTGGAGAAAAGCAAGTGTTCGGGCTAGACATTTTGCTTGAAGCTGAAGAGAACATCAAGATGGTTCGAGAGAACCTGAGGTTAGCGCAATCAAGGCAGCGAAGTTATGCAGACACAAGAAGAAGAGAGCTGAGTTTCGAGGTTGGAGATTTTGTCTATCTGAAAGTGTCACCGATCAGAGGAGTCAGAAGATTCGGAGTCGAAGGCAAGTTAGCGCCCTGCTATGTTGGTCCGTATCAGATTCTCGCAAGGCGTGGAGAAGTGGCCTATCAACTCAGTTTGCCAGAAGGCTTGTCCGCAGTGCATGATGTCTTTCATGTGTCTCAGTTGAAGAAGTGTTTGTGTGTGCCAGAAGAGCAGTTGCCAGTGGAAGGTCTGGAGGTCCAGAAGGACTTGACCTACATAGAGAAGCCAGCGCAGATTCTTGAGACTGTAGACAGAGTCACCTAGAGGAAGACTATCAGAATGTGCAAAGTGAGATGGAGTCACCACTCTGAGGAAGAAGCAACCTGGGAGCGTGAAGATGATCTGATGGCTAAATATCCTGAGCTCTTTGCTAGCCAACCCTGAATCTCGAGGGCGAGATTCTTTTAAGGGGGATAGGTTTGTAACGCCCTGAATTTGGGGGTAGAATTTTTTCTTCTTTTCATTCACCAAATTCGGGCGTTACTCTCTTTTCTCTTCCTGTTTCGCTCCTTCTTCCCAATTTCAAATCAGTATAATGACGGGTGTCCGTGTCATGTATAAACAAGACCTAAGTGTCATGAGTGTTGCATCATGCCGAAGCATATTTCTTTGTCTAATGTCGTGTTTAATCGCGTGTTCGTCTCGTCCCGGTTCGGACTTCGGTTCGCGATTGGATTTTCGATTGGTGTTCGACATGCGGAGTGACCTAGCCCGGCTCAGTCCGGCCCGGTCCGGCCTAGTCCGGCCCGCGCGCCCCTGGTGCCCCTTGCCCTACCCATGCGCGCGCCCCCCTCCCCCTAATCCTGTTGTCTCATTTGATTTTCTCCCGCGCAGTAACTTCCCTCTCCCACCTCTCTCTCTCCCCGTGGTGCCCTAGGGTTTGGACACGAGATCGCCGGAGTTTGGATCCCCGGAGGTGAGTTTTCCCCTCCCCTTCCCTTTCTCTCTCTCTCCCTCCTCCCCCTCCCTTCTTCTTCCCCTGGCCGCGCGCCCTCCCCTGCCCCGTCGCGCGCCGTGGCGGCGGCCCAGCCGCGCCACATCCCGCCCCGGCCGAGCCCCTCCCCGCGTCGTGCCCCCCGGCGAGTCCCACCCCGGCCGAGCCCCTCCCCGCGTCGTGCCCCCCTCGGCGAGTCCCGCGGCCGTGCCCGAGCCCCCCTCGGCCGCGTCCCGCGCCGCTCCCGGCCCCGCGCCCGTGTGCCCTCTCGGCCGCCGCGTCGTCCCGCGGCCTCACCCGAGCCCCCTCGGTCGCGTCCCGCGCCGCTCTCGGCCTCGCGCCCCCGGCCACGACCTCACGCGCTCCGCGCCGTGTGCCCTCGGCCGCGCTCGTGCCCCAGCGACTCGCGTCCCGCACGCCTGCATGGTTCACGTGCCCTCGGCACGCGCAGTGTGCTCTCGCACGTGCGACCATAGTCGCATTTCGTTTAACCCTCGTTTAATCCATTTTAATTTTGTTTAGTCAATGTGCTGTGTCGCGCGCTTCGCCGCGCGATGGTTCATTCTAATTTCATCTTTATAAATGTGCTGCGTCACGCGCTTCATCGTGTGACGGTCCTTTTAAATTTACATTTATTAATGTGTTGCGTCATGTGCTTCGTCGCACGACGATTCGTTTAATTTATATTTATTGCTGTGCTGCGTCGCGCGCTTCGTCGTGCGACAATTCGTTTTAAATGCAGTTCTGTTGGCGTAAGCCGTCGTGCGTTTCGTCGCGCAACGCTTAACGTTTGTATTTAATTAATGCAAGAATCTTGTTGCGCGTTATGTCGCGCGGCAAGTCATTTATTTCTTAATTCAATTTAAATGTTGTGTCGTACGTCTCGCCGTATGACCAATCCCTTTCGTTCATCTTTACCTATTTATAGTGACTAAATGTGGAACATGACTTTACTTTATGCTAAATGCAGTGTCTAATTTGATACCCTTCTGTTTAAACGAATGGTTTAATTTATAATTATGTAAAGTGATTGCCTCTCGACCGTAGACTCGACTGTCATTTCCTCTTTCTCTCTTAACCGTAATTGCGAGCCCCGCGTTGAACGTCCGTTTATTTATTGCATTCCATTGTATGGTGTACTGTTCTTTTTGTATTAAATGTATGGAATGTATGTTTGAACTCGTATAGAGAACGATCTGGTTGAAGAGCCTGAAGAACTCACAGGAGAAGCCCTTGAGCAGCAGCTGGTTGGTGGAGGCAAGTGTCCCTTGACCCATCTATGTCCTACTCATTCTTATAACTCATTCCCTGCATTTACACACTTTATACCTAAGGATTGACTAGCTTTTGTTTATCTTGTCCTTGTCTACCTGTTTTGGTTGGGTTATTATAGTTTAGCTTTATGCTAGTGCTTCACATTAATCAATGAACATGATGAGATTATCTATGATACGCTATTTTCCCTTTTGATTATGATGATGGTACTGTGACATTTAAGGGGGCTCGAGCGGTTTCTCGAGTGCCTCTCCGTAAGGACCATGAGGGTGGAGTGGGACGCCCTTAGCTGAATAATTAGAGGAACTAGGATGTAGTTTGCTTCGCCGTCGTGCCGTTAATGGGGCTCGGTGTATGCGGCTCGCTCTGCCAAGGTTGATTTGTCTCTTGGGGAGGAGTGCGGTACATTTAGGAAACCTAACGGGTGGCTACAGCCTCAGGGAATCTTTGTAAAGGCTACGTAGTGAAACCCTGCCTGTTCACCTTGGTAGTGTTTAAGGGTTTGATCAGCCCAAGGCAAAAGGGAATCATGGCTTGTGGGTAAAGTGCGCAACCTCTGCAGAGTGTTATGAAACTGATATATCAGCCATGCTCGCAGTTATGAGCGGCCAAGGGAGCTCCAGTGATTAGTGATAATTGATCAGAGATGTTTGGATTACAGGTGGCAATGAGATTGATGGTTTTGGTATTGGCTCCGGTAATGGTAAGTGGTACTCTTTCCGTTTGGAAAGGGTACGTTTGGGTTAATAACGTGGGTTAATTCTAAAACTTGGCTTTCTCTACTAGTAATAATAATCTGACCAACTAAAAGCAACTGCTTGACTTAACTCCACATAAAGCTAGTCCACTACAGCCAAACAGGACACTTGCTGAGTATGTTGATGTGTACTCACCCTTGCTCTCCACACCAACCCCCCCAGGTTGTACGCATTGCAACCACTACTCAGGAGAAGATGAAGCCGTGGAAGGAGACTTCCAGGAATTCCAAGATTGCGACGAGTTCTAGGCATGGGTTAGCGGTAACCCCCAGTCGGCTGCCTGTGAAGGCCGAGTGTATCTACATTTCTTTTCTGCACTTTGATTATTGTAAAGACTATGTGGATGTCTCAGACATATGATGTAATCGACTATTATTCCCCTTTTATATTATGATTTGAGCACTGTGTGATGATGTCTAGTTATGTAACTGCTATGTACGTGAATTGCTGATCCTGGCACGTACATGGTTCGCATTTGGTTTGCCTTCTAAAACAGGTGTGACAGGAAGAGGGAGGACTTGACGAAAGCTGATGCAGCAAGTTCCTCATCGTCGGAGTTGGATGAAGAGCAGTCCGAGTCCCACTCCTTGCCGATGTGTGCCTCGCCCTTCGCCTACCTATTGTTCTTCTTTTTCTCCTTCTTCCATTTCTTTTCTTGTCCCTGGTCATTTTCATTATCCGGACACTGTGCAATAAAATGACGGACTTACCACATTTGAAGCAGGAGCACTTTCCCCTTGTTTTGTTCTTGTTGGGATACTCCTTGCGTCCCTTCAAAGCGGTCTTGAAGCGCTTGATTACAAGCGCCATTTCCTCCTCGTTGAGTCCGATAGCCTCCACTTGTGCCACCTTGTTTGGTAGCGCCTCCTTGCTACTTGTTGCCTTGAGGGCAACAGGCTATGGCTCGTAGAGTGGGAGTTTGTCCGTTGGCAATGTCATCAACGTACCTAGCCTCATTTACCATCATGCACCCGCTTATGAATTTTCCGAGAATTTCCTCAGGCGTCATCTTGGTGTACCTAGGATTCTCACGAATAAGGTTTATAAGATGAGGATCAATAATGGTAAATGACGTTATGGTCCGTCCATCTTGTACTCACATAACTCTGGATCTTGTTCACTGAAAGTCGCCTAGAGGGGGGTGAATAGGCGAAATCTGAAATTTATAAACTTTAAGCACAACTACAAGCCGGGGTTAGCATTAGAAATAAAATGGAGTCCGAAAGAGAGGGTGAAAACAAATCACAAGCAAATGAAGAGTATGACATGGTGATTTGTTTTACCGAGGTTCGGTTCTTGCAAACCTACTCCCTGTTGAGGTGGTCATAAAGACCGGGTCTCTTTCAACCCTTTCCCTCTCTCAAACGGTCACCTAGATCGAGTGAGCTTTTCTCCTTAATCAAACGGGTCACTTAGACCCCTACAAGGAGCACCACAACTTGGTGTCTCTTGCTTTGATTACAAGTTGCTTGAGAACAAGAATAGAGGAAGAAGAAAAGCGATCCAAGCAACAAGAACTCAAATGAACACAAATGTCTCTCTCAAGCCACTAAGTCTTTGGAATGAGTTTGGGACTTGGAGAGGATTTGATCTTTTGTTTTGTGTCTTGGAGTGAAGTCTAGAGTTCTTGTATTGAATGCAAATTGCTGGAAACTTGGATGCCTTGAATGGTGGTGGTTGGGGGTATTTATAGCCCCAACCACCAAAACAGCCGTTGGGGAGGGCTGTTGTCGATGGGCGCACCGGACAGTCCGGTGCGCCAGCCACGTCACCCAACTGTTATGGTTTGACCGTTGGAGCTCTGACAGCCTGGGCCACCGGATAGTCCGGTGGTGCACCGGACAGTCACTGTTCACTGTCCGGTGCTCCTTCTGGCGCCTGCTCTGACTCTGCGCGAACTGTCCGCGCACTGTAGCGCTTTTCAGGTTTCTGTTGGAGTCGACCGTTGCGCTGTAGCCGTTGCTCCGCTCGCACACCGGACAGTCCGGTGCCACACCGGACAGTCCGATGAATTATAGCGGAGTGGCTTTTCTAGAAACCCGAAGGTAGCGAGTTGGAGTTGATCCACCCTGGTGCACCGGACACTGTCCGGTGGCACACCAGATAGTCCGGTGCGCCAGACCAGGGCAGCCTTCGATTTCTTTTGCTCCTTTCTTTTTGAACCCTAACTTGTTCTTTTTATTGGTTTTGTTGAACCTATGGCACCTGTAGAACATATAATCTAGAGCAAACTAGTTAGTCCAATTATTTGTGTTGGACAATTCAACCACCAAAATCATTTAGGAAAAGGTTTGACCCTATTTCCCTTTCAATCTCCCCCTTTTTGGTGATTGATGCCAACACAAACCAAAGCAAATATATAAGTGCAGAAATGAACTAGTTTGCATATGGTAAGAGCATAGGTTGCTTGGAATTAAACCAATATTATCATTTCAATAGATATGCATGGATTGCTTTCTTCTATTTAACATTTTGGAGCACGCTTGCACCACGAGTTTTGTTTTTGCAAATTCTTTGTAAAATTCTTTTCAAAATCCTTTTGCAAATAGTCAAAGGTATATGAATAAGATTGAAAGAAGCATTTTCAAGATTTGAAATTTTCTCCCCCTATTTCAACTGTTTTTCCTTTGACTCAACAAAACTCCCCCTAAATGAAATCCTCCTCTTAGCTTTCAAGAGGGTTTTGAGATATACCAATTGAGATAATCTCATTAGAGGAATAACAATTTGAAAGATACTAATACCAATAAAAATTTTCAAAACTCAATTAAAAATTAGGTGATGGTGCGGTCCTTTTGCTTTGGGCTAATACTCTCTCCCCCTTTGGCATGAATCGCCAAAAACGGAGACTTTGTGAGCCCTTTTAGATTCTCTCCCCCTTTGGCCAACAATATATGGGTGAAGATTATACCAATGTGGAGAGATGGCGGAATACCGGCAAAGTGAATAATACCGATGGAGTTGAGTGGAAGCATCGTCTTTGCCGAATACTCCATTTCCCTTTCAATTCTGACTTTTGATCTACGGATTTACCTCTCGTGTCGAGGTCGAGATGCCCATTTGTTCCCATGGGTGTCTTGATGGGTTTGGCATCCTTCATTCCAAACTTGGTGAGTATGTCTTGAATGTACTTTGTTTGGCTGATGAAGGTGCCCTCTTGGAGTTGTTTGACTTGAAATCCTAGAAAATACTTCAACTCCCCCATCATAGACATCTCGAATTTTTGAATCATGATCCTACTAAACTCTTCACAAGTAGATTTGTTAGTAGACCCAAATATGATATCATCAACATAAATTTGGCATACAAACAAATCTTTTGCAATAGTTTTAGTAAAGAGAGTAGGATCGGCTTTTTCGACTTTGAAACCATTAGTGATAAGAAAATCTCTTAGACATTCATACCATGCTCTTGGGGCTTGCTTGAGCCCATAAAGCGCCTTAGAGAGTTTATACACATGGTTAGGGTACTCACTATCTTCAAAGCCGGGAGGTTGCTCAACATAGACCTCTTCTTTGATTGGTCCATTGAGGAAGGCACTCTTCACGTCCATTTGATAGAGCTTGAAGCCATGGTAAGTAGCATAGGCAAGTAATATACGAATTGACTCAAGCCTAGATACGGGTGCATAAGTTTCACCGAAATCCAAACCTTCGACTTGTGAATATCCTTTGGCTACAAGTCAGGCTTTGTTTCTTATCACCACACCATGCTCGTCTTGCTTGTTGCGGAATACCCACTTGGTACCTACAACATTTTGATTAGGACGTGGAACCAAATGCCATACCTCATTCCTCGTGAAGTTGTTGAGCTCCTCTTGCATTGCCAACACCCAATCCGAATCTCTTAATGCATCTTCCACCCTGTATGGCTCAATAGAAGACACAAAAGAGTAATGTTCACAAAAATGAGCGACACGAGATCGAGTGGTGACCTTCTTATGAATATCGCCAAGGATGGAGTTCACAGGGTGATCTCGTTGTATCGCTTGGTGGACTCTTGGGTGAGGCGGTCTTTGACCCTGTATTTCTTGATCATCTTCCTTGTCTTGATTAACTTCATCTCCCCCTTGATCATTGCCCTCTTCTTGAGGTGGCTCATCTTCTTGATCTTCTTCTTCATCACCTTGAGCCTGTTCCTCATCTTGAGTTAGTGGAGATGCTTGTATGGAAGATGATGGTTGATCTTGTGCTTGAGTGGGCTCTTCGGATTCCTTAGGACACACATCCCCAATGGACATGTTCCTTAGCGCGACGCACGAAGCCTCTTCATCATCTAATTCATCAAGATCAACTTGCTCCACTTGGGAGTCGTTAGTCTCATCAAACACAATGTCACAAGAAACTTCAACTAGTCCAGTGGACTTGTTAAAGACTCTATATGCCCTTGTGTTTGAATCATAACCAAGTAAAAAGCCTTCTACAGCCTTAGGAGCAAATTTAGATTTTCTACCTCTTTTAACAAGTATAAAACATTTGCTACCAAAGACTCTAAAATATGAAACGTTGGGCTTTTTACCAGTAAGGAGTTCATATGATGTCTTCTTGAGGATTCGGTGAAGATATAACCGGTTGATGGAGTAGCAGGCGGTGTTAATCGCCTCGGCCCAAAACCGGTCTGGTGTCTTGTACTCATCAAGCATGGTCCTCGCCATGTCAAGTAGAGTTCTATTCTTCCTCTCCACTACACCATTTTGTTGAGGTGTGTAGGGAGAAGAGAACTCATGCTTGATGCCCTCCTCCTCAAGGAAACCTTCAATTTGTGAGTTCTTGAACTCCATCCCATTGTCGCTTCTTATTTTCTTGATCCTTAATCCGAACTCATTTTGAGCTCGTCTCAAGAATCCTTTCAAGGTCTCTTGGGTTTGAGATTTTTCCTGCAAAAAGAACACCCAAGTGAAGCGAGAATAATCATCCACAATTACAAGACAATACTTACTCCCGTCGATGCTTATGTAAGCTATCGGGCCGAATAGATCCATGTGGAGTAGCTCAAGCGGCCTTTCGGTCGTCATGATGTTCTTGTGTGGATGATGGACACCAACTTGCTTCCCTGCTTGACATGCGCTACAAACCCTGTCTTTCTCAAAATGGACATTTGTTAGTCCTAAAATGTGTTCTCCCTTTAGAAGCTTGTGAAGATTCTTCATCCCAACATGGGCTAGTCGGCGATGCCAAAGCCAACCCATATTAGTCTTAGCAATTAAGCAAGTGTCGAGTTCAGCTCTTTTGAGATCAACTAAGTATAGCTGACCCTCTAACACTCCCTTAAAGGCTATTGAATCATCACTTCTTCTAAAGACAGTAACACCTACATCAGTAAATAGACAGTTGTAGCCCATATTGCATAATTGAGAAACAGAAAGCAAATTGTAATCTATGGAATCTACAAGGAAAACATTAGAAATAGAGTGGTCAGGTGATATAGCAATTTTACCCAATCCTTTGACCAAACCTTGATTTCCATCCTCGAATGTGATAGCTCTTTGGGGATCTTTGTTTTTCTCATAGGAGGAGAACATTCTTTTCTCCCCTGTCATGTGGTTTGTGCACCCGCTATCAATGATCCAACTTGAGCCCCCAGATGCATAAACCTACAAAACAATTTTAGGCCTTGTTCTTAGGTACCCAAACGGTCTTGGGTCCTTTCACATTAGAAACAAGCACCTTGGGTACCCAAACACAAGTCTTGGAGCCCTTGTGTTTGCCCCCAACATATTTGGCAACTACTTCGCCTGATTTGTTAGTTAGCACATATGAAGCATCAAAAGTCTTAAATGAAATAATAGGCTCATTTGATGCAGTAGGAGTTTTCTTTTTAGGCAATTTAACATGAGTGGATTGCATAGAACTAGATGCCTCACTCTTATACATAAAAGCATGATGAGAGCCAGAGTGAGACTTCCTAGAATGAATTCTCCTAATCTTATGTTCGAGATAATCAGCAGGATACAAAATATAGCCCTCGTTATCCTGAACCATGGGAGCTTTGCCCTTAACAAAGTTAGACAATTTCTTAGGGGCATTAAGCTTGACATTGTCTCCCTGTTGGAAGCCAATGCCATTCTTAATGCCAGGGTGTCTCCCTTTATAAAGCATGCTACGAGCAAATTTAAATTTTTCATTCTCTAGTTCATGCTCGACAATTTTAGCATCTAGTTTAGCTATATGATCATTTTGTTGTTTAATCATAGCAATGTGATCATGAATAGCATCAACATTAATGTCTCTACATTTAGTACAAATAGCAACATGATCAACACTAGATGTAGAGGGTTTGCAAGCATTTAATTCATCTATCTTAGATTTTAGCATGGTATTCTCATCTCTAAGATAGAAAATAGAATCATTGCAAACATTTAAATCCTTAGCCTTAGCAATTAATTCATCATTCTCAATCTTAAGGCTAGAAATTGCAACATTCAATTTGTCAATCTTAGCAATTAAATCACCATTTTCATTTCTAAGACTAACAATTGAATTATTACACGCATCTAATTTTTCAACCTTAGCAATTAAGTTGGCATTCTCGGTTCTAAGGTTGGAAATGGTGTCATGGCAAATGCTAAGCTCACTAGTTAATTTTTCACATTTTTCTATCTCCTGAGCATAAGCATTTTTTTACTTTAACATGTTTTTTGTTTTCCTTAATAAGGAATTCCTCTTGGCTATCCAAGAGTTCATCCTTCTCATGAATGGCACCTATTAATTCATTCAATTTTTCTTTTTGTTGCATGTTTAAGTTGGCAAAAAGAGCAAGCAAATTATCTTCATCATCACTAGAGCTACCCTCATCACTAGATGTTGTATACTTAGTGGAGGCTCTAGATTTTACCTTCTTCTTTTTGTCGTTCTTTGCCATGAGGCACTTGTGGCCGACGTTGGGGAAGAGGAGGCCCTTGTTGACGGTGATGTTGGCGGCGTCCTCGTCGGATGAGGAGTCGGTGGAGCTCTCATCGGAGTCCCACTCCCAGCATACATGGGCATCACCGCCCTTCTTGTAGTATCTTTTCTTTTCCTTCCTCTTTCCCTTCTTATCGTCGCCCCTGTCACTATCACTAGATAATGGACATTTAGCAATAAATGACCGGGCTTACCACACTTGTAGCAAACTTTCTTGGAACGGGGCTTGTAGTCTTTCCCCTTCGTTGCTTGAGGATTTGACATAAGCTCTTGATGATGAGCACCATCTCCTCGTTGTCGAGCTTGGAGGTATCGATGGGGAGCCTACTTGATGTAGAATCTTCTTTCTTTTCTTCCGTTGCTTTGAAGGCAACGGGTTGCACCTCGGGTGTTGAGGTGGCGCCTCGCTCGATGATTTGTTTGGAGCCTTTGATCATTAGTTCAAAGCTCACAAACTTTTCTATAACCTCCTCGGGAGACATTAGCTTATATCTAGGATCACCACGAATTAATTGAACTTGTGTAGGGTTAAGAAATACAAGTGATCTTAGAATAACCTTGACCATTTCATGGTCATCCCATTTGGTGCTCCCGAGGTTGCGCACTTGGTTGACCAAGGTCTTGAGCCGGTTGTACATCGCTTGTGGCTCCTCTCCTTGGTTGAGGATGAATCAACCGAGCTCCCCCTCGATCTTTTCCTGCTTGGTGATCTTTGTCACCTCATCTCCTTCGTGCGTGGTCTTGAGCATGTCCCAAATCTCCTTGGCGCTCTTCAACCCTTGCACCTTATTATACTCCTCTCAACTTAGAGAGGCGAGGAGTATAGTAGTGGCTTGAGAGTTGAAGTGCCGGACTTGGGTGACTTCGTTCGAGTCATAGCCTTTGTCCCCCGGCGATGGTACCTGCGCTCCAAACTCAACAATATCCCAAATACTAGCGTGGAGTGAGGTTAGGTGATGCCTCATTTTATCACTCCACATGTTATAATCTTCACCCTCAAAAACGGGTGGTTTGCCTAGTGAGACGGAAAGTAAAGGAGTGCGTCTAGAGATATGGGGATAACAAAGTGGCATCTTACTATACTTCTCGCGCTCATGGCGCTTAGAAGTGACGGACGACGCATCGGAGCCGGAGGTGGATGGCGATAAAGAATCTGTCTCATAGTAGACCACCTTCTTCATCTTCCTTTTCTTTTCGCCGCTTCGATGCGACTTGGTATGTGAAAGGGATCCCTTCACCTTGTTGCCGGACTCTCCCAATGGAGCCTTCCCGTGGCTTATGGTGGGCTTCTCGCCGGTCACAACCTCCTTCTTGGCATGATCTCCTGACATCACTTCGAGCGATTAGGCTCTAATGAAGTACCGGGCTTCGATACCAATTGAAAGTCACCTAGAGGGGGGTGAATAGGCGGAATCTGAAATTTATAAACTTTAAGCACAACTACAAGCCGAGGTTAGTGTTAAAAAAAAATGGAGTCTGAAAGAGAGGGTGAAAACAAATCATAAGCAAATGAAGAGTGTGACACGGTGATTTGTTTTACCGAGGTTCGGTTCTTGCAAACCTACTCCCCGTTGAGGTGGTCACAAAGACCGGGTCTCTTTCAACCCTTTCCCTCTCTCAAACGGTCACCTAAACCAAGTGAGCTTTTCTCCTTAATTAAACGGGTCACTTAGACCCCTACAAGGACCACCACAACTTGGTGTCTCTTGCTTTGATTACAAGTTGCTTGAGAACAAGAATAGAGGAAGAAGAAAAGCGATCCAAGCGACAAGAACTCAAATGAACACAAATGTCTCTCTCAAGCCACTAAGTCTTTGGAATGAGTTTGGGACTTGGAGAGGATTTGATCTTTTGTTTTGTGTCTTGGAGTGAAGTCTAGAGTTCTTGTATTGAATGCAAATTGCTAGAAACTTGGGTGCCTTGAATGGTGGTGGTTGGGGGTATTTATAGCCCCAACCACCAAAACAGCCGTTGGGGAGGGCTGTTGTCGATGGGCGCACCGGACAGTCCGGTGCAGCCATGTCACCCAACCGTTAGGGTTCGACCGTTGGAGCTCTGACAGCCTGGGCCACCGGACAGTCATTGTTCACTGTCTGGTGCGCTTTCTGGCGCCTGCTCTGACTCTGCGCGAACTGTCCGCGCACTGTAGCGCTTTTCAGGTTTCTGTTGGAGTCGACTGTTGCGCTGTAGCCGTTGTTCCGCTGGCACACCGGACAGTCCGGTGAATTATAGCGGAGTGGATTTTCTAGAAACCCGAAGGTAGCGAGTTGGAGTTGATCCACCCTGGTGCACCGGACACTGTCCGGTGCGCCAGACCAGGTCATCCTTCGGTTTCTTTTGCTTCTTTCTTTTTGAACCATAACTTGTTCTTTTTATTGGTTTGTGTTGAACCTATGGAACCTGTAGAACATATAATCTAGAGCAAACTAGTTAGTCCAATTATTTGTGTTGGGCAATTCAACCACCAAAATCATTTAGGAAAAGGTTTGACCCTATTTCCCTTTCATTCACCAGGGTCTTGAGCCTATCGTATGTTCACGTTCCACCAACTCCATCTTGGTGATCATGGTGGCATCGTTCCCCTCATGTGAGATCTTGAGGGTGTCCCATATTTGCTTGGCATTGTCCAAGACGCAGACTTTATTGTATTCATCCATGCATAGAGATGCTAACAAAATAGTTGTAGCTTGGGCATTTTTATGTATTTACTCATTAATAAAAACAAGATTACCACTACTATCAAAATGCATCTCATTTTCTACTATTTCCCAGATACTAGGATAGAGAGAGAACAAATGACTGTGCATTTTATGACTCCAGAAAGAATAATCTTCTCCATCGAAGTGAGGGGTTTTCCAAGTGGAATAGATAATAAATGTGCATTCAAATTATAAGGGATACGAGAATAATCGAAAGAATAGTTTTGATTAACCATTTTCTTTTTCGACGAAAAGTTTTCGTCGTCGTCATCCCTTGGTGAAGAAGAGGAGACGTCGCTGTCGTAGTAGATGATCTTCTTGATGCACCTCTTCTTTTTTCCATCTTTGTTCTTGTTGTTTGAGCCTGAGTCGGTGGGCTTGTCACCTTTTGGCTCATCAACATAGAGAGTCTACTTCTCCTTATCATTGATCACCATCCCATTGCCTTTAGGATCCATCTCTTCGGGCGGTTAGTCCCTTGATGAAGAGAACGGCTCTGATACCAATTGAGAGCACCTAGAGGGAGGGTGAATAGGTGATCTTGTAAAATCAGCTCAACAAAACAAACTTGGACTAATATTGGATTAGTGAAAGCTAAGGCCAAGTTCGAGTGAGGAGTATGAGCGGAGTAAACTTCTTCACCTAATTGCTCTTCACAAGGTGAGAATTAAACTTAGAGAAATAATGTAAGTGAAGTAGATAGAGAGAAAATTGGACAGGAATAAAGACATGTGACATAGCGATTTTTATCCCATGGTTCGGTCAAGTAGAATACTTACCTACTCCACGTTGTGGTGTCCTAATGGATGAGGGCCACACTCAACCCCTTTCAAGTGATCTAGAGATAAACTTGAATATCACGATTCTCTCTATCTCAACAATATCCCGCTGTGAGAAATCTCCATAATTAGGAGTCTCTCACGTCTTACACAACTGATCTCAAATGAACACAAGAGTAAGAGAGGAATAGAAACACACACAAGAGCGAGAGTTGCAGCAACAACACACACAAGACAAGAACGATCACACAAAAATAGCACATCGGAGTTACAACTCAAAGAAGTGCTCGAATCTCTATCACAATGAACCAAATACGTGTTTGCGAAGTCTCGGCGTTGTAGAATGTTCAATGGGTGCTTGGTGTATTGATCCATGCGCCTAGGGGTCCCTTTTATAGCCCCAAGGGAGTTAGGAGCCGTTGGAGCTTCATTTGGAAGGCTCTGGTTGCTTTTCTGTCCGCGGGTGCACCAGACTACGCACGCTGGGCACGACAGAGAATCTCCTGATTAGCTGATTTCCTGTTCTGGGGGGCACCGGACCATCCGATGTGGGGCACCGAACTGTCCGGTGCTGTAACACCCGAAATCATGTGCTGAGAATTACAAATGTTTCACTAAGAGATTTGAGATAAAATGACTTCTAATAAATATTTCCATCCTCTATAAAATATAATAATAGGCAAGAATGTGGTATTCGAAGCATAGATCTAAAACTTAAAGCTAGAAGTTGGAAGGGCAAATTAGGGAGAGAGTTTCAAACTAATTATTATTCCTTTTATAAACCATATAATCACAACCATCCTTAAAAATAATTGAACTAAAATAATTCATGAGAAAGATTATATATTAACATGGCCTAAATAAATAAGTAAGGTAATAAACAAATGAATAAACTTAATACATGAACCATGCTTTCATGTTGAAATATATTTTTGTGTGCAAATTAGAACTTTGTTTGAATTTAAAATCTAATTGGAATTTGAAAATAGAAAAATAGAAAAGGGAAAAGAAACCGGACCACGATTTGGGCCAAATTCTCGCCCTCGGCCCAGCTCGGCCTCCACGCTGCTGGCCGTGCGCCCTAGCTCGCTGCCGGCCCAGTCTCTCTAGCGCGTAAGCCTCCCACTTACATGCGGGCCCGGGACGTCAGAAGCTTCTTCTTTCCCCGTTCCGGATCCATTGTGTCGTGCCTGCGCCCAGAAATAGGATCGCGCCGCCTATGCTCCCGGGTTGTTCCACTCAATCCGAAAGCCACACCAAGATCTCGGGCTGCGTCTGCCGCCCCTGTTCTCTGGTGTCTCTCCTCCCTGCGGCATGCAAAAGGCTTGCGCGATCCGTGATTCACGCGGCCGGCTCAACGAACACCGCGAAGACCGCTGTGCGCTCACCCGCGATTGCCGGGGAGTTCGGCTGGCTGAGATCTTCGCTGGGCTATAAAAGCTAAAGCCGCAGCCCCTCCTCGACTCACAACCCAAGGTCGATGTTGCGCCCCATAGAACCCAGTCCGCCCACCGTGGACTGCTCGCCCAGCGGGGGAAATGGAGCCGCCGTCGTTGGCCAAGCGATTTGTCGTCTCCCAGGCCTCGAGAACCGACCTGAACTCTTCCTTGGGTCGCCTGGAACTTGCTCGTGACCTCAATCAGCGAAATCAATGGCGGGGGAGCCTGGGATTGCTCGCCGCAGCTCCATGGCCGCAGCGGGTCACGCGTCTCCGTGGACAGGCTTCGTCCATGCCCTAAATCCTGGTATGTTGCACTGGTGCTGTTCACTAAGACGTCCACATCGTGTAGCCGTTTTTGTTGGTGATATGGGTGCTTGGGTGCCATTCGGCCATGCTCGCCGGTGAGCTCCGCCGCGGTGTGCACCGCGCCACCGTGGTCGACCGGCTGGTTGGGAAGGGGATGAGACCGGAGCCGTAGGATGTTGGATGAGTGGCTAGGATTAGATGATAGGTGTAGCGTGGTCGGATGTGTTCTGGACCGTTCGATCTGAACTGAGGGTGGTGATGAAGCGCGCCTTCATTTAATCACGACCGTAGAACTTGGATTGTGCGGACGCCAAAACATACCGGTTCGGATGTGGGATACGCCCCGTTGATCTAGCATCGGATGGTTCTGGATTGATATTCAACACTTTAAATCTGGGTCGCTCGCCGTTGATCCGACGGCCGGGAGCGCATACCGCTTCGCGGTGGGCTCAGTCTAATCTGATCCGTTGGGATCGGATCGGATGGCTGAGAATAATTGATACCCGTTCGATTTGAGACAATTGCAAAAGAGACCCTGTAAAATCCTATAATCAACCCGCCGTCCGCGCGGGGTGAATATGAGTCTGGGGAGAACTTCTGGATTTGCCCCCGGAGTTCTCTGTAATTAGCGCTCGGGCCAGAAAACTAAGGAAATAGATAATTAAATATGAAAAATGATTCTTAATTCAAAAATAAATCCAGAACTTGTGGAATTCATATTTAATTCATTTTAGCTCCAAATTGATTCATTCCAGTTGCAATAATTTTGTATTAATATTATCTATCAACTAGTAATATTGTTTAGCCATAAAACTTGAATTAAAATTGTTCATTTGGATTAATCTATTCTAAGCACCAAATAATTTCGAAAATTCATAACTTGATAACTGTAGCTTCAAATTTAGTGGTTCTTGTTTCTACGATCTCGTTATGGCACATAGATTATTATTATGCAATGTATTCTTATGTTTGGTGTAATGTTAATTTTGCCTATACCATGTTTGTTTGAATTGCTACGACTAGCAGTGAGGTCACGAGTCACCTGAAGATCATCCTGGTACCTGGAATCTCAAGTCCCAGGCAAGTTGTGCCCTTGATCACTTCTTTTTACCCACTCATGTTCTAATTAATCATAATGATCTGCATAGGTTAAATTTGATGGGACCCAATAGGTTACCCTAGTTTGATTATCTTTATACCTTGTTTACCACTGAACCTTTTTGGGTAGTACTTGCTAGTGCTTTATGTGGTTTTGGGCATGAAGATACATTATTTATGATCACACTTTTATTATCTGTTTATTATGATTGTTCATGTTAAGATCATTATGTTAATTGGAACATGGAGAACCACCCGGGAAAACAGTGCTACCACAAGGGAGGAATGGGACCCCTTGGCTGATTAATTAGGAAAGCTAGTGGAAGACTACCTTACCCGAAAGGGGCAAGGGCAGTAGGGGAGTGGTCAGTGTAGGGAGGCCCTTGGGAGGATTTTGCTGCGATGGCGGTCCTGCAAGGGATTCCTGCATTGGAACTTCCTATAAACTGTAGCGGGTTTTCGGAAGCTAGTGGAACTTTGTAAAGGCCTCGTAGTGGATCCCTAGCCATTCACCTCGGTAGTGTCTAAGGGCCTTGCAAACCCTGGCGACATGGGATACACGACTTGTGGGTAAAGATGCGCAACCTCTACAGAGTGTAAAACTGGTATACTAGCCGTGCTCACGGTCATGAGCAGCTCGGACCCTCACATGATTAAATTATGGAACTTAAATTCAATTTGGCATATTCATTGCATCGCAGGTGATGTTGTTACTTTTGTTCTACTATTTAATTGGGTTGGTATTTACTTATACTTAGTAATTGCTAATAAAATTTTGACCAACTTTAAAAGCAATGCTCAGCTTCAACCATCCTCTTTGGTAAGCCTTACACTTCACATGAGCTCCCACCTTTGGCGAGTTCATGCACATTATTCCCCACAACTTGTTGAGCGATGAACGTATGTGAGCTCACTCTTGCTGTCTCACACCCCCCCCACAGGTCAAGAACAGGTACCGCAGGATGAAGCGCATGGAGGATGCTGCGATGTGTTCGTGAGAGGTCTAGGCCGTCGTCTCCCAGTCAACTTTGGGTTGCTGGACCGTTGTCTCCTTATAATGTAATTATTTATTTTGTATAGAACTCCTGTTATATATAAAGTTGTGACATTCGATCCTGTGCCACTATACATCATATGTGTGAGACTTGGTCCCAGCATACCTGGTGTTTATGTTCGCGCCCGGGTCTTGGTGCCCCGAAACCCGGGTGTGACAGAAGTGGTATCAGAGGAATGTTGACTGTAGGACGAAACCTAGATGGAACTGGACAACCAATACTTACTTACCTTTGCTACTCTGATTCTTTTCTAAACTTTTCTTAATCTTTTCTTATCTATTTCCGCTTTACTCTGATTATTCTTACCATCTTATTCTAAAGACAAATGTGGATTTCACACTTTGAAATCCCGTGCCTAAAGTGACTTTAGGAATAGGAGACCTACTTTTCGGAACAAAACAAAACTATTTTTTTGTATCTATATGCTTGAATGCTTGTTCCTATGATACTTGTTTGATTTGGATCTTTGATTGAGTGTGATGAGTTGTGGAGTAATGTCCACAATTGCATCTGCATATACACATAGGTATAAAAAAAAATTATTTATAAAATAACTAGACAACCTAGATTATCCCCATTAAAATATATCTAGCTTAAGAGATTTATCTTATCCTAAAAGATCTCATTCTAACCAATTCATCTTATCTTAATAAGATTCTCTCTTATCTTAATAGATTCATCTTATCTTAAAAAGATTTTATCTCATCTTAATAGATCTAACTAATCTCAAAAGATTCTATTTCATCTCATCCTAATAAGCATACTTATCCACCCTAGTTTAACAACTATGATCTAATACAAATTAATTAGATCATATCTAGTCAAACTAGTCATACCAATCTAATCTAGATCCCATCTAACCTAATATAATCTAATCTAAAGTGAGTTACTTAACGGACTAGTTGATACTAGTGAAATAGATTAGACCCTGCTGGCCATGTTTTAACTTAAATTAGTACATCATACCAAACCACCCATGAACAAATAACTTACCAGCATATTTATGGTGACCATCCCTCCTAGATGTTGCCATAATACACTTATCTTATGCCACCAGCCTGTTAACCATTTGTCCTTACCCACAAGTTATCCTAACTACATGTCCCTAATTCGGATAAAAACTTCAAGAATGAAGATCGAAGATGATCGAGCTCATCAAATCAAGGAAGGATAAGATTCAAGCTAGATCTTCAAAAGTAATCAAGATCCACAATCTTGGATGGAGCCTTTCCTTACCCTACTCATTCTTACCCAAATCTATCTACGCTTTAAAGACACCTTTTATCCTGTATCGTAGATGCCTTGATACCCAGGCTTTCCTAATCCTTTTGGTATTAAAACCAATTAGAAACTAGCACATAGACTGCAAACAATTCTTTTTGCATCCCCTTTTCTTACCAATCTCGAGGACGAGATTATTTTTAAGGGGGGTAGGATTTGTAACACCCGAAATCATGTGCTGAGAATTACAAATGTTTCACTAAGAGATTTGAGATAAAATGACTTCTAATAAATATTTCCATCCTCTATAAAATATAATAATAGGCAAGAATGTGGTATTCGAAGCATAGATCTAAAACTTAAAGCTAGAAGTTGGAAGGGCAAATTAGGGAGAGAGTTTCAAACTAATTATTATTCCTTTTATAAACCATATAATCACAACCATCCTTAAAAATAATTGAACTAAAATAATTCATGAGAAAGATTATATATTAACATGGCCTAAATAAATAAGTAAGGTAATAAACAAATGAATAAACTTAATACATGAACCATGCTTTCATGTTGAAATATATTTTTGTGTGCAAATTAGAACTTTGTTTGAATTTAAAATCTAATTGGAATTTGAAAATAGAAAAATAGAAAAGGGAAAAGAAACCGGACCACGATTTGGGCCAAATTCTCGCCCTCGGCCCAGCTCGGCCTC
This sequence comes from Zea luxurians, assembly GCA_029449295.1. Lineage (NCBI taxonomy): Eukaryota > Viridiplantae > Streptophyta > Magnoliopsida > Poales > Poaceae > Zea > Zea luxurians. The sequence continues at coordinate 259,093 of JAOPSE010000629.1, forward strand.
CACGCTGCTGGCCGTGCGCCCTGGCTCGCTGCCGGCCCAGTCTCTCTGGCGCGTAAGCCTCCCACTTACATGCGGGCCCGGGACGTCAGAAGCTTCTTCTTTCCCCGTTCCGGATCCATTGTGTCGTGCCTGCGCCCAGAAATAGGATCGCGCCGCCTGTGCTCCCGGGTTGTTCCACTCAATCCGAAAGCCACACCAAGATCTCGGGCTGCGTCTGCCGCCCCTGTTCTCTGGTGTCTCTCCTCCCTGCGGCATGCAAAAGGCTTGCGCGATCCGTGATTCACACGGCCGGCTCAACGAACACCGCGAAGACCGCTGTGCGCTCACCCGCGATTGCCGGGGAGTTCGGCTGGCTGAGATCTTCGCTGGGCTATAAAAGCTAAAGCCGCAGCCCCTCCTCGACTCACAACCCAAGGTCGATGTTGCGCCCCATAGAACCTAGTTCGCCCACCGTGGACTGCTCGCCCAGCGGGGGAAATGGAGCCGCCGTCGTTGGCCAAGCGATTTGTCGTCTCCCAGGCCTCAAGAACCGACCTGAACTCTTCCTTGGGTCGCCTGGAACTTGCTCGTGACCTCAATCAGCGAAATCAATGGCGGGGGAGCCCGGGATTGCTCGCCGCAGCTCCATGGCCGCCGCGGGTCACGCGTCTCCGTGGACAGGCTTCGTCCATGCCCTAAATCTTGGTATGTTGCACTGGTGCTGTTCACTAAGACGTCCGCATCGTGTAGCCGTTTTTGTTGGTGATATGGGTGCTTGGGTGCCATTCGGCCATGCTCGCCGGTGAGCTCCGCCGCGGTGTGCACCGCGCCACCGTGGTCGACCGGCTGGTTGGGAAGGGGATGAGACCGGAGCCGTAGGATGTTGGATGAGCGGCTAGGATTAGATGATAGGTGTAGCGTGGTCGGATGTGTTCTGGACCGTTCGATCTGAACTGAGGGTGGTGATGAAGCGCGCCTTCATTTAATCACGGCCGTAGAACTTGGATTGTGCGGACGCCAAAACATACCGGTTCGGATGTGGGATACGCCCCGTTGATCTAGCATCGGATGGTTCTGGATTGATATTCAACACTTTAAATCTGGGTCGCTCGCCGTTGATCCGACGGCCGGGAGCGCATACCGCTTCGCGGTGGGCTCAGTCTAATCTGATCCGTTGGGATCGGATCGGATGGCTGAGAATAATTGATACCCGTTCGGTTTGAGACAATTGCAAAAGAGACCCTGTAAAATCCTATAATCAACCCGCCGTCCGCGCGGGGTGAATATGAGTCTGGGGAGAACTTCTGGATTTGCCCCCGGAGTTCTCTGTAATTAGCGCTCGGGCCAGAAAACTAAGGAAATAGATAATTAAATATGAAAAATGATTCTTAATTCAAAAATAAATCCAGAACTTGTGGAATTCATATTTAATTCATTTTAGCTCCAAATTGATTCATTCCAGTTGCAATAATTTTGTATTAATATTATCTATCAACTAGTAATATTGTTTAGCCATAAAACTTGAATTAAAATTGTTCATTTGGATTAATCTATTCTAAGCACCAAATAATTTCGAAAATTCATAACTTGATAACTGTAGCTTCAAATTTAGTGGTTCTTGTTTCTACGATCTCGTTATGGCACGTAGATTATTATTATGCAATGTATTCTTATGTTTGGTGTAATGTTAATTTTGCCTATACCATGTTTGTTTGAATTGCTACGACTAGCAGTGAGGTCACGAGTCACCTGAAGATCATCCTGGTACCTGGAATCTCAAGTCCCAGGCAAGTTGTGCCCTTGATCACTTCTTTTTACCCACTCATGTTCTAATTAATCATAATGATCTGCATAGGTTAAATTTGATGGGACCCAATAGGTTACCCTAGTTTGATTATCTTTATACCTTGTTTACCACTGAACCTTTTTGGGTAGTACTTGCTAGTGCTTTATGTGGTTTTGGGCATGAAGATACATTATTTATGATCACACTTTTATTATCTGTTTATTATGATTGTTCATGTTAAGATCATTATGTTAATTGGAACATGGAGAACCACCCGGGAAAACAGTGCTACCACAAGGGAGGAATGGGACCCCTTGGCTGATTAATTAGGAAAGCTAGTGGAAGACTACCTTACCCGAAAGGGGCAAGGGCAGTAGGGGAGTGGTCAGTGTAGGGAGGCCCTCGGGAGGATTTTGCTGCGATGGCGGTCCTGCAAGGGATTCCTGCATTGGAACTTTCTATAAACTGTAGCGGGTTTTCGGAAGCTAGTGGAACTTTGTAAAGGCCTCGTAGTGGATCCCTAGCCATTCACCTCGGTAGTGTCTAAGGGCCTTGCAAACCCTGGCGACATGGGATACACGACTTGTGGGTAAAGATGTGCAACCTCTGCAGAGTGTAAAACTGGTATACTAGCCGTGCTCACGGTCATGAGCAGCTCGGACCCTCACATGATTAAATTATGGAACTTAAATTCAATTTGGCATATGCATTGCATCGCAGGTGATGTTGTTACTTTTGTTCTACTATTTAATTGGGTTGGTATTTACTTATACTTAGTAATTGCTAATAAAATTTTGACCAACTTTAAAAGCAATGCTCAGCTTCAATCATCCTCTTTGGTAAGCCTTACACTTCACATGAGCTCCCACCTTTGGCGAGTTCATGCACATTATTCCCCACAACTTGTTGAGCGATGAACGTATGTGAGCTCACTCTTGCTGTCTCACACCCCCCCACAGGTCAAGAACAGGTACCGCAGGATGAAGCGCATGGAGGATGTTGCGATGTGTTCGTGAGAGGTCTAGGCCGTCGTCTCCCAGTCAACTTTGGGTTGCTGGACCGTTGTCTCCTTATAATGTAATTATTTATTTTGTATAGAACTCCTGTTATATATAAAGTTGTGACATTCGATCCTGTGCCACTATACATCATATGTGTGAGACTTGGTCCCAGCATACCTGGTGGTTATGTTCGCGCCCGGGTCTTGGTGCCCCGAAACCCGGGTGTGACAGGTGCGCCACTCGACCGTGGGCCCGAGGCCGACGTGGCAGCTAGCCATTGCGCGGCTGGCACATCAGACGGTCGGGCGCCTCGAGCGGACAGTCCGATGAATTATAGCTGACGCAGGTTAGAATTCCCGAGAGCGCCCGGTTGGCTAGACCATGCACCGGACTATCTGGTGCACACCGGACCGTCCAATGCTGCGTAGTCCAACACCTTTTCTCTATTTCTTCCTTTGTCTTCTTTTGCTCCTTTTGGACTTGACTTAGCTGAGTCCCTGGCGCTTAGACAAACATGATTAGCACATAAATCAATTGACTAAGTGTCATGAGCATACCTTTTTGCTGATCCATATAGGTTTGCACTAAGTCCTCTTTCGAGCTCAAATACCTTTCCTCAACATCATGTTAGTTTAAACATAAAGTGTTGTGCATCTAATCCCCAAAACAATATAGAAATGCCCCAAGGGCACATTTCCCTTTCAGTGTCCACCGCTAACCGGGGCCCTGCAGCATGGCACCGGAGTCCTCTTAGGTCACCGAAAATCTGAGCGCGGTGGAATCAAGCGCAGTGACGGCTTGGTGCCTCGGGAATTGCTCATAGACGATTCGGGTGTTGCCACGGACTGCATCATGCGTGGGCACCTCCACCGCCGCTGCCAGTAGACCACAGTTGTATCCGCTCCGTGTAACACCATACGTAGAGGGTGATGGGGCATCGAGTCTCTAAAACGTGTTTTCTGGCCATGGCTCCGTCGTGGGAAGCACTGCACCGCCGCTCAGGCTGCCGCGGGAAGGGAGGACGACCTCTAGGCGTCGGATTTCCCAATCGTAGGGCTCAGATTAAAAGTAATATACTGCTTCGACAAGTTGCACCACAACCGTTGAATTCTAGATGAGCGTGCGAGATAAGATCCTCGCGTACCACTTTGTTGATTTGTTGTGGGTCGTTGGATCTATATCCAAGGGCAGCATGATGTTCTGGTTCAAGGGGAAACAGATGTAATGTGGGCTGTTGGATTAAGATCTCGTGACGCCGGTTGCATACCCTTTTGCGACCTAATCTAGGCCTTAAATCCCAAGATAGATGGTCGAGAGTATTCCAACGGTGTTTAATCCGTCATGATGTTTTTGCTAAAGAGTCCTTGGGTTTCTTTTAAATCAATCCGCCATCCTCGCTCTCATAGAGATCATTTTAAATGCCATTTTAAATATCTTATGTCAATTGTTTCTAAAAATACTTCTTCAGTACGTTTGCGTGCATGCAAAAGTCACCTACCGAAGTTCGGCATTGATTATAAGATTTGGGATTTATTTTATCTGTTTGAATTAAAACATGATAAAACCGAATTAGTCGGTGATGTCCTGGTCAGCTGCAGCTTTAATAATCTGTATAAGCTTGATTGGGCTATTCACAATAATATTTTCATAATAGTTTCGTGCATATTTAAGGCCCGTTTAATTTGGGGTGACTAAAATTTAGCCATTTTTAATCTCTAAAAAAGTAAACATGGTGACTAAATTAGGGTGACTAAACTTTAGTTCTTTAGTCAACAAGGGGTAGAGCTGGAAACGAGCTGAGCCGAGCTCGGCTCGGCTCAGCCATTCCACGAGCTAGGGAGGCAGACTCGGCTCGGCTCGAAGGCGGCTCGCGAGCCGGCTCGGCTCACGAGCCACACTCTGATATATATAATTCCATTATATAGTGAATTATTAGTATGTAAATATGAAATATAGAAATATCATTCATCATTATGAGTAATATAAATTATTAATTGTCATATATATATATCATGAAACGCTAAGAAATAAACTGGATATCTATAAAATTAGCTAATATTCATTATTGTTCTACATATTAAATAATTTGGCATAGCTTGCGAGCCGGCTCGGCTCGGCTCCCTACGGCAACGAACCCAAAAGGCTGGTTCGGCTCGGCTCGCTCGAGGCTCGTGAGCCGCTCCGAGCTCGAGCCGGCTCGCGAGCCTCGAGCTTATTTTCCAGCCCTAATAAGGGGTGACTAAAAGGGATAAAGTATGTTTTTTATCTTATTTGCCCTCTCCACTTTCTTATTGCAGCAAACATCCACTAGTCAATAGGGATAATATAATTATTATTCACAACAATTAATGCTTTTTAATCTGGTTTAGTCACTGGAACCAAACGGTGTACTTTGACGACTAAACTTTAGTCTAGTGACTAAAGAACCAAACATGACCTCAATAGTATGCCACATCACTGGTTTAGATGACATGACATAGTATTTAAGATAAATGAGTTTCATAGGATGAAACCATATCAATCCATTTCCGAAGTTTTAGAAATCGTGTGAAACATACATTGAGAGTGATTTGTTTTATCTTTACATATTTTACTGATTTATATTGGTTATTTAGTTGCAACATTTAATTGGAATGTTAGTCTATAAAATAGTACAGTAAAATTTTGCATTGAGAGATATTATTTCATTCTTAGTTTTATGGCGCTTTTGATGATGTGGCAGCGTCATAAATAATGTTATAAAATACCCATTGTGATTAGCGTTGCTGCAGTGTAGTTGGCTTTAATCGCAAGCCAACGGCCAGTCAGCCACTATGACTAGCCGTGCACACCCTCCTCGCGTTTCCCGCCATTAACGCTGCAACCTTCTCCCTTCCTCGCGAAACCGCTTCCTTCGATTCATCATTCCCCGGTTCCCCCTCTCCACTCTCCAAGGCCCAAAACCCTATCCCCCTGCACCCCCCGTGACCGCCGCCGCCGTCGCGATGCCCGCTCTCTCCGACGTCGCGCTCCAAGCCGCCATCGCCGGCAACCTCCGTCTCCTCAAGCGTAATCGCCCTCCGTCTCCCTCGCTCTCGCTTCGGATGTTTCCACAGCTTGTTTTTCACTTCCATTTTTTGTACAAAATAAATTTTGTTGTTGGTTTTGCAATATGTCATGGTTAGTGGTGGCCAGCAAGATGAATCTGCGCGAAGCGAAGGACGCCGTTGGGCGGAACGCGCTCCACCTGGCCGCGGAGATGGGCCGTCTTGAGGTTTGCAGGTTCCTGGTGGAGGAATCGGGCTTCGAGGTGAACTTCGCCTGCGCCGAAGGTGCTGCCGCTGCCATTGCTGGAATCTTGCGCCTTGGGGGAGGCAGGACGGTGCCAAGTACTATCAGGCAGCGTTCTGTCACTGAGATTCTACCCTTGTATTATTGTGTAATAGGCGGGTCGCCGGTCCACTGCGCCGCGGCCGGGGGCAGCGAAAGCGTCTTGGGCTACCTTCTCGACCACGGCGGCGACCCTGTGATGCCGGACTCCATGGGCTCCACTCCACTGCATGATGCGGCAGAGGAAGGTGCTGTTCCACCCTTTCCGCGGGGGCATAAAGTTATTCATCTGTCCACAAATTTCCTATGCTCTGTAGGAGTAAGAGCCCTTTGTATGTTTAGATGACCGGAGTTTGTGCTAACATTTTGCCTTTCTGCGGCCAGGGCATTGCGCGGCTGTGAGGATGCTGCTGTCCAAGGGTGTCGATGTGGATCCACACGGCTGTCGTGGGACGCCACTGCACTTGGCCTGCTCCAATGACCGGGATCAGGTTGTTAAGATCCTGCTGGAACATGGCGCAGATGTAAGTTCTTATTAGTTTCAATCTTTCTGAGTCACACCATCATTTATGAATCGAACTGGCATCCATGGCCCATGGGCCAGGGGGGACATTGTTTCATTTGATTAAGCAGTTGTCTATTCAGTAGGTTCCCCAGGATTTGTGGCGCTACTTGTTAAATTCATTTTTCCACTATGATGACTAGTCATCAAGAGTTCAAAACTGATGTATTTTACTCTACAGCCCAACAAGGTTGTTGGTCATGTCCTCCCCCCACTCATGATGGCATACTGTGGCGGTTCTTTGAGATGCATGAAGCTACTGATTGAGGTCTATTTATTTCTTGACTTAACTTGATGTGCTCATACCAACTCAATTACACTGTTTCTATTTAATATGCTGTCATGATCACAAGTGACAATTCTCTAGGCTGGTGCGGATGTGAACTTGATTGCTCCTTCTGGAGTAATTTTGGCTCAGGCAGTTTGTGATGGGTCAACTGAGATTGTCAAGTTTTTGCTAGAGGTTGGAGCTGATCCTAACATTCCCGATGAGGTGATGAACCGATGATGACACTGGTTTCAGATTTGTTTCTTATTTAGTTTGATACTTTGAGAACTAAAATCTGTTGGCGTCAGTCCTTATGCACATCAGATGTCTTGTTGATAATCTAAAATCAAGGTTGTTATTATATGATTTGTTGCTCTACTTATAAGTTGCCTCTGTGTAGTTCAAGAAAAAAGTTATATCTGTGCACATTTATTAATATGTTCATAATTCATTTTGATCAAGCTCTGCATCTAAGAATCATGGTACAAGATTGGCTAGAACAGTACCAGTAAAGTTCCACTGTTGACGTGTTAGTCTAGATTTATGATTTCCAGCACTTGATCACTTGTTAGAATTTTGCATTTTTCTAGCTTTCCTTCAAATCATGGCATTGTGATTTATTTATTTAGCAATATATAGAACTGTTACTTCCATTGTGATAAATTGTTGACTATCTCATTCTCTTTCTTTTTGTTTGCAAATGAACCTGTAATGCTGAGATATTTTGTGTTCCGTTCCAGATTGTATCACTCCTAGTTTTTTTTTTGTACAATGCAGGATGGGAAAATCCCGATCATGTACCCAGCATTTAATGGGCATCGGGAGCTTGTTGAAATTCTATTTACTAAGACAAGACCAGTTTCATCTTTGCCAGACTGGAGCGTTGATGGGATTATTAGAAGTATGAAAGATCTGTTTTTCAAGCCTCAGGTACTTAAGACTATAAATATAGTTTCTGATGGGCACGTCTCTCTTGATGAAGCTTGTGTAGGTCAATTTTATTAACTGTACCAAGTACCATTTATGATGTTGGAACCCCTTTGTGTTATTGTTTTATTTTGTGCAACTGCACATGTTATCGTGTTTAGGATGCAGCTGTGGTGGAAAAAAAGATAGCTGATGCGAAGTCACAAGGGAAGGAAGCTTTCGCAAGGGGAGAGTACCCTGCAGCAGTATACTTCTATACCATGGTAAATGCTTGAGCGTATCTAATAAACTACATACCTGTTTGGAACTATGCACAGTGTAGCACGGGTAGCCATTCAGGCCCCCTTTGGATTGCAGGAATTTCACAGGAAAAACGCAGGAATACTGTAGAAAACAGTTCAATTTCACAGGAAAAACGCAGGAAACGGGAAAAATTCCCGCGTTCCAAAGGGGGCCTCAGTTGTTTCCGTGAAAGATGGAGGTTGATAGTATATGTTACTTTATCCATAGTCTCTTTGTACTGCATTCTGCGTGGTTTACCAAGAGTTTATCTTGAGTTACCACTGTTTGCTAAATATGATACTATACTATTTTTTGGTTTGCTCAGACCAGTTGAAAACTGACTGAAAAGGTCCACTTTGGGTCCCTGTACTGTTGCGTTGTTCCTATTTAGACAATATACTAAACAACCTGTTATTTTTAGCTTGCACTTAGTACCATTTCTAATAAGTTTGCCACCTGTCCTGAGGGTAGAATACATAAAAACTGGTTATACTTCCAAACTAGCTTTACTGATGTTTAATTCATTTTATATGTGATAAAAAACAGCAACAACATTTAAATTGATGGAAAATTCGGTATGCTCCTGAAGTTATTTAAAAGCTACATTAAGGATTTTTGTTGCACCACACTTATTATTTAATTTTGGAGTTTGTAGTAGGAATAGAATAATAGGAAATCAACATGTTGTTCAAAAGTTTTGAATTTATAATGTGGGTAACGTGTGCCAACTAGAATTACTTGAGTTAAACATATGCTCAGGAGTATCCAAGGAAAGCTTACTATGTTTTGGCTAGTGTTTTATTAAAAGAACAAATTCTGCAATCCTCAAGAGGGCATTTTTAGACCTCATTTGGACTGGCTTTGTGGGAACGGTGTTAAAATAGTCAGTGCAGGTATCAAAAGTGGGCTTTTGCCTTTAAATGTTGTAAGGGAGTATGCTCCACAGAAGCAGTTCGATGAACTGTAATAAATTTGCGTTAAAAAAGCACTATAATAAATCCAGAGAAGCTGGATTCTTTCTGACTGGAAATGCAGGTACTAGAGAACGACCTTGATGCTACCGCATTTGCCAACCGGAGCCTATGCTGGTTGCGGCTGAGGGAGGGGGCCAAGGCTCTGTTAGATGCTCAACAGTGCAGAATGATACGACCTCGTTGGTCGAAGGCATGGTATCGCGAGGGCGCGGCTCTTAGCTTGCTGAAGGTACAGCAGCTATGTCAAACTAGGGCATGTTTGGTTTGCTGCCTAACTTGCCACACTTTGCCTAACTTTTCTGCCTAAGGTTAGTTCTTCAATTCGAACGACTAACCTTAGGCAAAGTGTGGCACAGTTAGCCACGAACCAAACAGGCCCTTAGTTTTGCAGTTGATTCATTGTCTCCAGATGTATCTCACCGCCTTGTGGCACATCTATGCGTAGGACTACCAAGGGGCAGTCAACGCGTTCACGGAAGCACTGAAACTGGATCCTGCAAGTTTAGAGATCAAGAAAGCCTTAAGGTAATGCTCTTGTTTCTGGCCACTGCTTATTTTCAACCATTTCCATAACTAGGCCTCTATATTGGACACCGCCATGCTATTTTTCAGTTATTTCAATGTTCCAGTTATTGGCCAGAGCGAAGCATGACCATCCAAATTCCCAACTATTCTCATATAACTTAACTGTCTATATGGAGATATTCTTACGCATTTGGTCCTTGAAACTTGTAGGGAGGCCACCGATTCCCTGGCGAACAATGGCCGCTCCGGAGAACAGAACCCATGAGCTGCTGCTGCATCCATGCGCTTTATCTCACGTTAAGAATCCTCTAACACTATGGGGCTCAGCCTCATATTATATGTTGATATATGTCGCCTTAACGCACTGCTGGAGATACTAGTTTCGATCTCAGCCTATATGTTTTGCTCCTTCGGGATGCAGCCTAAGATACATGTGGCAATCAAGTGAGGTTGGGCAGGGTAGCATATCTATGGACTGGTTGAACTATTATATGTATCTGGATATCTAAGTGCACTTGTTGCTCCTAGTAAAGTTGCAGTTCTAATGACCCCTTCGTCAAATTCGATTGGGTGCACACTTGCAGGTTTGCCGATTCATCTAAAGCTTTAAACTGATCAGTTTCAACTTCTCTGGTCGGTTTCTCCATGTTCTTGTTCTGGTCTTCACTCCACAGTTCTTCAGCATCTGCCGATCGATATTATTGCTTCTGTGGGCTGAGCTAATTTCCATTTAATCTGGCAGGTAAAGAATTACTCGATGCCGCCACGGCGCCACTCGGTTTCTGTTAATACAAAACATGCTCCACCATTCTGCTGCTGGGATAAAAGGGCACCAACAATGGCTAGCAAAAAAAAACAAAACCCGAAATACCCGAATCTGGAATACCTCAACTCGAATTTTGTTCTAGAATTGCTGGTGGTATCTTGTACAAAAATTGGATGTATAATTCGGGTACCACAATCTGGTACCTAAAATACCCGAAGTACCTAAACTTTCATGTGTATAATTATGTCAAAGTTTGTATGAACATTGTTGGTCCTTGTTCTCGAATGCTATACATCAAGAATAAAGTAACATAATTGTTAACGATTAGAGACCTTCGTCTTTCGAAGCATTATCTTCTTTTAGATATAATGATCTTCAGACGAAAGTTATGAAGGACATATCTTCATCATCTCAGTAAATGAATATAAATAAGGGTATATGAAATACAAGAGAATATAAATAATGATTATATATCAGTAAGTTCTCATTCTATAAATATGAATAAACATCCATGATATTTATATTACATTGATACTTGTCGGAAGGTGGAGATGCAAGAGTGACGCGAGAATGATTACAATCAGTGTGAACAGTATATGGGTACTGTTCATCTATTTATAGACGCGAGACGCAGCCCGGACACAATTACATTTATGTCCCCGACATTTACATGCAATCATACTGCGGGTGATCAAGGACTGAACAGTCTTTTTCCCTTGAGTCGGTGACAACCTTCAGTTTCTTCATAATACTAAGCCGAAGCTTCTCCAGTCATAGCTTCGGCTTCCATCCATGTCATCATGTCGCGTATGCCTTTGTATTATCTCGCCGAAGGTGTTTTGCCTTGAGTACCTTCAGCGAGAAGAAGACCCCTAATAGTAGCCCATTCGCGGTGTTAGATCGTTTTATGTAACGAGCTCGATCCGCGAAAAACATGAAGGCTTCGGAAAGCCGAAGGTCCGAAAAACACCTTCCCTGAGCTCGTTGGCGGGAAACGATTAAAGTATTTCAATCATCAGTCGGTCCACCGCTCAGCCAGTGTAAGCGGTATGACGGTTTGCCTTCTCCTGCAGCACTATATAAACAGACGTGTTGGTGAGAAGTTACCACAATATTCATTGCTATCGCGCCGTTGTGCTGTTAAAATTTTTAACCATAGCCGAAGCTTCCCGCGTTGCATTTTCAAGCAAGCGCTTCGTCGCCTGAGATCAGCTTCGGCATAGAGAACCTGAACACACAAATGGTTAGGGTAAGATCCACTGCCAGGGTGTCTCGCGAAGGAGAGGAGACCAAAATTACCGAAACAGCACCAATTTCAGAAGTTAAGTGATCGGGTCTGGTTGTGTCAGAGGAAGCTACTGCCGAAGGTGCATCTAATGCCGAAGCTGAACAAATTGTAGCTGAAGGCGAAAGTGACAATGAAAGTGAAGAAGATAACAATATTCTGAGCCCAACAAAGCCTAGCCACATTGAGTTTGGAAAATATATTGTAACAGAGGATGACATGGTTATGATGAGGAAACTTGGCTATTTCGGGGAGGCTGAGAGCAAGCTTGTCTGGTTTGCTGGGGAGGAGATTGTTCCGAAACCAAAAGAGGACGAAGTTGTTTTCAAAAGCTTCTTTAGAGCAAGACTTCGGTTCCCCTTAAATGACATGATAGGGGAAGTTTTAAAGAACTTTAAGATATACCTTCATCAATTGACACCCAATGCTATTGTTAGGCTCATTGTTTTTATATGGGCTCTCCGAAGTCAGGGTATGGATGCTAATACCAAGCTTTTTACCGAGTGCATGAATTGCACTATCAGACAAAGGCTAGAGCAGATGGTCTTCATAAGAACTTTGGTTGTTACAACTTTGCATATAGAAAAGATACAAAGGCACTAGTAATCGGCTATCACACTAAATGGCCAACCGGGTGGATAAATGAATGGTTTTATGTGAAAGCAAACGAGAAGAAAAGGGAAAAATTGATGATCATGGTCATGAAGCCCATGAAACTAAGCTTCGGAATGACCAGGCCCTTGTGCCATATGCAACTTGGCTCCCCATATCAGGTAGCCGAAGTTGAGTTTAGGGTGGTAGCTACCAAAATTAGTACTAGAGACCTAGTACAAGAATATGTGGCAAACAAGACATTTCCAATTTCCAGCGGTTGGAAAATGCCGAAGAAGAAAGAAGGGGGGAAAAGCATGAGCTTGTATGGCTCCCCTATCGCTTTAAATTTGAGAAACAATTCAAAAAACCTTGCAACGAATGGTTGGAGATGATTGAGACCATGTGCAACGAGATACTTGGTAATTACACCAAGAAAGAAGATAAATTGATGACTGTCGCCTTCGACACCCGGGCAAAACGAAGGCTGAACCGCGTTATGGATGCCTTAAACTTTGATTATCCTGACTATGAGAAACTCGACGAAGGAGCCGAAGGAATAAAAAGAAAAATAATAGTCAGCATTCTGAGTAGGCAAGCTGCCCGATTGATAAAAGAAGATGAAAAAGCTTTGAAGAAACAAAGAATAGCTCAAGAGCCAAAGATAGCAATTTCTAAGAAGCGAAAGCTTAGCATAGTGCCTTCTTCTGAGCCGAAGGCAGGGGAAGAAGCTCCTTCGATGCCCTCTGCTGCCGAAGTAGTAGAAATTCTGAAGGTAATGACTGACTCCCCATCCTTCAAGCTGCTTAGTCCACTGGGATCAGAACTGACACAATTTTTACAAAAGAAAGGACAACCTTTGGCTGCAGAGGAGAAAGTGAAAGAACCAAAGAAACAACGAATAGTAAATGTGATGTAAGCCATTGAACGAACACCGCCTTCAGCTTTGACAACTAAGACCGTGACTGCTACAGGTGCCGAAGCTAAAGCTGCTGCTGCTATCGAAGCCAAGGATGCCGGTGAAACCGAAGCTACAATGTTGGATATTGACAGGATTATATCAGAGGTAGTTAAAGATGTTACTGCAGAGGACGTGGCCACAGCGCCAGATAAAGAAAGGGGAATTGATTCCGGTCCTTCAGGCGAAGAAGATTTCGACCTTTGGCACCTGGGCGGTTAGGAGCTTTCGGAAGAAGAAAAATTGGAACTAAAAGAATTTGCCATGTTGTGCGAATGACAACCGGAAGCTTTGGTCTTCGGCGGGGTTGATGAGGAGATCTTGGGATGTATCCATGACCGTGCCGGGGCGAAGATAGTCGACACTTTATCAAAGAGTGTCGGCTTTCCGAAGCTGGAAACTGATATCAGCTACTACCGACGGCAACATATTGTCGGTAGCTTATTTTATTCCAACTTCAAGGTGATAACTGTGACTAGGTTATTATTATTATCTTTGCAGTGAATTAAATGTTCTGACTATAATTTGTTGTTGTAGAGTATGCTGCTAAGCAAAGCGTTAAAAATGCAGCAGGATAACGAAGATAGGAAAAACGAAATTATAATTGAAGGATTGGAAAGTAAGATAAAAGATCTTGAAGCTTCTCTAGAGAAGAAAGATTTCCTGCTGCAAGCGGTCGAAGGCTCCCCCGTGGAAGCACAATCTCAAACACTAAATTAAGCGAGGAACTTGACAATGCTCGAACAATTTTGAACAAAAAATCAGAGCGCTTCGACCAAGAAATAAAAGAGCAATCAAGGGCTAAAGCTGAAGCTGAGAAAAATACGAAGCTTCGTGAGTCTATGAAAGACCTTCAGAACAAGTGCACAGATTTTGCCACCCGGTGCGTAAACCGACTGAAGGGAATATTCAACTCAGTTGGAGCTGCTGCCGAAGAGATTACCCCTTCGACCGAAGACATCCCAGAGCCTTTGAACATATTGAAAATGAAGTTGAAGCCCTCGACGAAGTTATAAGCGGGCATGGAGATTTCTGTGCCTTGGTAGCTTCTCGCGGGACGGCTGCTTTGTTTATGAAGGCGGGATGTACTCACACCAAGGTGGTTAACAAGCCAACTTTTAATCTCTCGGTGTCAGATATAATGGATATCTCGGCCGAAGCCTGAAGCATAGGGAATAGATTTATTACTCAAATTTGGGCTAAGGGCGGGCGCGAGCTAGCTGGGGATGAAGCTCGAAAATTGTTTGATTCGATATGAGACTTTTACCTATCTTTTACCTTTGTTTTCCTTTGTTTCTGATTACCTCATACTTTCATTTGTGTGCAGGATGGTGGCACCGAAGGTTGTTGAGCCGAAGCTTGTTCCAAAGGGCTGAAAACTCTTGTAGCTTTGTTTTGTAGTTACCTGTAAAAAACTTAAGATCTCTTTGCATTGTTTGGCAAAAGGTTGTAATTATCAGTTGAACAAAACATTGTACATATTTGTCCATACCTTGTAATATGATTTTACCTCTTCGTCCATGTGTGAATTGCTTTGTTGTGGACGAATTCCACACTTTCAATTTTTTGAGCCGAAGGCGAAAAACACCTTCCCTTCTTTTCGCTCACATCAAAGCATTTTTTCGTTAAGAACGAAGTGCCTCCACACACCATGAAGTTTTATCTGAGACGATGCATCGTCGTATTCAACGAAGCATTTTGTCACCATAGACAAACATCCTTTTCCTTTTCTGTTAACGCATGTGCTTCATGTCATGATGATGATAATAATGATCCTACGAATGTCTAATGAATGTTTGTATGAATGCAAGAATGATGTGATCGAATATGCAAATGTATGTCCCAAATGCACACTAAACCACACCCAGACTCTGCATCCCCTTAGGAACGACTTTGGAGTCTCTTCACCTTTTACTTAGGTGGTACTTAAGCTCTGCATCCCCTTAAGAACGACTTTGGATCTTCTTTACCTTTTATTTTGGTGGTATTTAAGCTCTGCATCCCCTTAGGAACGACTTTGGAGCTTCTTCACCTTTTATTTTGGTGGTATCTTGGCTCTGCATTCCCTTAGGAACGACTTTTGAGCTTCAATGTTGGTCACTTGTTCTCAAATGCTATGAGTTAAGAACAAGGCAACACAAAATGTTAATGGTTAAAGTCCTTCCTTCGAAGCATTATTTCCCTTGGGATATAATGAACTTCAGACGAAGGTCATGAAGGGTGTACCTTCATCATAGCAGGTTGTATTAATGAAAGAAGAAGCATATGAAACATGAGAAATGACGTAAATAATTATATGACATCATTAATATATCTTTTCTATATCGTTATGAATGAATATGAACAATATTGAATTACATTTGTACCTTCGGTTTGGTAGAAGGCAAAAGTCCAAGTGTGACACACGAGTGAATACAAGTCAGCCTCGTCAGTACGGTGTTACTGTTCATCTATTTATAGGCACAGGACGCAGCCTGTGTAAAAGTACAATCATGCCCTTCATGTTCACTATTGACTTAAGGACAATCTATCAAGGGCTAAATAGCCTTTTCCTCTTTAAGTCTGTTCCTTTTTCTGCTGCTGAGCCAAAGCTTCCTTGCGCATAGCTTCGGAGCTGGTCCATCCTTCGTCCCAACCATAGTTTTCATATTATGTACAGCTTCATTCCATGTCCGAAGGTTCCTGTACATATATTACACTTGGGAAACATTGTTAATCATGTTTTTGAGGACCTCTGGAAGACGAAGGCCCCCCAACAGTAGCCCCTCGCAGTATTAATTTATTATAACAACGAATTTAGACTGCGATGTGAACGAAGGCCTTAAGCCGAAGGTCCAAAAAAACACCTTCCCTTTGCTAGAATAGCAACAGTCAATGACAAACGGGGTCCACCAAGTTGCAGAGCACTAGGCGTATAAATATGAACCATAGCGGCATGATTTGATACACCATTTCTGCCATTTGTGTTATTTTCTTAAACTTTTAGCTCTTGCTCATTAGCTCTTGTCTGATTTTCGAGTTTTAGAGCTTCGGCTTAAAGACACGTTTGATCCAAATTTGAAAAGAAGATGAGTGGAGAGAAGAAGATGACTGAAGAGAAGAAAACGACCGAGGAGACGAAGCTATTTGAAGAGAAAAAAGCTGCAGATCCTTTCATTACTGGATTTATTGAGTCCATGGTAAAAACAAATACAGAGAAGATTACTAACGAGATCATGGAGGGTTTATCCGAAGATTCTGATGGTAGTGATAGTTATGACGTAGAAAGTGGGGATGAAGATTCTAAGGATCGACCGTGGCGCCCAAGCCATACTATCTTCGGAAAATCGACTATCAAGCATAGTCATATCGATGCCATGAGGGGGATATATTTTCGCGACATGTCTATTGTCAGAGTTGGACGAGACAGTACTACCCCTTCTCTGGAGGAAAACGAAGTTGTGATATACCGAAGCTTCTTAAAGGCAGGTCTTCGGTTCCCGCTGAGCAAGTTTGTGGTTTAAGTACTGAAGATATACCAGATCTTCCTTCATTAGATTACCCCCGAAGCTATAATTAGGATGGGGATTTTTGTCTGGGCTGTAAGGAGTCAGGGGCTAGAGCCAAGCGCGAAGTGCTTCTGTAGTATGCACGAGCTTTTATATGAGACGAAGGCTACTAGCAAGGAACAGTACCACAACAACTTCGGCTGTTATGGATTTATTGCTCGCCCCAATGCAAGCCACCCAGTGCCAACATTCTGTAAAAGGTGGCCCGGGGCCTGGATGGAGGAGTGGCTTTACGTTAAAAATGATTTAAAAGCAAGGGAAGACATCAAAGGAATTATTCAGCGCCCCATTTGGTCTCACTTCGGCCTCCGAAGGCCGAAGGTGGAAATTGATGGCGATGTTGAAGCCTGTCAGAAGGCCTTCAGCACTGTGTGTGCCTTCATTAGCACGAGGGATTTGATTCAAGAGCATATAGCCTTCAGGGTATGACCACTTGTGGAGAGCTGGGATATGCCGAAGGAGACTGCCGCCGATTCCAGTGAGGGTGGTCTGGTTCGACTGAAGTATACTTTCAGATTTAGGGAGAAGTTTGAGGAGCCAGACGATGACTGGTTGAAATGTATCGAAGCTACCAGCGATGAGCTACTTGGGGCATACTCCAAGGCCGAAGATAATGCTTTATCTACAGCTTTTGGGGGTCGAGGCAAGAAAAGATTGAACAGGGTATTTGATGCTATTGGCTTCGTATACCCTGATTACCATTACCCGCTACGAGGACAAGAGAAAAAGAGAAAGACTGTCGCTTCGGCCATTGCAGCTGAGCCGAAGGGCAAAAAGATGAAGGTTCTGACCCACCGGCCGCGTTACATTGAACCGACCGTGGTGCCTAAATTTGGCGCGAGGACCTCTTCAACTGCCGAAGCAAAGCGAGGCGCTCCGATTGTGCAGAGTACCGAAGAGCCTATTGTAGTGCCGAAGGTGCCTGCAGTTGGGCTAGCCAAAGCTAGAGACGATAAGGCTAAAGAGCCAGAGGTGGAAAAGGTGATAAAACACCAGAAATTCTGAGCCCACCAAAAGAGGCGGATTTGCCAAAGATGCAAAAAAATCTTGCCGCAACTCCCAAGAGGAGGAGGATGGCCAGCGTATTAGACGCTGTTATAAAGACTACGAAGGCCTTAAGCCCTGCTCCTAAGAAAATTGTCGAAGCTATGAGAGTTCAGGCCGAAGCCGAAGCTGGGCCTTCAGTGTCCATCGAGACGAAGCCTGCCGCGCCTGAGGTCAAAATAGCAGGGCAGATTGCACCAGAAAAGACTGAAGCCCCTGCTCTCGAGGGTCCGAATGAAGATGTTGACTACATTATTCGACATGCTTCAGGGAAGAAATTATCCCAGGAAGAAATCTTGGAGGCCAACGACTATGCCCGAAGACTGAAATATCCAAAAGGGGCCTTAGTGTTAAATGGTACTGACGAAGATGTTTTCCTACACTGTCTCCCGGATAACAAAGAAATATCCGTGTGCCGGGAGATAGCTAGGAATATGGGATTTCCGAAACTGGAAGAAGGTCTTTCGGTTCTATCAAAAGATGAACTTGCTAATAGCCTCACGTATAATAGCATAAAGGTATAAAAGTTGACTTTGAAGTTAGAAGCAAAGTATTTTATTGTCATACTCAACTCTTTCTTCTTTTGTAGGGCTTAATTCTTAGTAATGCCTTGAGGGCACAAAAGAATGCTGAAGATGAGGGTTGTACCATAGCACTCAACAACCTTCGTTCAGAGGTGATTGAGTTGAGAAACGAAGGCTTGGAAAAAGGTAAAATTTTGATTTCATTGGTGAACAAAGTAAAGGAGGATGAAGCTAATTACAAAGCTCAGGCCAAAGCCCAGAAAAATGAAATTGAAGACCTTCTGAGGCAGCTGGCCGAAGCTAAGGAAAACTGTGCGCTTGCACAGGCTAATCAAGAAATCAGTGAATATTGGAAAATTAGGCTAGAGAAAAATGTTGAAGAACTTCGTGAATCTAAGGAAAGGTGTTTTGAAAAATCCTTGGATTGTGTAAAGAAGTTAAAAACTAGCTTCACCAAAGTGGGCGCCTATTCTGCTGAGGAAAACTTCATACGAGGCGACCCCGAAGGCGTTGTTGAATGGATAAATGGAGAAGTCGAAGCCTTCGAAGTAATTTTGAGTGATCGTGGGGACATTTGCGTGTTTTCCGGTGCGTGGGGGATCTCAGCTATTCTGGAGAAGGCTGGATGTGATCATGTTAAGGCCATAGCTCAGGCCGAAGCTGCCTTCTCCGTAGAAGATACAAAGGATCCTTCAGTCGAGGCAACTTTAATGGGCGGGAAATTTTATTACGATGTTCGGGTGAATGGTGGCCGGGAGCTGGTCCACGAGATTATAAAAAAGAGTGAAAAAGACACCCACGACGCTCGGGCAAAGCAAAGCGAGCTGAAGAAGCTGCAGAACGTGAAAGGCGTATAGGTACTGTTCCTTAATTATTTAGCTTCGGTACTTGCTTTATGGCTTCGAACTAATCTACTTACCTACTTCAGCTGAACTATCCCCACCGTCGGAGCCATATGATCCCTTAGGTGATCCAGAGATGAAGGAATCATTGGACATCATAAACATGGCTGAATCCATTATCGACGAAGTTGTCAACAAATTACTGAACGAAGTTGCAGAGAAAGTACTTAGAGAGGAATAGGTTTTATTGTAATAATCATTTTGAAAAGCTTGATGTATAGAACTAATGAAGGGAGATTAGACCTCTTTTGTAATGAAACTATATAACATTTGATGTATGTAACATTGGATCGAATATGTAAATTATTGTAATTTGTTTCTTTGCGATGCATGAAATTTACACAGATACCGTTTTTGAGCCTTTGGCGAAAAAACACCTTCCCTTCTTTTCATGCTTCGTAAAGAAAGAGATCCCTTCTTATGACAAGCCTGATAAAACTGTATTTTCCGAAGCTTACTTCGTGCCTTAGCGGATTCTCATTTTGACGAAGCATTTGCCGAAGATTGGCTTCGTATTCGATTCTTGTGCCGGTAATGCAGTATGATGTATGATGTAATGCTATGAGAAATGATGTGATGATATGTTACAAAATGATGAGGATGCCGAAGATATACAGCCACACACCCACATTGGAACACACAAGCTCTACATCCCCTTAGGAACGTCTTTTGAGCTTCTTCACCTTCTATTTCGGTGATATAAGTTCTGCATCCCCTTAGGAACATCTTTTGAACTTCTTCGCCTTCTATTTCGGCGGTATAAGTTCTGCATCCCCTTAGGAACGACTTTTGAACTTCTTCGCCTTATATTTCGGCGGTATTTGGCTCTGCATTCCCTTTGGAACGACTTTTGAGCAGAAAACTTACACTGCCCTCCCTTAGGAACGACTTTTTGTAGCTTCGTCAATTTTGGCTCTGCATTCCTTAAGGAACAACTTTTGAGCAAAGGACTTACACTGCGCTCCCTTAGGAACGACTTTTTGTAGCTTCGGCAATTTTGGCTTTGCATTCCCTTAGGAACGACTTTTGAGCTTCGTAAATCTGTGAAGAAGATATATTTCATTCTGGTAGAGGTAGAATCATTTCAAAAAATTAAAACTAAGTTTTCATTGCTTGTTCTTTATACAGAAAGCAAAAATGGCATAGAAAATAAAAGTGTTTCAAAGGCAGGATATTGCTCAATATATGTGCTTTGATTCTAGTACAGTGCTATTGACTGTACGAGCTTCGGACTCCTCCCTGAAGTCACGTTGTTGTTGGGAGTGCTGGCGCCCTTCTAGCTACTGGCTTTTGGTATAAGCAGGTTGCAATGGCGGTGGCGGTGGAAGTTGAGGCCAGGAAGCTTGTGAATGGCTTGCCGAAGCAACATAAGTTGCAGGTTGATGGCCCACATATTCTGGTATGTAAGGAGAGTGGCATGAAGCAGTGTGTAGGACCTGCTTCGGCTGATTCTGCCGGGCTTCTGCTTCAGCAATTTCTTTTTGCTTCTGAATGGTGATCTGACATGTTCTTGTAGTGTGGCCTTTGTCCTCACCACAGAATAGGCAATATATTTTCCTGAGCTAATCCCCATATCTTCCTCCGAAGCCCCTGCCACCTTGGCCCCTTTGAGCTGGTGGTCTGAAGGAGCTTTGCTGCTGTCCTGAAGACTGGGAGGTGTGCTGTGGCCTCTGAAACTGGCCTCCTTTGTCATCGTTCTAACTGGAGCTGTGGATTGATCTGACATGCCTAGGGTGGATTCTTCCTCCGAAGCCCCTAGTCATCTCAGAAAATCTGTAAGCTTCTTCCCTTCTTTGGCAGAAGTCATTGTCGGCCTGGATGTACTCATCCATTTTCTGAAGCAACTTCTCCAGAGTCTGGGGGGTTTTCTGGCGAAGTATTGGGCCGTAGGCCCTGGCCGAAGACCCTTGATCATGGCCTCAATGACGATTTCATTGGGCACCATAGGCGCTTGTGCTCTTAGGCGCAAGAACCTTCGGACATATGCCTAAAGGTACTCCTCATGGTCTTGAGTGCACTGGAACAAAGCCTGATCAATGACTGGCTTCGTTTGAAACCCTTGAAAGCTAGTGACCAGCATGTCCTTAAGCTTCTGCCATGACGTGATTGTCCCTGGCCGGAGAGAAGAGTACCATGTCTGAGCCACACTTCGGACCGCCATGACGAAGGACTTCGCCATGACTGTGGTATTGCCCCCGTACAAAGATATAGTTGCTTCATAACTCATCAGGAACCGCTTTGGATCTGAGTGCCCATCATACATGGGGAGCTGAGGTGGCTTGTATGATGGGGGCCATGGGGTTGCCTGCAGTTCTACTGATAGAGGAGAAGCATCATCAAAAGCAAAATTTCCATGATGGAAATCATCATACCAATCATCATCATTGTAGGAATTGTCTTGACGAAGCTCTCTTTGTGGAGGTCTTCGGTCCTGGTCATCTTGAGTGAGATGACGTATTTCTTCAGCAGCTTCGTCGATCTTCTTCTGTAGATCGGAAAGGCGAAGCATCTTCTCTCTCTTCCTTTCAACCTGCTGGTGGATAGCTTCGAGATCCCTTATCTCCTGGTCCAGTTCCTCCTCCTGGGGTGTTGGACTTGTAGCCTTCATCTTTTGAGTTCGAGCCTCGCGTAGTGTATCCTGGTTGACGTCCAATGGCTGTAGTGCAGCCCCTAGCCCTGAAGAAGTTTTCTTTGGCAGCATGACGAAGGTCACGGCTTGCCGAAGGTGGTTGAATGAGTTCACCGGAGGTGGGCACCAATGTTGGTCACTTGTTCTCAAATGCTATGAGTTAAGAACAAGGCAACACAAAATGTTAATGGTTAAAGTCCTTCATCCTTCGAAGCATTATTTCCCTTGGGATATAATGAACTTCAGACGAAGGTCATGAAGGGCGTACCTTCATCATAGCAATATGTATTAATGAAAGAAGAAGCATATGAAACATGAGAAATGACATAAATATTATATGACATCATTAATATATCTTTTCTATATCGTTATGAATGAATATGAACAATATTGAATTACATTTGTACCTTCGGCTGGGCAGAAGGCAAAAGTCCAAGTGTGACGCACGAGTGAATACAAGTCAGCCTCATCAGTATGGTGTTATTGTTCATCTTTTTATAGGCACAGGACGCAACTTGTGTAAAAGTACAATCATGCCCTTCATGTTCACTATTGACTTAAGGACAATCTATCGAGGGCTAAATAGCCTTTTCCTCTTTAAGTCGGTTCCTTTTTCCGCTGCTGAGCCGAAGCTTCCTTGCGAATAGCTTCGGAGCTGGTCCAACCTTCGTCCCAACCATACTTTTCATATTATGTGTAGCTTCATTCCATGTCCAAAGGTTCCTGTACATATATTACACTTGGCAAACATTGTTAATCATGTTTTTGAGGACCTTTGGAAGACGAAGGCCCCCAACAGTAGCCCCTTGCAGTATTAATTTGTTATAACAATGAATTTAGACTGCGACGTGAATGAAGACCTTAAGCCGAAGGTCCAAAAAAACACCTTCCCTTTGCTAGAATAGCAACAGTCAATGACAAACGGGGTCCACCAAGTTGCAGAGCACTGGGCGTATAAATATGAACCATAGCGGCATGATTTGATACGCCATTTCCGCCATTTGTGTTATTTTCTCAAACTTTCAGGTCTTGCTCATTAGCTCTTGTCTGATTTTTGAGTTTTAGAGTTTCGGCTTAAAGACACGTTTGATCCAAATTTGAAAAGAAGATGAGTGGAGAGAAGAAGATGACTGAAGAGAAGAAAACGACCGCGGAGACGAAGCTGTTTGAAGAGAAAAAAGCTGCAGATCCTTTCATTGCTGGATTTATTGAGTCCATGGCAAAAACAAATGCAGAGAAAATTACTAAGGAGATCATGGAGGGTTTATCTGAAGATTCTGATGACAGTGATAGTTATGACGTAGAAAGTGGGGATGAAGATTCTGAGGATCAACCGAGGCGCCCAAGCCATACTATCTTTGGAAAATCGACTATCAAGCAGAGTCATATCGATGCCATGAGGGGGAGGTATTTTCGCGACATGTCTATTGTCAGAGTTGGAGGAGATAGTACTGCCCCTGCTCCGGAGGAAAACGCAGTTGTGATATACCGAAGCTTCTTAAAGGCAGGTCTGCGGTTCCCACTGAGCAAGTTTGTGGTTGAAGTACTGAAGATATACTGGATCTTCCTTCATCAGATTACCCCCGAAGCTATAATTAGGATGGGGATTTTTTTCTGGGCTGTAAGGAGTCAGGGGCTAGAGCCAAGCGCGAAGTGTTTCTGCAGTATGCACGAGCTTTTATATGAGACGAAGGCTACTGCCAAGGAACAGTACCACAACAACTTCGGCTATTATGGATTTATTGCTCGCCCCAATGCAAGCCACCCAGTGCCAACATTCCGTAAAAGGTGGCCCGGGGCCTGGATGGAGGAGTGGCTTTATGTTAAAAATGATTTAAAAGCAAGGGAAGACATCAAAGGAATCATTCAGCGCCCCATCTGGTCTCGCTTTGGCCTCCGAAGGTCGAAGGTGGAAATTGATGGCGATGTTGAAGCCTGTCAGAAGGCCTTCAGCACTGTGTGTGCCTTCATTAGCACGAGGGATTTGATTCAAGAGCATATAGCCCTCAGGGTATGACCACTTGTGGAGAGCTGGGATATGCCGAAGGAGACTGCCGCCGATTCCAGTGAGGGTGGTCTGGTTCGACTGAAGTATACTTTCAGATTTAGGGAGAAGTTTGAGGAGCCAGACGATGACTGGTTGAAATGTATCGAAGCTACCAGCGATGAGCTACTTGGGGCATACTCCAAGGCCGAAGATAATGCTTTATCTACAGCTTTTGGGGGTCGAGGCAAGAAAAGATTGAACAGGGTATTTGATGCTATTGGCTTCGTATACCCTGATTACCATTACCCGGTACGAGGACAAGAGAAAAAGAGAAAGACTGCTGCTTCGGCCATTGCAGCTGAGCCGAAGGGCAAAAAGATGAAGGTTCTGACCCACCGGCCGCGTTACATTGAACCGGCTGTGGTGCCTAAATTTGGCGCGGGGACCTCTTCAGCTGCCGAAGCAAAGCAAGGCGCTCCGATTGTGCAGAGTACCAAAGAGCTGATTGTAGTGCTGAAGGTGCCTGCAGTCGGGCCAGCCAAAGCTAGAGACGATAAGGCTAAAGAGCCAGAGGTGGAAAAGGTGATAAAACACCAGAAATTCTGAGCCCACTGAGAGAGGCGGATTTGCCAAAGATGCAAAAAATTCCTGCCGCAACTCCTAAGAGGAGGAGGATGGCCAGCGTATTAGACGCTGTTATAGAGACTACGAAGGCCTTAAGCCCTGCTCCTAAGAAAATTATTGAAGCTACGAGAGTTCAGGCCGAAGCCGAAGCTGGGCCTTCAGTGCCCATCGAGACGAAGCCTGCCGCGCCCGAGGACAAAACAGCAGGGCAGATTGCACCAGAAAAGACCGAAGCTCCTGCTCCCGAGGGTCCGAACGAAGATGTTGACTACATTATTCGACATGCTTCAGGGAAGAAATTATCCCAAGAAGAAATCATGGAGGCCAAAGACTATGCTCGAAGACTGAAATATCCAAAAGGGGCCTTAGTGTTCAATGGTACCGACGAAGATGATTTCCTGTACTGTCTCCCGGATAACAAAGAAATATTCGTGTGCCGGGAGATAGCTAGGAATATGGGATTTCCGAAACTGGAAGAAGGTCTTTCGGTTCTATCGAAAGATGAACTTGCTGATAGCCTCGCGTATAATAGCATAAAGGTATAAAAGTTTACTTTGAAGTTAGAAGCAAAGTATTTTATTATCATACTCAACTCTTTCTTCTTTTGTAGGGCTTAATTCTTAGTAATGCCTTGAGGGCACAAAAGAATGCTGAAGATGAGGGCTGTACCATAGCACTCAATAACCTTCGTTCAGAGGTGATTGAGTTGAGAAACGAAGGCTTGGAAAAGATAAAATTTTGATTTCATTGGTGAACAAAGTAAAGGAGGATGAAGCTAATTACAAAGCTCAGGCCGAAGCCCAGGAAAACGAAATTGAAGACCTTCGGAGGCAGCTGGCCGAAGCTAAGGAAAACTGTGCGCTTGCACAGGCTAATCAAGAAATCAATGAATATTGGAAAATTAGGCTAGAGAAAAATGTTGAAGAACTTCGCGAATCTAAGGAAAGGTGTTTTGAAAAATCCTTGGATTGCATAAAGAAGTTATAAACTAGCTTCGCCAAAGTGGGCGCCTGTTCTGCTGAGGAAAAAGACACCCACGACGCCCGGGCAGAAGCAAAGCGAGCTGAAGAAGCTGCAGATGTGAAAGGCGTATAGGTACTGTTCCTTAATTATTTAGCTTCGGTACATGATTTATGGCTTCAAACTAATTTGCTTACCTACTTCAGCTGAACTATCCCCGCTGTCGGAGCCATATGATCCCTTAGCTGATCCAGAGATGAAGGAATCATTGGACATCATAAACATGGCTGAATCCATTATCGACGAAGTTGTCAACAAATTACTGAACGAAGTTGCAGAGAAAGTACTTAGAGAGGAATAGGTTTTATTGTAATAATCATTTTGAAAAGCTTGATGTATAGAACTAATAAAGGGAGATTAGACCTCTTTTGTAATGAAACTATATAACATTTGATGTATGTAACATTGGATCGAATATGTAAATTATTGTAATTTGTTTCTTTGCGATGCATGAAATTTACACATACCGTTTTTGAGCTTTTGGCGAAAAAACACCTTCCCTTCTTTTCATGCTTCGTAAAGAAAGAGATCCCTTCTTATGACAAGCCTGATAAAACTGTATTTTCCAAAGCTTACTTCGTGCCTTAGCGGATTCTCATTTTGACGAAGCATTTGCCGAAGATTGGCTTCGTATTCGATTCTTGTGCCGGTAATGCAGTATGATGTAATGCTATGTGAAATGATTGGTTTCTGGCAAAGTATTGGGCCGTAAACCCTAGCCAAAGACCCTTGATCATGGCCTCAATGACGATTTCATTGGGCACCGTAGGCACTTGTGCTCTCAGGCGCAAGAACCTTCGGACATATGCCTGAAGGTACTCCTCATGGTCTTGAGTGCACTGGAACAAAGCCTGAGCAATGACTGGCTTTGTCTGAAACTCTTGAAAGCTGGTGACCAGCATGTCCTTAAGCTTCTGCCAAGACGTGATTGTCCCTGGCCGGAGATAAGAGTACCATGTCTGAGCCACACTTCGGACCGCCATGACGAAGGACTTCGCCATGACTGCGGTATTGCCCCCGTACGAAGATATAGTTGCTTCGTAACTCATCAGGAACTGCTTTGGATCTGACTGCCCATTATACATGGGGAGCTGAGGTGGCTTGTATGATGGGGGCCATGGGGTTGCCTGCAGTTCTGCTGATAGAGGAGAAGCATCATCAAAAACAAAATTTCCATGATGGAAATCATCATACCAATCATTATCATTGTAGGAATTGTCTTGATGAAGCTCTCTTTGTGGAGGTCTTCGGTCCTAGTCATCTTGAGTGAGATGACGTATTTCTTCAGCAGCTTCGTCGATCTTCTTCTGTAGATCGGAAAGGCGAAGCATCTTCTCTCTCTTCCTTTCTACATGCTGGTGGATAGCTTCGAGATCCCTTATCTCCTAGTCCAGTTCCTCCTCCTAGGGTGTTGGACTTGTAGCCTTCTTCTTTTGAGTTCGAGCCTCGCGCAGTGTATCCTGGTTGACGTCCAGTGGCTGCAGTGCAGCCCCTAGCCCTGAAGAAGTTTTTCTTCGGCGGCATGACGAAGGTCACGGCTTGCCGAAGGTGGTCGAATGAGTTCACCGGAGGTGGGCGCCAATGTTGGTCACTTGTTGTCAAATGGTATGAGTTAAGAACAAGGCAACACAAAATGTTAATGGTTAAAGTCCTTCGTCCTTTGAAGCATTATTTCCCTTGGGATATAATGTACTTCAGACAAAGGTCATGAAGGGCGTACCTTCATCATAGCAGTATGTATTAATGAAAGAAGAAGCATATGAAACATGAGAAATGACGTAAATAATTATATGACATCATTAATATATCTTTTCTATATCGTTATGAATGAATATGAACAATATTGAATTACATTTGTACCTTTGGCTTGGCAGAAGGCAAAAGTCCAAGTGTGACGCACGAGTGAATACAAGTCAGCCTCGTCAGTACGGTGTTACTGTTCATCTATTTATAGGCACAAGACGCAGCCTGTGTAAAAGTACAATCATGCCCTTCATGTTCACTATTGACTTAAGGACAATCTATCGAGGGCTAAATAGCCTTTTCCTCTTTAAGTTGGTTCCTTTTTCTGCTGCTGAGCCGAAGCTTCCTTGCGCATAGCTTTGGAGTTGGTCCAACCTTCGTCCCAACCATACTTTTCATATTATGTATAGCTTCATTCCATGTCCAAAGGTTCCTGTACATATATAACACTTGGGAAACATTGTTAATCATGTTTTTGAGGACCTTCGGAAGACGAAGGCCCCTAATAGGAACTTACTCTGCGCTCCCTTAGGAATGATTTTTGTAGCTTCATCACCTCTTAGGTGACACTTTAGCTCTGCATCCCCTTAGGGACGACTTTTGAGCTTCTCCATATGATGCGGTTCTTGATGTTACATTTTACATGTGGGGGAATTTGGCCCTTGTATTGCATATGGCTAAACAAAAAGAATGAAAATTACAACCTATGGGCCCATTAAAAACCTTTCTCCCCTCTTGAAAGGAAAAGGGTGCCATAGTGAAAAATAAGAAAATTACATCAATTACACATAATATCGCCGAAGCTCATCCACATTTCAAGACCTGGTTATGTCGTTGCCGTCCATATCCTTTAGTCTGTAAGAACCGAGCCTTGACGAAGATACCACCAAAAATGGGCCTTCCCATTTGAGCTGAAGCTTCCCCACTATATCAGGGTTAGCTATCCTTCGAAGCACCAAATGACCTGGGTTGATATTTTGCAATCAAACTTTTCTGTCATGCCATTTTATTGTTTCGGCCTAATATTTATTGATGTGCTCTATGGCCTGAAGTTTGACCCCTTCTATGGTGTCTTTTGTTACTTGGCAGTCAACTTTGTCCTCTGTCGAAGCTAAGGTTCTTATTGAACCCGCTCTTGCTTTTTCCAGTGTTATTGCTTCGTCACAGAATAGAAGCTTGAATGGAGTAAACCCTGTTGATCTTGATATAGTAGTGTTATGGCTCCAAACCACTTTTATTAATTTGTCTAGCCACTTTCCCTTCGGCTGATTGAAGATTGACTTCATTATTCCTGTTTTTATGGTTCCATTTGCCCTTTCTACCAACCCATTTGACTCCGGGTGCCTCACTGATGCAAAGTGTATTTTAGTACCAATTTGGTTACAAAAAGTTTTGAAAGTTTCAACATCGAATTGTGTTCCATTATCAACGGTGATTGCCTTCGGTACACCGAAGCGACAAACTATGTTTTGCCAGAAGAATTTTTGTACTTTGGCTGAAGTTATTGTAGCCAAAGGCTTTGCTTCAATCCACTTAGAAAAGTATTCCACTGCCACCACAACATATCTTAGGTTGCCTTGTGCTGGTGGTAATGGTCCTAACAAATTCAATCCCCATCTTTGCAATGGCCAAGTTGGTTGTATTAGTTGGGTTAGAGACGAAGGTTGTTTCTGGTCTCTGGCGCATCTTTGGCAATTTTCACATTTCTATACTAAATCTGCTGCATCTGAAGCTACCTTCGGCCAGTAAAAACCTTGTCTGAAAACCTTGCCTAGAAAAGGTATGGACCCAATGTGCGCTCCACATAAGCCTGCTTGTATCTCCTTCATTGATTCTTGTCCTTCGGCTCTGGACAAGCACTTGAGCAATGGAGAGCAGACTCCATGCTTGTATAACTCCCCTTCTATTATTATATAAGGCCTTGTCCTTGCTTCTATTCTCTTGTTATAAGCTTCGTCATCTGAAAGACAGTTGCCTTGAAGGAAGGATACAATTTCAGTCCTCCAATCTTCACTATGCACAGGTGAAATTGTGAGTACTGCTCTTTCCATAAGCTCGACTGAAGGTGCTTTTATTGTTTCAAAAAATACTTCCGAAGGTAATGGAAGCCCTTGCGGTACCGATTTAGCTAATAAGTATGCATGCTCATTCTCTCCCCTTGGGATATTTTTTACAGAAAATCCATCAAAAGAAGCTTCCAACCTTCGGACTACATCTAAATACTTTTCAAGCTTTGGATCTCTTGCCCTACTACATTTTTCCACATGGCCCGAGATAACTTGCGAATCAGTCGTGAGGATTGCCCTTCTTATTCCCATTGCCTTTAGCTTCCTAAGCCCCAAGAGAAGAGCTTCGTACTCGACAATATTATTTGTACAGCTGAAGTCTAATTTTATTGCATAACATGTTCTGACCTTGGAAGGTGCAACTAGGACAGCAGCTGCCCCTGCACCGAATGTCCCCCAAGATCCATCACAAAATACCGTCCAAGCTTCGGCATCTTTTGTTGTTTCTTCATCCTGAGCTCCTGGCGTCCAATCAGCAATAAAGTCTGCCAACGCCTGAGATTGTATTGAAGATCTATGTACATAATAAATGATGAATTCATTGAGTTCCACAACCCATTTTCCGACCCTTCCTGTAGCTTCTCTGTTCCTCATTATGTCCTTCAGGGGTTGCGATGAAGGCACTATTATGTGGTATGCTTGAAAGTAATGCCGAAGCTTCCTAGAGGCCATCAATACAGCATACAGTACCTTCTCCAACTCTGTGTAATTTTTCTTTGAAGGACTGAGTACTTTGGAAATGAAGTATACCGGTGCTTGCTTTTTTACTTGGCCTTCTTGTTTCTCCTGTACAAGTGCTGCACTAACCACAACATGGGAAGCAGCCACATATAAAAGTAACAGGGCTCCTGATGAAGGTGGAGTTAAAGTTGTTAGATCTATCAAATACTGCTTTAGCTCTTCAAAGGCTTTCTGTTGAGCTAGACCCCATTGAAAGACTTTGGCTGATTTTAATATTTCAAAGAAAGGTTGGTTCCTCTCTGCTGATCTTGAAGTGAATCTGCTTAATGATGCCAGCCTTCTAATCGTTGAGCCCCCTTTTTGGAATTTGGCGGCTCCATCCGAAGGATTGCTTCGATTTTGTTTGGGTTAGCTTCGATGCCCTTTGTCGATACTAGGCAACCAAGAAACTTGCCCTTCACTACGAAGACACATTTTTCTGGATTCAACATAAGACCATCTTGTTTGAAATTGGCAAATGTCTCTTGCAACTCAGCGACATGGTTTTCTTGCTTTGTGCTTTTTACTATGATATCATCAACGTATGTCAGCATATTTCTGCCAATTTGGGAGTGGAGGACTTTGGCAGTCATTTTGCTAAAGCTTCCTCTAGCATTCTTGAGCCCCTCAGGCATCCGAAGGTAACAATAGGTGCCACTAGGAGTTATGAAGCTTGTCTTTGGCTCATCCTCCTTCTTCATCCAAATCTGATGATAACCCGAGCAACAGTCTAATAAACTCATGAGCTCCGAAGAAGCTGCTGCATCCATAAGGGAATCTATTCTTGGTAGTGGAAATTCATCCTTCGGACATGCCTTGTTGAGGTTTGTGAAGTCGATACACATTCTCCATTTTCCGTTAGCCTTTTTTACCATAACGGTGTCGGCCAGCCACTCTGGATATGTTACTTCTCTGATAACACCGGCACTTAGGAGTCTTTTTACTTCATTTCGTGCACCTTCGGCTTTATCGTCGGACATTTTCCAAAGCCTCTGCTTTCTTGGTCTGAAAGATGGGTCCACATTGAGTGAGTGCTTAGTGATGTCTCTATTGACACCACATAGATCATTGGCTATCCAAGCAAAAACATCTTTGTTGTTAAACAAAAATCTTAGCAAGGTCTTTTCTTGTTCGTCAAATAGTTGAGATCCTAGCAATACTTTTTGCTCTGCTATGTCTTCACACAAAAGCATAGGCTTCGGCTGATCTACTGAAGCAACCTTCTCTCTTTTATGCTTATACTGCTGATAAGCTTCGGCTTTATCTATATTATGAATAGCCTTCGAATCCGTCCAACTTCCTTCAGCTCTCTTGGCAGCTTCTTAGCTCTCGTGTACAACAATGGGCCCTTGTTCCGAAGGTATCTTCATGCAAAGATATGCTGGATGAAGTATTGCTTCAAAGGCATTAAGCATGCCCTGACCAATGATTGCATTGTATGGATACTCCATATCAACAATGTCAAAGACAACCTATTCTGTTCTTGTGTTGTGAACATAGCCGAAGGTGACCGACATTGTTATCTTGCCAAGTGCCACAATCTGTCTTCCTCTGAAGCCACAAAGAGGGTGTGTTGCATCATGTATCTTGTCATCTGGCTCCTGCATTTGCCTAAAAGCCTTTGCAAAGATGATATCTGCTGCACTGTCTGTGTCCACTAGGACATTGTGGACCAGAAATCCCTTGATGACACAGGATATGACCATTGCATCGTTGTGAGGATAATCCTTAAGCTGAAGGTCTTCCTGAGAGAAGGTGATTGGAATATGAGGCCACTTGGATCTGATGAAGGGTCCTTGCACTCCAACATGTTACACTCTTCTCTGCGCTTCTTTTTTCTGCTTCTTGTTGGTTGGTTCAGAACCTGAGCCACCTGTGATCGGGAGCACCAGCTTCGTAGACAAAGGTGCCATAGCTTGGTTGCCTTGCGAAGCCATCATCATAGTTGTGGAAGTGAGTTCATCGGAGGTGGGCACCAATGTTGGTCCTTGTTCTTGAATGCTATACATCAAGAACAAAGTAACACAATTGTTAACGATTAGAGACCTTCGTCCTTCGAAGCATTATCTCCTTTTGGATATAATGACCTTCAGACGAAGGTCATGAAGGACATAGTTTCATCATCTCAGTAAATGAATATAAATAAGGGTATATGAAGTACAAGATAATATAAATAATGATTATATATCAGTAAGTTCTCATTCCATAAACGTGAATAAACATCCATGATATTTATATTACATTGATACCTTCGGCTTGCCAGAAGGTGAAGATGCAAGAGTGACACGAGAATGATTACAATAAGCATGAACAGTATGAGGGTACTGTTCATCTATTTATAGGCGTGGGACGCAGCCTAGACACAATTACATTTATGTCCCCGATATTTACATGCAATCATACTGCGAGTTATCAAGGACTAAACAATCTTTTTCCCTTGAGTCGGTGACAACCTTCGGTTTCTTCATAATACTAAGCCAAAGCTTCTTCAGTCATAGCTTCGGCTTCCATCCGTGTCATCATGTCGCGTATGCTTTTGTATTATCTTGCTGAAGGTGTTTTTGCCTTGAGGACCTTCGGCGGGGAAGAAGACCCCCAACAAACATGTATTTGCAGAATGTCTTTATTTTTTATGTGCATGTATATAATTATTCAAACTGTGTTTTTCTATTAATTTGATAGGGTGTATGCGTTTTTATGGTACATCAGTTTGTGTAGTTTGGAAATAGTCAAACCTAGGTTTCTGGGTAATATAAAATCAAAATCTATTGTAATTTTAGATAACCACTGCCAGAGCTCAAAATTTAAATCTGACCCGAAATCTTCACACTCACCCCCTCATTTATCTTGTAATGACGAGAAGAACATAAACCCATATGCGAGTGAAATTGTAACAATTATGTACATAATTGAGATGACATCTTAGATCGTGTCCAGCAGGTTACCCATATGTTTATCCGAAACATTGTTTTGCACTCTAGATTGCATTATTTGTAGGTTTTGCACTGTAGATTGCATTATTTGTAGAGTGGAGTTTGAATATAGGGATGTGGTTCGCACCGTAGACTGCATTATTTGTAGAGTGGAGTTTGAATATAGGGATGTGGATGGATAAGTTGTTAGAGATAGTCTTACACAGAAAACTTACTAATTTGAGGTTAAAAGACATATTACCAATTGGTCAGCTGTATATAGTCATCAATGATTGAAAAACATCCTCTATAACATCTTAGATGATGCAACAGAAGCAACATAGTCATTAAGTTATAAAACTTGGTGGAAATGTAGGATCAATGACCATTTGACAAGAGGCATGACAACGGTCATACAAAGAATTCATGTATTATGTCTGCATCTGAAATCGGCTTATATCTCACAAAGCAGATTCCAATGTGCACTAGATTCAAGAGTCTGATCTCCTAACCACTCGTGAAGTGTAAACTCCCAATAGACCATTTTGCAACAATGCAGTCAATCCCTATCTGAAACAACACCTCCCCTCCCCCCAAAAAACAACCCCTGGGCCCGCTAGTAACGTTGCATCGCATCGTCTTCCTGCATGATTTTTAGCTTAGCTTTTATCAAAATTTCATGGTTACATCGAGTGGAATTTACATGGTTTAGATTGACCATGACGTCAAGATATTACGTTGTAAATAATGCAGATGTCACCGTGGTTCTAACATAGTAGTACCTTAGGATCATAGCTACATATATTGGAGCTGAGGTACGATATCTATAAATATCATGTGTTAGGTACCTAAGAATAGGGTACCCAAAGAAGGCCCCAAGACCTCCCAAAAATGGCTCGCCTGCCAATCAGTTCGGTAGGAAGGCCTAAAAGGCCACTCGAGAACGGCCCACCAATTTGACCGGCCCATCGAACACCTGTCCACCAAGCAACCCAGCGAGGCGAGGCCGCCTACCGACCTGCGCGTCGAGCAACCTAGCGAGGCAAGGGTGCCGACTAACCGGTCCTCCGAGCAACCCAACAAGACCACAACCGACTCACAGGAAGAGCCGACCTGGTACTATCAAGCCACGTTGACACAACAGGACATCACTGACTGTCCGGACCGTGCAAGCAGCACCGAGGGGTCTTTGTCGAACACGACGACGGATATGTATCCCTGCTGACCCATGGGACCGGACGACCCAGGCATAGAATCCTCAACGTCAGGGTCTCTACAGTGACCCATACACCCGAGGGGTCAGGGCATTACGCCGTACCAGGCGTGCGTCTACGCATGATGAAAGATGATGCTGGGGGATGGTGGAAGATAAAGCTATACTGAAGACATCCCTAAACCACTCCTTGAGCTGACTCAACAGAACCTACCACGCACCGCCATGTCTAAATCGGAGTAGCTAAAGGAAGGCGGATAGGACACGACGCCATACTAGAGGTACGGCGGCGCAGCCTTAGCAAAGACTCCACAGAGGCTACAAGGCCCAGAAGCACAACCCAACAGACAATAGCACAGGGATTACGAGACCCAGAAGTAGGAGGCCAAACTCCACCCCAGTATAATACTAGTCCTCATTGTAACATCTACCCTTGGGCTATAAAAGGGCAATACAACCCCCATCCAAACATCATCCCATACCTCTACAACTTCATACAAGCACCCAACTGTAACACGTTCCAAGCAATACTAGTATCAGCACTACACTGGACTAGGGCTCCGGCCTGAATCCAGTATAACCAACTCACCTTAGATCCACCCTCGAGCCCCCATAGCTCACATTCGGAGTGAGTCCATGCTAACACCCGTGTCGAACACAAATCTTATTGTCCTCAGGTTCCAGAAACCATGACAGTTGGCATGCTAGGTAGGGGGACCGTTAGCGTGCCAAGCGACATCCTTCACTCCGATGGCGAGTTCATCAGCATTCACCTCTAGGAGCCGCATCAAGTTTGGCACCCTTGACTTCTACGCCACCGCCACAGGGCACTTTGCCTCGCTAACCCTGACAAACCTACCAGTGCGGATACAATGCCCCAGCGTTCCGTGGGGAAGCCACTAACCCTTGAGATTGTTGGCATCAAGTGCTGTCACATACCAAGCAACCAAGAGGTGGATGCAGTGGAACCATCTAGTCCCTCGCGCCATCGCTAGATGGAGATCCAACCGCCTTCAATCGACGTGATCATCTAGGCAAGATCCCGTGTCTCGAAACTTACCCCTCGTCGTCAAGCCCATCATCGACACAAAACGCCTCTACAGGGTCCTCATGGATGGAGGGAGCACCCTCAACATAATGTACACCAAAACTTTCAATGCCCTAGGAATCACACGCTCCACACCGAAGCATTGCACCGATCCACGACATCATGCCAGGATTTGGCGCTAGTCCACTCGGACCAGTCGCTCTACCGTCATGTTTGGGGATCCCTCTAAATTTCGCTCCGAGCGACTAGAATTAGAGGTGGTAGATTTCCGGGGGGCATACAATGCCATTCTAGGAAGGCCATGCTACGAGAAATTCGGCGCTGTCCCCAACTACGCATACCTCAAAATGAAGATGCCCAGCCCCCATAGGGTCATTATGACATCTACCTCATTCCAAGTGGCTTATGCGTGTGAACGGGCCAACTGTGAGCATGCATCAGCATAGGTCGACGTGAGGGAATTAGCTAAACTACAGAGAGGCATCAATCTGCAAGACGGGCCTGACGCCCCGAAGCCATTTCCAGCATGTTCAAGTCAGTGCAAGACACGAAAAACATTATGGTCGATGACACCGACACCTTAAAGACCGTTCAGATTGGGGTGGCGCTCTCTAGCAAACAAGAGGACACCCTCGACAACTTTCTTCGGGCCAGCTATGACGTCTTCGCTTGGAAGCCCACCGACATGATAGGAATACTGAGGGAGCTCGCTAAGCACTCCCTAAATATCCGGCCTACGACAAGACCAGTCACTCAGTGGCTCTACCATTTTGATGAGGAGAAGTGCAAGGCCATTGGTGAGGAAATCGCGAAACTCTTGGCGGTTGGGTTTGTGAAAGAGATTAACCACTCAATGTGGGTTGTGAACCCCGTTCTCGTAAAAAAGAAGAATGGAAGCTAGAGGATGTGCGTTGATTACACGGGATTGAACAAGGCATGCCTAAAGGATACTTTTCCTCTCCCACGTATCTACCAAGTTGTAGATTCTACCGCTGGGTGTGAACTCCTCTCCTTCCTGGATGCATACTTAGGTTACCATCAGATCACTATGAAGGAGGCTGACCAGCACGCTACGACGTTCATCACCTCCTTTGGGCCATTCTGCTTCGTCTCCATGTCGTTCGGCCTAAAGAAAGCCGGGGCCATGTATTAGCGATGTATGCTCCAATGCTTCACCAACTAGGTCAGGTGCAACGTGGAGCTCTACGTCCATGACATTGTAGTTGTAAGGAAAATGGACCCCGGGCCATTTGGCTCAAAAGGTTTTGGTGTTTGATGATCAACATAACCTGTGGACTAATGCATTTGCTAGTGTCTGTATTTATAGTTCACAAGATGCGAAGAGGATTGGACTAAGGCACTAAGGATGCAACACCTCAAAAGAAGACATAAAAGAAGCGTAGAAGTCCAAGGCTCAAGAACAAAAGAAGCCCAAGGAATCAGCGAAGAAATCCATGAAGTGGGCAGTCAGCCAACACACTAGTGGTGCACCGGACAGTGAACAGTACCTGTTCGATGTGCACCAGACTGTTGGGTGGGACACCGAGCAGTCTGTGTAGAGAGTCCCACAATGGGCACTCTTAGGCTGTAGCACCGGACTATCCGGTGTGCACCAGACAGTCTGGCAACAGTCGGATCCAACGGTCGAGTGCTATAGACCCTAACGGTTGGTTGACGTGGCCAGGGCATCGGACAGTGAACAATGCATGTTCGATGTGCACTAGACTGTCCGGTGCGCCCGTCGAAAGAAAGCTACTGCTTCTGTCCAATGACTATAATTGTGGAGAGGCTATAAATACCTCCCAACCAGCCATTTGAAGGTGTGGGAGCCCAAGCAACATACCAAGGCATATTGTAGACATTTCCAAGTGCTCAAACACCCAAGTGCTTAATACAATCACTCGGTGATTAGCGTAGGTGCTTTGCGAAGTGCTTAGGTTAGTTAGATCGCATTAGCGCTTGCTCTAGGTGAATCCTAGTTAGTTGAGTGAGTTTAGAAAAACCACACAATGAAAGTCGCCTAGAGGGGGGGGTGAATAGGCGAAACCTGTAATTTATAAACTTAAACACACACTAAGACCAGGATTAGCGTTAGAATTAAATTCAAGTCTAAAAGATTGTTTCTCTTGCAAGGAGTTACTCAAAGGATGCGGATAACGTATGGGAGCAAACTTAAATCAATAGTAGCAAGGAAACGTTAGAGAGAGAAAAGGGGCAAACAAATCAAGCGAGAATCAAAGTGAGTAGACATGGTGATTTGTTTTACCGAGGTTCGGTTCCAAAGAACCTAGTCCCCGTTGAGGAGGCCACAAAGGTCGGGTCTATTTCAACCCTTTCCCTCTCTCTCAAACGGTCACTTAGACCGAGTGAGCCTTCCCTTAATCACACGGGTCACTAAGACCCCGCAAGGACCACCACACACTTGGTGTCTCTTGCTTAGCTTTACAAAGCACTTAAGAATTAGAATGAGAAGGAAGAAGGCAATCCAAGCGACAAGAGCAACAAAAGAACACAAATGATCCTCTCACAAGCCCTTAAGCACTAGCATTGATTTTGGGAACTTTGAGTGGATTGATTGCTTTGATTGTATCTTGGGTGTTGCACTTTGCTCTTGCAATGAATGAGAAACTCAGAATGCTTGGATGGCTTTTAATGAGTTGGTTGCGGGGTATTTATAGCCCCCAACCACTTCCTAGCTGTTAGCAAAGGCTGCTGGCGATGGGCGCACCGGACAGTCCAGTGGCGCACCAGACAACCACTGTTCACTGTCCGGTGTGCGCCACGTCAGCGCGTCCATTAGGGTTTGGAGCAGTTGACCGTTGGAGCTATTTGTCTTTTTGCCGCACCGGACAGTTGAGAGCACCTAGAGGGGGGGGGGTGAATAGGTGATCCTGTAAAATCAAATACTAAATAGCCACAAACTTGATTATAGAAATGTTAGTGCGGGTTAATCAAGTTGTTATGAAGCGATCTCTTGCAAACAAAACAATAACAGAGAAAAGCAACACAAGAGACACACGATTTTTATCCTGTGGTTCGGCCAAGTAACAGTTGCCTACTTCCACGTTGTGGCATCCCAATGGACGAGGTTTGCACTCATCCCCTTTTAAGTGATCCAATGATCAACTTGAATACCACGGTCTTTTCCTTTTTGAGTATTCTTCCCGTTTGCGAGGAATCTCCACAAGTTGGAGCCTCTCGCCCTTACAGTGATGATAACAAAAGAAGCACAGAAGTAAGGGAGGGAAAAGCAACACACACTCGACTCAATCCGCAGCACACACACGCACACAAGTCAAGACTTGAGCTCAAAACATGGCACAGGGAGTTCACAACTCAAACGGAGCTCAAATCACTAACACAACAATCCAAATGCATGGAGACGGAGTCTAGATGTCTTTAGATGCTTAGAGAATGCTTGGTGTACTGCTCCATGTGCCTAGGGGTCCCATTTTATAGCCCAAGGTAGCTAGGAGCCGTTAGAAATCAACTTGGAAGGCAATTCCTGCCTTCTGTCGAGTGGCGCACCGGACAGTCCGGTGCGCCACCGGACAGTCCGGTGCACCACCGGACAGGTCCTATAGCTGTCCGATGCTCGATTCCCTTCCTTATCTGGTGCATCCGACCGTTGGGCCGGTGGTCCTATTGGCGCACCGGACACTATTCGGTGCACACCGGACAGTCCGGTGTGCCCAACCGACCATTGGCGTGGGCCACGTGTCGCCCGCTAATTTCGCTACCGACCGTTGGCTCGGGTAGCTCTGACTCACCGGACAGTCCGATGATTTTTAGCCACGTCGCTTTTTTGTTTTCCCGAGAGCGACGAGTTCGTCGCTGAAGGACTTGGGCGCGGACGCTGAAGACTCACCGAACAGTCCGGTGCACCACCGGACAGTCCGATGATTTTTAGCCACATCGCCCTGCCGATTCACGAGAGCGGCCAGTTCGCATGGAGCCAGCCTGGGGCACCAGACACTATCCGGTGCACCACCGGACAGTCCGGTGTGCCAGGCTAGTGCTGGTTTTGGCTATCCTAAGCCATATCTTCTTCAATTCAAATCATTTCTTCTTGGCAATGTTTCCTGGCACCTCAATGCATATGTTAGTACTTGAAACAATTTACTAAGGATGGATACATACATTTTCCTTCGATTTGCACTTCTCACTCATTTAGCACATAAGAACTAAATAAATATGTGTTGGGCATCTAATCACCAAAACACTTATAGAAATGGCCCAAGGGCACATTTCCCTTTCAACAGTCCGGTGAATTATAGTGGAGCATGCCCAACAGAAACCCAAGAGTGGCTGGTTTGCTGGCTTCCTGGCCTGGCGCATCGGACAGTGACTGGTGTGCCATTTTTCAACACACTCTAAGTCTTGCTCCAATTTTTGATTGAGTCCCTAACTGAATTTCTTTCTTGGTTTGTGTTGAATCTTGTGCACTTGTGAGAAATGATATCTAGACAAACTAGTTAGTCTACGTGGTTTGTGTTGGACGTCAACCACCAAAACTGATTATAGGAAATGGTTAAGTCCATTTCCCTTTCAATCTCCCCCTTTTTGGTGATTGATGCCAACACTAACCAAAGCAAATATCAAGTATAGTAATATAACTAGTTTGCAATTGAGATAGATGTGCATAGGTTACTTGGAATTAAACCAATGAAAGGCTTTATGCATATGAATAGATTGTTTTTCTTTTATTTAACATTTTGGACCACATTTGCAGCACTTGTTTGTTTTTGCAAATCTTTTGGAAAAATCCTTTCAAAATCTTTTGCAAATAGTCAAAGGTATAGGAATAAGATTGCAAGGCGTATTTTTAAGATTTGAAATTCCTCTCCCTGCTTCAAATGCTTTTCCTTTGACTAAATAAAAGCTCCTCGTGAATGAATTCTCCCCTTAGTTTTCAAGAGGGTTTTTGAAATATTTACCAAGTGATATTATATCAACTGATATTTTTCATACTAGCTTGATACCTTGAAACTGAGTAAGATACCAATTAAAAATTAGATAGCACTTGAAAATTCATTTTGAGACTAACTCAAATACCAATTGAAATAAACATTTGTGAAAATTTTGAAATGGTGGTGGTGCGGTCCTTTTGCTTTGGGCTTAATACTTTCTCCCCCTTTGACATTAGTCGCCAAAAACGGAGAACTTGAGAGCCCTCTTGCATTTTCTCCCCCTTTGGGGCCTAATATTTTCTCTCAAATGATAAGATAAATATGAGTGAAAGGTCATATCAATAGAGAGTTAATTGAGTAACGGCAAAGGGTAAATGATACCGTCAGAGTTGGAGTGGAAGCCTTGTCTTTGACAAATACTCCATTTCCCTTTTAATCTAAGACTAATTATAGAAATACACTTGAAAGCACATTAGTCTTAGCCTTGGCACAAGAAGAATAAGAAATATGCATTTGTACCAAAACGAAAGAGACATGATCAAAGGTATATTCATGAGCTATGTGTGCAATGTTTCAATCAAAGTTCTGAGAATCAAGTATATTTATCTCATTCCAAAGTTTGCTAAAAGTCTTCTCATCTAGTGGCTTGGTAAAGATATCAGCTAATTGGTTGTGGGTGCTCACATAAGCAATTTCGATATCCCTCTTTTGTTGGTGATCTCTTAGAAAGT
The DNA here is from genome assembly GCA_029449295.1 of Zea luxurians. Classification (NCBI taxonomy): domain Eukaryota; kingdom Viridiplantae; phylum Streptophyta; class Magnoliopsida; order Poales; family Poaceae; genus Zea; species Zea luxurians. The sequence goes on from JAOPSE010000629.1 coordinate 299,927, forward strand.
GATACCGAATGTCTATGTGCTTAGTGCGGCTGTGTTCAATGGGATTATCCACCATACAAATTGCACTCTCATTATCACATAGGAGAGGGACTTTGCTCAATTTGTAGCCATAGTCACTAAGGGTTTGCCTCATCCAAAGTAATTGCGCACAACGCTGACGTGCGGCAATGTACTCGGCTTCGGCGGTAGAAAGAGCTACGAAGTTTTGTTTCTTTGGAGCCCAAGAGGCCAAGACACCAGGGATCTTCCCAGAAACTAACAAGTCCCTGATGCGCTCTTTCTATCAATTTTACACCCTGCATAATCGGCATCGAAATATCCAATTAAATCAAAGGTAGATCCCTTGGGGTACCAAAGCCCAAACTTAGGAGTGTAAACTAAATATCTCATGATTCTTTTTACGACCCTAAGGTGAACTTCCTTAGGATTTGCCTAGAACCTTGCACACATGCATACAGAAAGCATAATATCCAGTCGAGATGCACATAAGTAGAGTAAAGAACCTATCATCGACCAGTATACCTTTTGATCCACGAATTTACCTCCCATGTCGAGGTCGAGATGCCCATTGGTTCCCATGGGTGTCTTGATGGGTTTGCCATTCTTCATCCCAAACTTATTAAGTATTTCTTGAATGTACTTAGTTTGGCTGATGAAGGTGTCCTCTTAGAGTTGCTTGATTTGAAATCCAAGAAAATACTTCAACTCCCCCATCATAGCCATCTTGAATTTCTGTATCATGATCCTACTAAACTCTTCGCAAGTTGACTTGTTAGTAGACCCAAATATAATATCATCAACATAGATTTGGCATATAAACAAGTCTTTTGCAACAGTTTTAGTAAAGAGAGTAGGATCGGCCTTTCCGACTTTGAACCCGTTAGTGATAAGGAAGTCTCTTAGGCATTCATACCATGCTCTTGGGGCATGCTTGAGCCCATAGAGCACCTTTAAGAGCTTATAAACATGGTTAGGATACTCACTATCTTCAAAGCCGAGAGGTTGCTCAACATAGACTTCTTCCTTGATAGGGCCATTGAGGAAGGCACTTTTCACGTCCATTTGATAAAGCTTAAAGCCATGGTAAATAACATAGGAAAGTAAGATACGAATTAACTCAAGGCTAGTTATGAGTGCATAAGTTTCATCAAAATCCAAACCTTCGACCTATGAATACCTTTTGCAACAAGTCGGGCTTTGTTCCTTGTCACCACACCATGCTCATCTTGCTTGTTGCGGAATACCCATTTGGTACCTACAACATTTTGATTTGGACGTGGAACCAAATGCCAAACCTCATTCCTCGTGAAGTTGTTGAGCTCCTCTTGCATTGCCACCACCCAATCCGGATATCTTAGTGCATCCTCTATCCTATATGGCTCAATAGATGACATAGAAGAGTAATGTTCATAAAAACGAACAACTCGAGATCTAGTGGTTACCCCCTTATGAATGTCACCAAGAATTGAGTTGATGGGTGATCTCTTTGAATTGCTTGGTAGACTCTTAGGTGTCACGGTCTTTGATCCCTAATCTCTTGTTCATCTTCCTTGTCTTCATTATCATTATCTCCCCCTTGATCAATGTCCTCCTCTTGAGGTGGCACATCGTCTTGATATTCATCCTCTTCTTCTTGAGCCTGATCCTCATCTTGAGTTGGTGGAGATGCTTGCATGGAAGATGATGGTTGATCTTGTGCTTGTGTGGGCTCCTCAGATTCTTTTGGACACACGTCACCAATGGACATGTTCCTTAGCGCAACGCACGGAGCCTCTTCATCATCTAGTTCATCAAGATCAACTTGCTCCACTTGGGAGCCATTAGTCTCATCAAACACAATGTCACAAGAGACTTCAACTAGTGTAGTGGATTTGTTGAAGTCTCTATATGCCCTTGTGTTTGAGTCATAACCTAATAAAAAGCCTTCTACTGCTTTAAGAGCAAACTTAGAACTTCTACCTCTTTTAATAAGAATAAAGCATTTGCTCCCGAAGACTCTAAAAATATGAAACATGTGGCAGTACCTCCTAGGTTATTGGGCCCACATGCACCTGCCCTTGTCTCAAAGACCTCAGACGGCTATGCATGTGCACCAGATAAGTTAATAGGATCCGTCCAAGTGTCCCAAGGACCCCGGATAAACCACCTACAACTAGGATTGCAAGATAAAGTAAACACAAATCACACACCAACATTTTGTAGCGGAATTCTTTATTACAAAAGTTACAATTTACAACAAATTTACATTATGTTTATCGGAGTGATTACAAAAGTGAGTCAAAGAAATAAACTTTGAAATGTTATAAATTATTTATAATTTTGAAATATATGCTAGCTCAATGACAATCCTTAATAAGAAGTATAGGAGAGGTACTTAGACTTATAAGAAGGCCATGCCCACCGGCGCTTAACACCATCCACAGCAGCACAATTCTAGTACCTGCAACATGGGTTCAAAAACCCTGAGTACGAAGTGTACTTTCGCAAGTCTTACCCGTCTAAGGAAAAAGACTCTCAAGGATATGATGGCTTTTGGCAATCAAGGTAGAGCTTATCAAGATTCAAAGACTCTTTTTGCAGAAAAGCTTACTAGTAGTGGATCCTTATGCCAAAATTTTACTTCACAAGTTAAGTAGTTTTCCTGAATCTAGATTTGCCTAATCTATAGCATTCACTTGTCCTGGTCTAGCTTTCTTTTACCAAATTCTTATTTTACTTATTAACTACGATGAGTGGTCAGTGAGTTGAGTCTCCATAACCGAGGAGCAACAACGATTCGAACCAATTATACCCAGCTGGGGATCCCTAACCACACGACATATGTAGCACTTAACCCTTGCACATGTCAATCGTTCCCACAGATCCTCCACAATGTGAATCGGTCCATGCTACCCGGGAGCACAATACTCCTCTGTCTAGCCTCTAGCCAGGAGGGTACACGCTACTCCCACCATCTCCCATGCCCAGTGCGCGGTTGTCTTTTCACATATGGAATAGCCTGGTTCAGGCTTACTAGAGCATGTGGCTAGTTGCAAAGTCTCACCTCATCAGGCCTACATCGAACGATCCTTAATCGACACAGACGGGCGAACTTTCCTGCTCAACGTCTGGTCTACGTTACATATTATTTCCTCAAAACTTGATACCTAAGAGAGGTACCCTACTTGAATGATGAAATCATCGCGTCCGCAATGGGTTCATCATCACATGTCCTTTTATTTCACAAACTCCCATATCCCGTGTTACATATCATCTTTTAAAAAACATCCTAAATTAATAAGCAGGGTTAAGCATCACTAAATTTTCATAAAACAGGTATTAGAGTTGTTTAATCAAGGAAGGAAATGCATCAACTATTTGTTCACACAACTCCTATCACCTAATCCATCATTCAAGGTGATAAAACTTTTTAAAACAGAAGGAGGTGGCAAATGCATCGGGGCTTGCCTAGAATTAACACTACGTTAGTGTTTGCTAGACGTCGATCACTTGACGATCAACTTTTGTTCTGATACTTGCTCCATCTGTCCATCTTTAGGTTCGTCCATCAGCATCACCTCGCGAGTGGCTCACACTTTCCAGCCTCTTGTGGTCGACTCAGCTTTGGTTCTTGTCCTTTGCTTCGTATGATTCTCAGCGAGCGTACCTAATGAGATGCATGGTGCATATGAATGGATATAAGCAGAAATATCACAAACCTAAATAATGCTACACGATAGCGAATTAAACACCTAGCGGCGAGGCGTTGTACCATTTCATAAGGAAACACTAGTTATCAACGTATGGCTGCGCACAATTATTACACTTTTCTAGTGTAATCACATCTACTTCAAACATCAAGTAATAATAAGCTAAGCACAAGTCCTATGTCAAAACACCCAATATCAAATGACTCGTCACATTTTTATTCACTATTTTTGAATACCAACAATTTAGAGTAAGGAAGCATATTAATAAATTTTGTAAACCACTTAAATCCTAAAGATTTAAAATACTAAAGACCTATGTCCACTGAGTAGTTTTTTTTCAACTAAAGCAGACCAATTGGTGTTGTTCGCCTCCAATTAATTTGGACAACCGAAAACAGGATAACAATAACTATTTATTCATAGCTATCAATCTAACTAATCAATATTCAGCTCTAACATTATCGATCACAAACATAGATTATACTAATTACTAGCGCCGGCCATCGATTCATCTTACGCGCGCTGAACAAGATTAACATTGACAGACTTATCGATAATTGCTTAAAATACTAAACTTAACCTACGCGTTACCGAAATACCACACTCTGCAAAATAGAACTAGTTCGAACACACTTGGCAACTAAACTCATCGAAGCACACCTCGCATCATTGGTATTTCTAACTTAAACTTCATACGCAAACTAAGCGTCTTATTTCACGATAATAAAATCAATAGTAAAAATAGTGAATCGGCTCAACATAATCAACTCGACTCAGTATTTGCAAGAATGACGACAGTCTCCGATTGAAGTCTTCGATCGAACACCTGATGAGCGACGCATCGGAATGTCGCCCTCTTCAGTTCAACATCCAACTGGCGAATACTAGAGCAGCATCCTGCGAGGTGTGAGCATGAAGGTGAGAATCGCAAGTCGTCGACACGGTGCTGCGATAGAGAGTGATGGCGAGGCGGAGATCGAGGATGAGCACATGAAGGGAAAACGACGATGTTGTCGCACACAGCGTGGAGGCGAACGACAACGACATCAGTGGTTGGGCATGAGCGAACCAAAGGCGGGGAATCAATGAAGTGAAGTTCGTCAACAAGCATCATGGAGGAGTCAGTGACGTTGCTGCACACACGACGCGAAGACGAATGACGACAACCCACGACGACAGGAACAGGAAGGCTTGGCTGAGGCGGGGTCTGAGCGGGTTGATAGCGAACGACACGACAGTGAGGACACATAGGACGTGGGTTACATGACACGGATAAAAGACAAGTGCCGGGGCTGTCAGCTCGTCGCGTGATCGGGTGACGACGATGAACAACCGAGCGCGGTAAGGAGCTGGAGAACAACGACGGACCAAACAGTAGAGATCGCGCGCGCAGGGAGGAATATGAGTGATGACGGCTGTTTAAGGAGTGCCAAGCTAGGGAGGGAGGGATTCGACGGGTCAACGGCGCCCGCGGTCGGAGCAACTGGAAGACAGCGAGCAGGGCCCCAAGCTCGACGCGGCCGATGCTTGAGGGCACGCAAATTCCCTGACCGAGAACTGAGAGGATGCCGCGGCAAGCGATGGCTGGAACCGAGGGAGCCAGCGATGCAGCCAGGGCGTGGCGAGGGACGACAGCCGCCGGAGGTCGAGCTGGGAGCACCGAGGAGCAGTAAATGATCGGCAAGCTAGAACTGCTCGTGCACAGGGACAGGGAAAAGGGAGTAGCGCGCCAGACTAATGAGTCGAGGACGCCGACGCGAGCACCATGGCTGGAAAAAAAAATTGGAGTAGGGTGCAATGAACGCCGGAGGTTGGGAAAGAAGATGGAGCGGGGCACGGTCTGGTGGAGGCGACGCCAAGCGCCATGGGGCGAGCAGCAGGAGGGCGGCCGGCCGAGCTGGAAGAATAGGGAGCAGGGAGGGCGCTCGTCCATGGCTAGAGAAGGCTCGATGGCGCAGCAGCGAGCTTAGAGCAGGGGCGCGCGAGAAGAACATCGGCCGGCACAAGGAGTCACGGACGAGGGAGTTCCAACAGGGAGAGGGGCACCGCGGCCAGGACGAGCGGACATGGAGGAACAGGGGCACGACGGCCATGGATGGAGCTTCAGCTTGGGGGTCAGGCGAGATCCAAGCAGGGGCCAGGGGCGCACGCACGGAGAGGCACGGGATGGCGCTAGGGAGGAGACCGAGCTGGGGCTCCAAGACGCCATGGGAGGGACCTCGGCTGGGCGCGCGTGGGAGGACGCACGCGCAGGGAACTCCACGGCGCACGACTGAGGGAGAAGACGAGGGAGAGAGAGGAGACGTGGCTGGAAGAGACAAGCCGGAGCGCTGCTGCCGCGTAGGAAATATCCTTGGGAGATGAATCGTAGAACAAAAAAAATCAACGCCGCGCGCAGGGAAGATAAAGCGGCCAGATTTTTCTTTCCTGGCTGCCCGAGCGGATGAGAACAACGGGGTATAAAAATTAGAGGAGAGAGAATGGCGGGAGGATAGGAACGACTAGATATTTTCTTCTTTTTTTACTCGAAAATTTAAATACAACGTAAATATCAACCGGAGATCGAGACTAGAATTTGGAAAGGTGTAAGAGGACCAAATTGAAATGATTTTCGTCACCATATTTTAATCGGTGTTAGATTAATTGAAATCAGACGAACTTCACCTGCTATCCGAATATTTGATTGGAGAACAATTCAATTAACAATCCTGCACTTAGTTTTTCTTGGATTCCGAGTGTGGTCTGATTTAATTTTTGCATTAAAACTTTTGTCACCGAGTTCAAATTAATTTGCTCGGGACAAAAATCACAAGACTGAGTGAAGTTTCCAGACTCGTATCGCGTAATTAATAAATTTTAAATAGGCACAGGACTCGCAAATTTTTTGAACAATTACGTTCCGAATTTCACGAAAACTTTAGGAAAAATCTGAATAGACATAAACAAATGCGATATTAAAATCGCGATTGACAAAGATGATTAAAATTTAGTGTCCATTTTATTCACCGCTATCACGTGTTAAAGTCCGCATTTATGGGCGAGCAAACGATAAACACATGGGGTGTTACAGCCCTTCCTCCTTAAAAGAATCTCGTCCCGAGATTCGAAGCGAAAGACTTTTAAGAGTAGAGAAGCATGTAACACCTGTCCATATCAGCGATATCACAAGACCATTTTATGCGGGATCAAGGATCTCAGAAGTTGACATAACATGTATCGCCTTAAGCTAATTTAGAAATGTCCATCAATAGAGACGATGTCTGCCAGAAGAACATATAAGGTTCCATGTGTGTAGTTTGTTTTTTCTGATGACACTGTACTATCTGAGTCTGTTGTGCGAGCGGTAGACATTGACTTCGCGATCAATCCGTTTTTTTCAAGCACTTAAACATGGATCGACTTAATCACACATGTTAGAAAATCACATGTGAGGCGATCGAGACACGACTAGAATTGTGGTTAGGCTATTATCAGTTAGCTAAGGATGGCAAAGTACCTCGGTCAACAATGCAGAGTTAAGATGCATATGCTCATAATCTAATCCAATATGGCACAAGACCTGCGCATATGTTCGTAACCTTCACTTGATCTTGATAAGGGTTTCCTTAGGATAGACTGAACTAAAGTGAGTTTAGACAACTCGATAAAACGATCTCTAAACTCAACCTTTGTTCATTGGGCAGTTACAAGTTAGTAAAACCAACTTGTTGAACTACTTTTGGCACTAAGAAATTTTGTCTTGTTACCCATTGACAATCCAATGGTCGAGAGTTCATAGTGGTTAACAAGAGATCATGTATTTGAATAGAAATCCATTCGGTCAGGTTGTTCATCCATTTCTGTGACACCCCAGTGTCACTTAGGGTTATTTCTCAGTACTAACTCAAAGAACCATTATTTCATGTGAACCAATTGGGCAAGAGACATCAATGAGCTTAAGAATAAAAGTTCCACCAAGTATGTTATCTTAAGAAATCATGCCTAAACCATATAGTGCATTCAAAAAGGGAAAAATGTTGAAACCCTAGAACAACCCTAATTGAGCCACTTAAGTAGAAAGGAAGAAAAGGGGCAAAAAGACCATGAAAAACATGGAATCATGGCTTAGGCCAATTATAAAAGTTGAAATACACTAAATAAACCACAACAAATGTTATAAAAGTTTGGCCAAAATAGTTTATTAAAAACCCCAAAGAGGCCCTCCAAGTGAAAGCTCCCTAAGGAAAATCTGAAATTCAGATTTCTGAATTTCAGCCCCTAACTCAAAAACTGAGCACATTCACCTAGATCCATAGCCCAAATACTAAAGCTCCCATTAACAAAAATGTGCTAAACTAACCCCTCTACCACATATCTGAAGATGGCATTGGAACGCGTGCCCTAGACACGTCAAACCCGGGATCTTCTGTCGGTGTTCATTAGTGAGACAAACCCAACTTCACCCCTCCATATCTCTTGATCCAGTTAGCGAAACCCATAAGCCTCGACACACAAACGATAAAGGAATGTCAGGGGAAGAGATCTCTCAACGGGATCATGGCCATAATCTCAAAGATTTGGAGCCAATCCGCGCTTGAACATGACCTCTCACTGCGCAGCCTCATGCTCGACGCCGTGCCTAGACGCCAGAGCGCGCACTGGCGCTCGCCCGCGCACACCCTGAGCGCATGTCAGAGCCACCCCTCGGCCGTGCTCGCCCGCGCCTTTAAAACCACCCTCGAACGCGTCTCACCTCACTCCGCGCTCACCCTTGCTGGCCAGACACACCCCCTTAGCTCCGGCGAGCTCTGCGCCACTCGCCCGAGCCACTCGAGCGCCTGTCACCGTGGCCAGCCATTTCCAGAGACCTTCAGACTCAACCAACCACCTCACTGTGAAGCTTCTCCAAGCTTGAGCCAAGGCATTGCCCCACCGGAGAAACAGAATCGCCCTCGCCGGACTTCGGTCACCCGCCGCCGCGCGTGAACCGAGCTAACCAGTAAGCCATTTTCCAATTCCTCGCACCCACGTCTTCCCTAGCATCCAGTGAAGCTCTCTAACCCATTCAATTGGACTATCGCGCCGTGAGCAGGCCGGATCCCTCACCACCGACGAGCTCCCCCGCCTACGCACGTGGACCGACCTACTCCGACCACCACCACTGACGATATGCACCTTGGCATGATTGCCAGAGACCCCCGGACCTCGCCCGACCCCTCACCGGAGCAACCTCGCCGCCGGTAAGCCCCTCTGCCCTTTTCTTCCGCTGCGGTCACTGTTCCATTAGGGGAAGGACCGTGGGTTCGATCTCGGAAAACCCTAGGGGGTTTTCTGTAGAGTCATAGACTCAGATGAATAGTAAACCGAGGACCTGTCTGTAATACACTTAGAACCTTTTGCCAGGGACCCAGATGCAAAACCATTTTCCTTTAAACCATTTCTGTTTATTCTTTTAAATTAAGCAGAGAACTTAGGAAATTTGTATCTTGAGAAATGTTCAACCAAATTTAGTCAAACCAATTTTGCTGGATTCAAATATTATGAACTATCAAATAAAAATACTGAACTCTATGCTTTCTGTTTTAAATTTTAGAGTTTGGAATCAAATAAGGAAACTACCTAAACCTTATTAAAATGAAAAAATAGATATGCTTCTGTGCTGGACTTAAGAAAATTTGTAGAAGTCCAAATCCAACTTAGACACTGGTTAAAAATATTAAGCATCCTAGTATTGAAAGTTTAAACAGGATTATCTATTAAAAGCCATAATTGCTCAAAACTTAGGAAAATGAGAAAGATACTAGAAAATAATGAACAGTGGATGCAAATATTTTTCCTAGTCCACTTAAGTAATAAAGAACCTAGGAAAAATAAAAAGAACCCTAGTCCAGAACAAATCCAAGGTGAAATGATTTATTAGACACTAATAAAACCAGAAAGGCCATTATTAAAATTTTAAGGACCATTTCAAAATTGGTAAGAAAAATTCAGTTGATTCCTAACTACTAGAACATCCCTACAAAAATGATAAACACCCTAGCCCATCATCTTAAGTAGGTTGAACAAATTAAACTTGGTATTTAGCCATATTCCAATTAAATCATAAGTAAGCCAAAAAGTGTGCAATAATGGGCAAATAAATTTTTACCAGATTATTAATGGAATAGACCACCAAAGAAAAATACAAAACCTATTCAAAACTACAAAATAATACTCATTGCCCCTACTTCATGAAAAAGGCCATTTGATTCAAGAAATTCCTACCACCCTTCCCTTAAGCAAAAAGTTACCAAATTTTAGAATGATTGCTCTTGAGCAAAGAAGAAGATAGGAAAAATTAGAATTCTATTGTTCGATATTTTTCATGTATAGTGGTAGTAGAAAGCACCCCTTTGGCTAGAAACATTAGAAAATCATAGTAAAATAACTAATAAGTATTAGTGGCTGAAAATTTGTACAAAGTCATGTTATAACATCTAAAGGCCAGAAAAAATGAGCCTTAGAGAATAACCCACTGTTAAAAGAAAGTTGTAGTTCAAAACACACCCCCTTTTGCCCTAACACTTGATAATTTTGTACAGAGAGAACCCCTCAGTTTTTAAGCCCCAAATTTTGAGACAGAGAATTATACACCAGTGAGAAGCTACTGTAATTTTTATAGAATTTTTAGAAAATTCTAAAACTATCTTGTAGTTCAAACCCACCTTAAAGGCATAAAAGAAAAATGATAAGAAGATATAAATTAGAAGGAATAAATGAATCTCACCCCAATGAATTCAGCTAGGAATCTTAGCAAACTCTCACTAAGACATTAAAAGGAAACCAGTGGGACACTAAAATAAACTTTCCAATTAGCTTGACCAAACTTGACCCTAAATTGCTAAGTGTACCACAAAGGACTCCAGTAGTAAGGATAAGTCCTACCTTATTAATTTGATCATTCCCCATCAAACCTTAATTGCTAAATTACATATCATGCCATGCATATATCTTACTCATTGCATTCATTGGATTGCAATCACGCTGACGGAGAGTACGTGCTCATCCCTGAGCAAGGAGCTGTCCACGAGGAAGACCAGGAGCAAGCTCCTGAGACTGCCATTGAGGATCTCCCTGCAGCACCAGCAATTGAAGGCAAGCCCCGGTTTTATGCATAACCATTTATATATGCTATTTTACTACACTTAATGTTTGTAGGCTTGTACTGTGCACTTAAGTGTAGGAGTTACTTGAAACCCCTAGTTGCATGAATTAAGGATTCCTTTTTGAGATGGATACTAGTATACTAGGTCGAGTAGCTGCTTTGCTAATTAGGATCTCGGTAGAAGTTGAGTGATTTTTCTAGCACTCGCGCGAGGTCAGGAATTGATTGTATTCATCTTGATAACGGGATCTATGATGGTCTATGGACTTGGATCTAGGGAGGATGCCTTGTCCATGAGACGGGAAAAGGAATTAAGGATTAATGTGTGGATACCTGAGTCAAGCGTTTGAACGTACTAAACACATGTTGGGAAATATGGTAACCGGTAAACCTAGTACCTGAGTGAAGCCGGGCGCGGACTTTACCCCTCACGCGACCTGAGACTGGGTCTCCCATGCTAGCTATGGTGGGTACAAGTGCGGTCACTGCATGGCGGCAGCCGGGGTCAATGGAGCATTGTATGCCAAGGCAGTGAGGCCTGGCCGCGAACGGGGAATCGATGGGGACGGTTGATATGTGTGGGGACGGAGTGCCCCTACATGTCGTGTGTTTAGGTTTACCTTGCAAGGTTAAAACTCGATTTGAATCTTATGCTTCTCGCAGCTAATGAGACTGCTTGACCCTACATTGAGTAAGAAGTGAAATGAGGTTTTACATGAGATAACTTGTTGATTGCATTAAATGATTGTTACCATGTATGCTTAGAAAGGGCAAACTTAGCTAAAACAATGATACTAGAAATGGAAAAGCTAAAAGTTGACCTTAGACACAGCTAGTGCTTTTGGCAAACCAAACCCCTCAGCCAAACAGCTGCATGGTCTAGAGGTAGAGGAGTAGATTCCTCACACTAGGGAAGTCTAGCTGAGTATTAGTATACTCAGCCTTGCTTGTGACATAATTTTTGCTGGTACACTTTGAAAGGGAATTAGGCTTACACCTATTTCCTAAATTGATTTTGGTGGTTGAATTGCCCAACACAAACATTTGGACTAACTAGTTTGCTCTAGTCTATAAGTTATACAGGTGCCCAAGGTTCACAAAAAGCCAATAAAAAACCAAGAGAAGGGTTCAACAAAGAGAGCAGGGGATAACCGAAGGCACCCTGGTCTGGCGCACCGGACTGACCGGTGTGCCACCGGACAGTGTCCGGTGCACCACCGGATAGTGTCCGGTGCACCAGAGGACTTGAAGCTAAACTCATCACCTTCGGGAAAACTCAGAGGCGCTCCACTATAATTCACCGGACTGTCCGGTGTACACCGGACTGTGTCCGGTGCTCCAAGGAGAAGCGACTCTGAACTCGCCAGCTTCGGGAATCCGCTCCACTATAATTCACCGGACATGTCCGGTGTACACCGGACTGTCCGGTGTAATGGCGGAGCAACGGCTAGTCTGCGCCAACGGTCACCTGCTACAACATTAAATGCGCGCTAGCGCGCACAGAGGAGCAGAGCACGCGCGGGCGGCGCACCGGACAGTCTATACTACATGTCCGGTGCACCACCGGACAGCCAGGCGACCCCACCAGTCAGAGCTACAACGGTCGAACCCCAACGGTCGGGTGACGTGGCTGGCGCACCGGACAGTGTCCGGTGTACACCGGACTGTCTGTGTGCCATGCGACAGCAGGCTTCACCAACGGCTAGTTTGGTGGTTGGGGCTATAAATACCCCCAACCACCCCTCATTCAAGTCATCCAAGTTTTCCACCTTCCAACTACTTACAAGAGCTAGGCATTCAATACAAGACACACCAAAGTGATCAAATCCTCTCCCAAATTCCACACAAGGCTTTAGTGATTAGTGAGAGAGATTTGTTGTGTTCTTTTGAGCTCTTGCGCTTGGATTGCTTCTTTTCTTTCTCATTTGTTCTTGTGATCAAAACTCAATTGTAACCGAGGCAAGAGACACCAATTGTGTGGTGGTCCTTGCGGGGAAGTTTTGTTCCCGGTTGATTTGAGAAGAGAAGCTCACTCGGTCTGGGGGACCGTTTGAGAGAGGGAAAGGGTTGAAATAGACCCGGCCTTTGTGGTCTCCTCAACGGGGAGTAGGTTTGCGAGAACCGAACCTCGGTAAAACAAATCCACGTGTCTCACTCTCTATTCGCTCGCGATTTGTTTTGCGCCCTCTCTCTTGGACTCATTTCTATTTATAACGCTAACCCGGCTTGTAGTTGTGATTAACTTTGTAAATTTCAGTTTCGCCCTATTCACCCCCCTCTAGGCGACTTTCAATTGGTATTGGAGAAGGTGCTTCATTAGAGCCTAACCGCTCGAAGTGATGTCGGGAGATCACGCCAAGAAGGAGATGGAGACTGGCGATAAGCCCACTACAAGCCACAGGGAGACTTCATCGGAAGAGTCCCGCAACAAGAGGAAGGAGAAGAAAGACTCCTCCAACAAAGGGAAGGGGAAGGAAAAGAAATCCTCTTCCCACAAGTCGCATCGGAGAGGCGACAAGCAAAAGAGGATGAGGAAAGTGGTCTACTACGAGACCGACTCTTCATCACCATCGACCTCCGGCTCCGACGCGCCGTCCGTCACTTCTAAGCGCCATGAGCGCAAGAAGTATAGTAAGATTCCCCTACGCTACCCACATATTTCAAAGCGTACTCCTTTACTCTCCGTTCCATTAGGCAAACCACCGGTTTTTGACGGTGAAGATTATAACATGTGGAGTGATAAAATGAGGCATCATCTAACCTCACTCCACACAAGCATTTGGAATGTTGTTGAGTTTGGTGTACAGGTACCATCCGTAGGGGATGAAGACTACGACTCGGACGAAGTGGCCCAAATTCACCACTTTAACTCCCAAGCCACCACTATACTCCTCGCCTCTCTAAGTCGAGAGGAGTTTAATAAGGTGCAAGGGTTAAAGAGTGCGAAGGAAATTTGGGACGTACTCAAGACCGCGCACGAAGGAGACGAGGTGACAAAGATCACCAAGCGGGAGACGATCAAGGGGGAGCTCGGTCGCTTCATGCTTTACCAAGGGGAGGATCCACAAGCTATGTACAACTGCTTGAAGACCTTGGTGAACCAAGTGCGCAACCTCAGGAGCGAAAAATGGGATGACCATGAAATGGTCAAGGTTATTCTTAGATCCCTCGTTTTTCTTAACCCTACACAAGTTCAATTAATTCGAGGTGATCCTAGATATAAGCTAATGTCTCCCGAGGAGGTTATAGGAAAATTTGTGAGCTTTGAGCTAATGATTAAAGCCTCAAAGAAAATCATCGAGCAAGGCACCTCCTCAACGCCCGAAGCACAACCGGTGGCATTCAAGGCGACAGAGGAGAAGAAGGAGGAGTCTACATCAAGTAGACAACCAATCAACGCCTCCAAGCTCGACAATGAGGAAATGGCGCTTATCATCAAAAGCTTCCGCCAAATCCTCAAGCAAAGGAGGGGGAAAGATTACAAGCCCCGCTCCAAGAAAGTTTGCTACAAGTGTGGTAAGCCCGGTCACTTTATTGCCAAATGTCCTATTTCTAGTGACAGTGACAGGGGCGACGACAAGAAGGGGAGAAGAAAGGAAAAGAAGAGGTACCACAAGAAGAAGGGCGGCGATGCCCATGTGTGCCGCGAGTGGGACTCCGACGAGAGCTCCACCGACTCCTCCTCCGACGAGGACGCCGCCAACATCGCCGTCACCAAGGGACTTCTCTTCCCCAACGTCGGCCACAAGTGCCTCATGGCAAAGGACGGCAAAAGGAAGAAGGTTAAATCCAAATCCTCCACTAAATATGAGTCCTCTAGTGATGATAATGCTAGTGATGAGGAGGATAATTTGCGTACCCTTTTTGCCAACCTAAACATGCAACAAAAAGAAAAATTAAATGAACTAATTAGTGCCATCCATGAGAAGGATGAACTCTTGGACTCCCAAGAGGACTTCCTAATCAAGGAAAATAAGAAGCATGTTAAGGTTAAAAATGCTTATGCTCTAGAAGTTGAAAAATGTGAAAAATTAACTAGTGAGCTAAGCATATGCCATGATTTAATTACCAACCTTAGAAATGAAAATGCTAATTTAAATGCTAAGGTTGATTCTCATGTTTGTAATGTTTCAATTCCCAATCCTAGAGATGATAATATTAATTTACTTGCTAAGATTGATGAATTGAATATTTCTCTTGCTAGTCTTAGAATTGAAAATGAAAAATTGCTTGCTAAGGCTAAAGATTTTGAAGTTTGCAATGTTACTATTTCCAACCTTAGAAGTGAAAATGATATATTACATGCTAAGGTTGTAGAATTAAAATCTTGCAAACCCTCTACATCTACCGTTGAGCATGTGTCCATTTGCACTAGATGTAGAGATGTTGATATTGATGCTATTCATGATCATGTGGCTTCAATTAAACAACAAAATGATCATATAGCTAAATTAGATGCTAAAATTGCCGAGCATGACTTAGAAAATGAAAACTTTAAAATTTGCTAGAAGCATGCTCTATAGTGGGAGACGCCCTGGCATCAAGGATGGCATTGGCTTCCAAAAGGGAGACAATGTCAAACTTAATGCCCCTCCAAAGAAATTGTCTAACTTTGTTAAGGGCAAGGCTCCCATGCCTCAGGATAACGAGGGTTACATTTTGTACCCTGCCGGTTATCCTGAGAGCAAAATTAGGAGAATTCATTCTAGGAAGTCTCACTCTGGCCCTAATCATGCTTTTATGTATAAGGGTGAGACATCTAGCTCTAGGCAACCAACCCGTGCTAAGTTGCCTAAGAAGAAAACTCCTAATGCATCAAATGGTCATGACATTTCATTTAAAACTTTTGATGCATCTTATGTTTTGACTAACAAATCCGGCAAGGTAGTTGCCAAGTTTGTTGGGGGCAAACACAAGGGCTCCAAGACTTTTGTTTGGGTACCCAAAGTTCTTGTGTCTAATGCCAAAGGACCCAAAACCGTTTGGGTACCTAAAGTCAAGAACTAAAATTGTTTTGTAGGTTTATGCATCCGGGGGCTCAAGTTGGATCATCGATAGCGGGTGCACAAACCACATGACAGGGGAGAAGAAGATGTTCTCCTCCTACGAGAAAAACCAAGATCCCCAACGAGCTATCACATTCGGGGATGGAAACCAAGGTTTGGTCAAAGGTTTGGGTAAAATAGCTATATCTCCTGACCATTCTATTTCCAATGTTTTTCTTGTTGATTCATTAGATTACAATTTGCTTTCCGTATCTCAATTATGTCAAATGGGCTACAACTGTCTATTCACTGATGTAGGTGTCGCTGTCTTTAGAAGGAGTGATGATGCAATAGCGTTTAAGGGAGTGTTAGAGGGTCAGCTATACTTGATAGATTTTGATAGAGCTGAACTCGACACTTGCTTAATTGCTAAGACTAACATGGGTTGGCTCTGGCACCGCCGACTAGCCCATGTTGGAATGAAGAATCTTCATAAGCTTCTAAAGGGAGAGCACATTTTAGGATTAACAAATGTTCATTTGGAGAAAGACAGGATATGTAGCGCATGCCAAGCCGGGAAGCAAGTTGGTGTTCATCATCCACACAAGAACATCATGACGACCGACAGGCCACTGGAGCTCCTACACATGGACCTATTCGGCCCGATCGCTTACATAAGCATCGGCGGGAGTAAGTACTGTCTAGTTATTGTGGATGATTATTCTCGCTTCACTTGGGTGTTCTTTTTGCAGGAAAAATCTCAAACCCAAGAGACCTTAAAGGGATTCTTGAGACGAGCTCAAAATGAGTTCGGCTTAAGGATCAAGAAAATAAGAAGCGACAACGGAACGGAGTTCAAGAATTCACAAATTGAAGGCTTCCTTGAGGAGGAGGGCATCAAGCATGAGTTCTCTTCTCCCTACACCCCACAACAAAATGGTGTAGTGGAGAGGAAGAATAGAACTCTATTGGACATGGCAAGAACCATGCTTGATGAGTACAAGACGCCGGATCGGTTTTGGGCCGAGGCGGTTAACACCTCTTGCTACGCCATCAACCGGTTATATCTACACCGAATCCTCAAGAAGACATCATACGAACTCCTAACCAGTAAAAAGCCCAACATTTCATATTTTAGAATCTTTGGTAGCAAATGCTTTGTTCTTATTAAAAGAGGTAGAAAATCAAAATTTGCTCCTAAGACAGTAGAAGGCTTTTTACTAGGATATGATTCAAACACAAGGGCATATAGAGTCTTTAACAAGTCCTCAGGACTAGTTGAAGTTTCTTGTGACGTTGTGTTTGATGAGACTAACGGCTCTCAAGTAGAGCAAGTTGATCTTGATGAGATAGGTGAAGAGGCTCCATGCATTGCGCTAAGGAACATGTCCATTGGGGATGTGTGTCCTAAGGAATCCAAAGAGCCTCCAAATGCACAAGATCAACCATCCTCCTCCACGCAAGCATCTCCAACAACTCCAAATAAGGATGAGGCTCAAGTTGATGAAGGAGAAGATCAAAGAAATGAGCCACCTCAAGATGACGGCAATGATCAAGGGGGAGATGAAAATGTTCAAGACAAGGAGGATGAAGAACCAAGGCCACCACACCCAAGAGTCCACCAAGCAATCCAACGAGATCACCCCGTCGACACCATCCTCGGCGACATTCATAAGGGGGTAACCACTAGATCTCGTGTTGCACATTTTTGTGAGCATTACTCTTTTGTTTCCTCTATTGAGCCACACAAGGTAGAGGAAGCACTCCAAGATTCGGATTGGGTGATGGCGATGCAAGAGGAGCTCAACAACTTCACTAGAAACGAGGTATGGCATTTAGTTCCACGTCCTAACCAAAATGTTGTAGGAACCAAGTGGGTCTTCCGCAACAAGCAAGACGAGCATGGTGTGGTGATAAGGAACAAAGCCCGACTTGTGGCCAAGGGATACTCCCAAGTCGAAGGTTTGAATTTTGGTGAAACCTATGCACCCGTAGCTAGGCTTGAGTCAATTCGCATATTATTAGCCTATGCTACTTACCATGGCTTCAAGCTTTACCAAATGGACGTGAAGAGTGCCTTCCTCAATGGACCAATCAAGGAAGAGGTCTACGTTGAGCAACCTCCCGGCTTTGAAGACAGTGAGTACCCTAACCATGTCTATAGGCTCTCTAAGGCGCTTTATGGGCTCAAGCAAGCCCCAAGAGCATGGTATGAATGCCTAAGAGATTTCCTTATAACTAATGGCTTCAAAGTCGGAAAGGCCGATCCTACTTTATTTACTAAAACTCTTGACAATGATTTATTCGTATGCCAAATTTATGTTGATGATATTATATTTGGGTCTACTAACGAATCTACATGTGAGGAATTTAGTAGGATCATGACACAAAAATTCGAGATGTCAATAATGGGGGAGTTGAAGTATTTCTTAGGATTTCAAGTAAAGCAACTCCAAGAGGGCACCTTCATTTGTCAAACGAAGTATACTCAAGACATCCTAAACAAGTTTGGAATGAAGGATGCTAAGCCCATCAAGACACCCATGGGAACCAATGGGCATCTCGACCTCGACACGAAAGGTAAATCTGTCGATCAAAAGGTATACCGGTCGATGATAGGTTCATTACTCTATTTATGTGCATCTCGACCGGACATTATGCTTTCCGTATGCATGTGTGCAAGATTCCAAGCCGACCCTAAGGAATCTCACCTTACGGCCGTAAAACGAATCTTGAGATATTTGGCTTATACTCCTAAGTTTGGGCTTTGGTACCCTCAGGGATCCACATTTGATTTAATTGGTTATTCGGATGCCGATTGGGCAGGGTGTAAAATTAATAGAAAGAGCACATCGGGGACTTGCCAGTTCTTGGGAAGATCCTTGGTGTCTTGGGCTTCAAAGAAGCAAAATTCGGTCGCTCTTTCAACCGCCGAAGCCGAGTATATTGCCGCAGGCCATTGTTGCGCGCAATTGCTTTGGATGAGGCAAACCCTGCGGGACTATGGTTACAAATTAACCGAAGTTCCTCTTCTATGTGATAATGAGAGTGCAATCCGCATGGCGGATAATCCCGTTGAGCATAGCCGCACTAAACACATAGCCATTCGGTATCATTTTCAGGGATCACCAACAAAAGGGGGATATCGAGATTGCATACATTAATACTAAAGATCAATTAGCCGATATTTTTACCAAGCCACTAGATGAACAAACTTTTACCAAACTTAGGCATGAGCTAAATATTCTTGATTCTAGGAATTTCTTTTGATGTCTTGAATACATAGCTCATATATTATACCTTTGATCATCTCTTTTATATGCCATGACTAATGTGTTTTCAAGTATATTTCAAACCAAGTCATAGGTGTATTGAAAGGGAATTGGAGTCTTCGGCGAAGACAAAGGCTTCCACTCCACTCCATAACTCATCCTTCGCCGTCGCTCCGAGCAACTCTCCAACTTTGGTATAATCCTTCACTTATATTATTTGTTTGCCAAAGGGGGAGCAAGTAGTTTATAAGGGCCTATATTTCATTCTAAGTATCCATTTTTGGCGATTCATGCCAAAGGGGGAGAAAGTATTGGCCCAAAGCAAAAGGACCGCACCACCACCTAATTTTAAAACTGATGATTTTCAATTGGTATATTTCAAATTGGTATCTTATTGTGTTCTAAAGGGGAAGAAAGTAGCACTTTCAAAAATTGGTATCTTAAAAACCCTCTTGAACACTAAGAGGAGAATTTTATTGAAAGGGAGTTTTGTTTAGTCAAAGGAAAAGCATTTGATACAGGGGGAGAAAATTTCAAATCTTGAAAATGCTTCTCAAAATCTTACTCATTTATCTTTGACTATTTGCAAAAGAACTTTGAAAAGCATTTACAAAAAGAATTTGCAAAAACAAAACATGTGGTGCAAGCGTGGTCCAAAATGTTAAAATTAAAGAAACAATCCATGCATATCTAGTAATCAATATTTATTGGCTCAATTCTAAGTAACCTTTGCACTTACATTTTGCAAACTAGTTCAATTATGCACTTCTATACTTGCTTTGGTTTGTGTTGGCATCAATCACCAAAAAGGGGGAGATTGAAAGGGAATTAGGCTTACACCTATTTCCTAAATTGATTTTGGTGGTTGAATTGCCCAACACAAACATTTGGACTAACTAGTTTGCTCTAGTCTATAAGTTATACAGGTGCCGAAGGTTCACAAAAAGCCAATAAAAAGACCAAGAGAAGGGTTCAACAAAGAGAGCAGGGGATAACCGAAGGCACCCTGGTCTGGCGCACCGGACTGACCGGTGTGCCACCGGACAGTGTCCGGTGCACCACCGGACAGTGTCCGGTGCACCAGAGGACTTGAAGCTAAACTCATCACCTTCGGGAAAACTCAGAGGCGCTCCACTATAATTCACCGGACTGTCCGGTGTACATCGGACTGTGTCCGGTGCTCCAAGGAGAAGCGACTCTGAACTCACCAGCTTCGGGAATCCGCTCCGCTATAATTCACCGGACATGTCCGGTGTACACCGGACTATCCGGTGTAATGGCGGAGCAATGGCTAGTCTGCGCCAACGGTCACCTGCTACAGCATTAAATGCGCGCTAGCGCGCGCAGAGGAGCAGAGCACGCGCGGGCGGCGCACCGGACAGTCTACAGTACATGTCCGGTGCACCACCAGACAGCCAGGCGACCCCACCAGTCAGAGCTCCAACGGTCGAACCCCAACGGTCGGGTGACGTGGCTGGCGCACCAGACAGTGTCCGGTGTACACCGGACTGTCCGGTGTGCCATGCGACAGCAGGCTTCACCAACGGCTAGTTTGGTGGTTGGGGCTATAAATACCCCCAACCACCCCTCATTCAAGTCATCCAAGTTTTCCACCTTCCAACTACTTACAAGAGCTAGGCATTCAATACAAGACACACCAAAGTGATCAAATCCTCTCCCAAATTCCACACAAGGCTTTAGTGATTAGTGAGAGAGATTTGTTGTGTTCTTTTGAGCTCTTGCGCTTGGATTGCTTCTTTTCTTTCTCATTTGTTCTTGTGATCAAAACTCAATTGTAACCGAGGCAAGAGACACCAATTGTGTGGTGGTCCTTGCGGGGAAGTTTTGTTCCCGGTTGATTTGAGAAGAGAAGCTCACTCGGTCCGGGGGACCGTTTGAGAGAGGGAAAGGGTTGAAATAGACCCGGCCTTTGTGGCCTCCTCAACAGGGAATAGGTTTGCGAGAACCGAACCTCGATAAAACAAATCCACGTGTCTCACTCTCTATTCGCTCGTGATTTGTTTTGCGCCCTCTCTCTTGGACTCATTTCTATTTCTAACGCTAACCCGGCTTGTAGTTGTGATTAACTTTGTAAATTTCAGTTTCACCCTATTCACCCCCCTCTAGGTGACTTTCACACTTCAGGACATGGTTGATGGTGTGACTTGGCCTACCACCCTGCCACCGGGTTGGACGGTCGAGTGGGATACTGCTCCAACCGGAGAGGAGCAGGAGGAGTAGCGGGATAGGCCTTGCCCTATTCCTCGCTTTTGACGATATCGATTATCCGCTGCATATTATTTTGTGAACTTATATCAGCTACTTGAAAAACTCCGATTTATGTAATAACTCCAATACTTTAATTTGAGGTTTCCTGTTTTATTGTATTCCCTCTATGACTCACGTTCGAGTGAGCTTGTGGTATTTGATCCTAGATAAATGGCTTTATCGGACTAGATCCAAGGGACTGACGGGTTATTCGGATTTAAGTGTGTCGTTGCCTCTATGGCAAGACTTGGACACTTAAGTTGGAATAATTCATGTGGTTCTGCCTCAGTTGGTATCGGAGCAAATACCACCACAGAGAAGAACAATAAACCATGAATACCAATTTTCAAAAATCTAAAACTTGGTTAGAAACTAGTGTGAATCATCAGGACTAGAACGCTAGACCTAGGAAGAAAGGCCTTAAGAATAGTGGGAGAAATAGGTGGCAAAGTAAGTAGGCCCTGTGGGCCAGTCCTTAGCTTTTTAAAGGATGCACTAAGATCACCCTTTTATTCGGAGAGGAGACGTTATTTTCCAGCATGCATGCATTATAAAAACAAAAAGGGATTAGAAACAAGAAAAGGAAGGTAAAAATTTGAGCTAACCTGCTTCCTTTTAAACCACCCGGGCTCTTTTATTTTCTTCCTTCCACCATAATCTTTACATCTGATACCCTTCCGCAGATGACTTCACCTACCCCTGCCAATGGAGGAGACACTCGTTTCAGCTCTGATTTCCTTTCTCACGATGGCTTTCCTTCCATCTTGTGGGAAGTGCTTAATTCTACCGGTTACCCTACGCCCCCTTTATACACGGTGCAGCTATACGAGGAGCATCGGGTACCCCATTGCCGAATCTGGCTGACTCTGGAGGCTCATCCCCTTCAGTCGGGTTGGCGTTCCCTTGACTCCGAGACGATTGGATTCAGGACGGATGACACCACTGAAGCGGCACCTTTGAAGACCCTGACGACTTTCTATGGCTACCATCCCCTAGAGATGGTGATGCACACCTTGGGACTCTTCCCTGCTGAGAAGAAAGATGACCCCATGTGGTGCAACCGTGTGAGCCATGTGAAGGACGTATGGGCGATGTATCCTGATTTGGTTGGGAGGGTCACTGTTTAGTGCATGAGCGCACTGTACCGCCTTCAGGCCCTACAGAGCGACGCTATGGCATATCTTGCTAACCTCGCTCAAACCACCAAGCTCACCCTCAACAGCCGAGAGGACTTCGTGGTCGACTTGTCCTCCGAGTTGGTGGAGAAGGACCTACAGGTGGAAAGGTTGAGCCAGCGCATCGCCACCTTGGAGCAGCAGGTGGAGATCCGAGACAACACCATTGATGTCTTGGAAAACCAGCTCCATGATGTGCAGCAGGAACTTAAAGAAGCTAATGACCACCTGGACATACACCACCTGGAGATGGAGGCCAATGAGGCCGAAAGCGAGGGAGAAGAGGCTCCTGAGAAATTAGGACCAGCCCCTGATGCCAATATGATTGCCTCCGTGATGCCCCCTTCACCCGTATCTAGTGTTGCTTCCACTTGTAACACCCCTGGTGCTTATATTCTGCTCGACAACGAGTATGGATTTAAGCACGTAATATCAGTGGATAAAACGGATGCTAAATTTTAATCATCTTCGTCTATCGTGATTTTAATATCGCATCTGTTTCGTTTGTCGTGATTTCGACATCATTTTTATCTATCTGGACTTGTCCTAAATTTTCGTGATATTCGGAAAATAGTTGTTCCGAAAATCGGTGCGTCCGGTGATTATTTAAAACTCATCGCTTGCGCGAATACAAATTCGGAAGCTTGACCCACTTTGATGATTTTATCCCGCGCAAATTAATTTGAACTCGACGACTAAAATGCTCAGGGTAAAATAATTCGAATCGCGAGAAATCGTGCGCGAGGTTATGATCCAATTTGTTCTTCAGCCCACACTGTAGAATAATAAAATCAACTGTGTTTTGGTGATGGATAAATTTTTATCTGATTTTGACTAAACCAGTGTTGTCTTAAATATTGAATCTGTCTGTTTACGTGTCGTTCGGGAAAAACGATGCGCCAGCTCATTATCGAATTATTCTCTAGTCGAATATTCGGATAGCGGGCAAAATTCGTCTAAATATAACCGAAACGAATACAAATTAAAACTAATCGATTAAGGCAGTTGGAAAGATCACCTAAGTACTTCGCTCTTGTTTGAGTGATCTCTGCGAACTCTGTAGCGATAATATTATGGGTGGACTGTTTAGAATAAATCAAACTTGAACTAAATAGAACCAGAGCAACGGTTAGCCAATTCGCTTTCCTATTTAAATATCCGAGAATTTATAATCATGGATGATTTCTAGCGAATTAGCCTCGACAGTGGGGTTAGGTGTCGAATTGTAGATGAAGTTATCTGATCTTAAGTCGCATCAAATACAGTTTAAAATATCGGTCCCGATCTCGTTGGGTTCGGTCCATATGTTTCTCGCCTCAATCTAAATCTTCAAACATAAATAACAGGTAAGACTTCATCTGACTCCAGAGTATCCACCAAATTAAATCCTGTCTAAATGTTGTTGTTAATCTTGTTTAGGTCTGACCTATTTATATCTCTTTTAAAGCCTAATCAGAATCCGTGTTATCAATTCATTTTGTTAAAAAAATAATAAAAGAAAAAGAAAAATATCTCTCTCATCCTACTCCTCACCGCTCATCCTAAATGACTAAATCCTAATTCCCATGCGTGGCGTGAAATTCCTGGCCATATTCCACCGCGCTCTCTCATCCAATAGTCGTTCATTCGGTAAAAAAAATTCTCTTCGTTATCTGCAACCGCCGCTCTTCTATGGATATTTTTCTGCTCCTGTTTGACTAGGCGTACAAATCCCGTATAGGCCACCGTCTCCACAGCAGAGCACCGCCCGCACCTTGCTTTTCTCCCAACCGCGCGCCGTGCTTCTTCCCCTCTGCGCGGTGCTTCTGCTCCAACTCCTGCGCGCGCGTCTTCCTCTCTGGTCGTCAATCTCGGTGCTCGCCCTTGGTGCTGTCTCGCCCCTTCTGTTTTCTGTTTGCCGCGCCCGGTTGAACTCTCTGCGCACGCCGCGCTGAGCTCCCTTGCCACGGCTCTCCCCCAGCTCGGTTCTGCCCAGTTCGGCGTCCATCCCCTGCTCTCCTCCATGGCCGTCGTGCCGAGTTTCTCCTCCCCAGCACGCCGCGCTCAGCTCCAGCTCGGCGTTCCCTGCTTTCCCTGGTCGAACACTCCTCTCTGTCGCCGCGTCCTTCGGTTCGCCTGGCCGCGCGCGCCTCTGCTCGGCGCTTCTCTGCTCGTCCTAGCAACCGCGCCCAGCCGAGTTCACCCCTGCGCGCAGCCGTGGGTTTCGCTGCGTAGCGTTCCTGCTCCCCGGCCTCCGTCGTGCTCGGCAGCAAGTAGTTCATGTCGAAGCAGAGCTGCGATCCCTTGTGTCGTGCTCGCCAGATCGAGTCTCGCGTCGTCGATCTGCGTAGTTCCTGTTCGGCTATCGGTTCCGCCTATGTCGATCTCTTAATTGCCATGGATAGTGTATCGACATCCCATTACAACAGCCCGTCGTAAAACTCTAGTGCTTGTCGTTGATATCCGGTCGTCTCCAACCTTTGTCTTGCCGTCATCGTTCGGTCACCCGTCTTGATGTCGGTCCTACATGACGCCTCCGAGTTGGAATCGCGCTGACAAAATAATCCCCAAGAGAAGATGTCCAAAAGTTGGATGGTGGGGTGCGTGAAGTTCGGATAGTATCTGCCAAGCGCGCTCGACAAATTGCCTGAATCGGAGAATCATTACCGATCTCGCGGATTTGAGTCAGCTATTGGAACGGTGAGCCGATTTACTATTTTTGCTATTGATTTTATGATCGTGAAATAAGACGCTTAGTTTGCTTATGAAGTTTAAGTTAGAAATACCAGTGATGCGAGGGGTGCTTCGAGGAGTTTAGTTGCCGAGTATATTCGAACTAGTTCTATTTTACAGAGTGTAGTATTTCGGTGACGCGTAGGTAAATTTAGTGTTTTAAGCAATTATTGGTAGGTCTGTCGATGTTAATTATATTCGGTGTGTTTGCACGATGGAGTCGATGTCATGCTCTAGTAGTTAGTATAATCAGTCTATGTTTATAATCAGTAAATGTCAAGGTTAATAAAGGTTCTTCTATAATTTTATAAACATTAGGTGTCCCAGAATCGTAAAGCTAAAATTGTAAGTCAATTAATATACTCTCTAAACCAGGCATGAATGTGTGCTGGTCGATTTTGCGATTTGAATGAATGTTGATTGCTACTTCGAATATTTAGGATCAAGTAACATCGATATATTGTAACTAAGGATGATAGTGTATGTCTATAATTTATTCTTGCTTGATAATAGAATTAAATATGATTAAACAGGAGAAACGCGCGTGCTGTAATTAGTATGTATAGTTTATTATTTTGTGATTATTGCGCGTAGTCATATGTCGGTAACTAGTGCTTTCGTACGAAATGTTACAATGCCTCGTCGCTAGGTGTTTAATTCGCTATCGCGTAGCACTATTTAGGTTTGTAATATTCCTGTCTATATGTATTCATGTGCATAATGCATTTCATTCAGGTACGTGAATTAACCACGTAATGCGGAGAATCAAAACTGAGTCGACCACAAGATGGTGCTGATGAACGGAATTGAAGATGGACAGACGAAACAAGTATCAGAACAAAAGATGGTCGTCAAGTGATCGACGTCTAACAAACACTAACCTAGTGTTTATTCCAGGCAAGCTCCGGTGCATGCAACCCCTTCCTTGTGTTTTTAAATTATTTTTACACACTTTAAGTCTAGTGAATGTGCATTAGGTTTATAGGAGTTGCTTGGAAACCCTTTGATACATTGCCTACCTTAATATCCATACCTTTATAGATACTTCTGATGAAGTATCAAAACATGATTTACAAAAATGCTTAGCTCTGCTTAGATCTTGTGGTTCGAAGTTGTCTTTCGCAATAAGGCCTAGCTTAGGGGTTATCTTGAGGAAAGATGGCTTCTACCTACAAGAATATTTTCATTGAGAGCGTGGTGGGATCTTACTGCAAAGTTCCCTATAATGCTCTTTTCGTCCTAAGGAACACAAACAATCCTAAGGATGAAAGTACTTACATCGGAACTTGGGCTAGGAACAGGTGATGTTCTACCCAGGTTGATTAAGGATTATACTGAATGTTGGCTTGATGATCGAGGACCTTTTAACTGGTCACATGCCTCATCATGGGTAAGCTTTGCCTCGGGCAGACTAATACCGGAATAAGATAACACACAATGGGAGTGGAGAGATGGCGAGAGTAGCGTGTACCCTCCGTGGCAAGAGGCTGGACGGTGGTGTATCTGTGCTCTCGGTTGGTGTGAACCTGATCTGGTCTTAAGAACCCTGGTGGCGAGTTGACATATGCAAGGGTTAAGTGCTACATATGTCGTGTGATCGGAGATCCCCAGCTGGTTATTAATCGATTCCGGATCACCGTTACTTCTCGGATATGAAGACTTGATCACTGCCCTGTAATCTAAGTCATGGATGAAATCTTAATGAGCAAAAATCATGTTGGATGGATTAATGTGATGGCGAAATTAGACTAGATGCAAACAAGGTCTATTAATACTTAATCTAGCATTAAAATGTTGAAAGTAAGGACTCACTTTAGTAAGCTATTTCTGCAAAAGTATCTAAGTTGATTCTTGCTAAAGCCTTTTCCTTGATTCCTATTTATCCAACATATCCTTGAGAGTCTTTTCTTTAGTCGGGTAAGTCTTGCTGAGTAATTCCATACTCAGGGTTTCATTCCCTGTTGTTTTTCAGGTTCTAAGTTTGTGCTGCTGTTGATGGTGTTAAGTGCCAGTGGGCTCGGCCTTCTATAAGTCTAAGTACTTCTTCTATACTTTTTATTGAGGATGGTCACTTAAGCTAGCATATATTTCAAACTTATAAACAATTTATAACAATTCAAAGTTATTTCTTTGAATCACTTTTGTAATCACTCCGACCATGTACATTGTAAAACTTGATGTAACATGTAAAATTTGGTAATAAGATTTCTGCTGCAAAATTGTTGGTGTGTGATTTGTTGTAACACCCTGAATTTGGGGGTATAAAATTTCTTTTCTAATATTCACCAAATTCAGGTGTTACCCTCTCCCTTATCGCTTTTCTTCTCTTCTTTTCTAAATAATGTAGAGTTAATATATTATATAATAGGTATATATATATATAAGTTTTTTAGCATAGTAAAATAAAATCCTAGATAAGCTTTGATTGTTGTATTCATGTCGTTGCATAGTTGTCGGGGACCGTAATTAGGGGTACCCCCAATGCTCCCCTCATCCGAGCCCAGCCTCGGGCCAGGACAGTAGTCACGGACGAATTCACGCCTCGCCCGAGGGTCCCCTCAGCCAGCAGACACACCCTCGGCTCACCTGAAGTCCAGCGCAGGCAAGCTTTGTCGTGCAGCGACCTCATCCGAATTGCCTTACCAACCGACCGTATCACATGCGCATTTAATGCGGGGATCACCTGACACCTTATCCTGACACGCGTGCCTCAGTCGGCAAGGTCGAAGTGACCGCAGTCACTTCGCCCCCTTTACTGACTGTTCTGACAGGAAAACAGCGCTGTTCACCCCGCTCCGGCAACTGTGCCAGCCACTAGGGAAAGACTAACAACAGTCGCGGCTTTCCCCGAAGTTCGGCCTCAGGCGCAGCAGCAAGCTCTGCCTCGCCCAACCCCGGGCCTCGGCCTCAACCTTGGCCTCAGGGGAAGGTCTTCGCCTCGCCTGACCCCGGGCCTCGGCCTCAGCCTCGGCCTCGGGAGAAGGACTCCGCCTCGTCCGACCTTGGCCTCAGCCTTGGAGGAGTCATCGCCTCGCTCGACCTCAGCCTCGTATCAGCTACGCCACTGGGGATCCATCATTACCCTACCCTTAGCTAGCCGCCTCAGGCTACGAAGGAACAAGACCAGTGTCCCATCTAAGTTACTCCGGTAACAGGTAATGATGGTTCCCCGCGTGCGCCCATGACGTCGGCTGCTCTCAAACCCCCTACGGAAGCAAGGAAACGTCAGCAGGATCAATGCCGCACCATCAGCTATGCTTCTACAGGGCTCAAGGCACTTCTCCGACGGCCACGTTATTACCTCTATAGGGCTCAAGGCACTCCTCCGATGGCCACGTCGGTACATCTATAGGGCTCAAGGTGCTCCCCCGATGGCCACGTTATTATCTGTACAGGGCTCAGGGCACTTCCCTGCCAGCCACGTTAGCTCCAAGCTACACCCCCATTGTACAGCTGGGCATCTCCTTGTGTCTATAAAAGGGGGTGTCCAGGGCCCCAAAAGGGGGGGGAGGAAAAAAGGAGGAAGGGGAGAGAGAGGAATGTGCAACGTACGAACACACGGACGCACGACGCGGACGAGCGGAGGCAGGCAGAGTAGGAGAGACACGGTGGAGGCAGCCCCAGACGGCTCACCTCAAGGCCGAACCCTCTCTTTCTCACTCTCTCTCGCTCTCGCTCTCGCTCTCTCGCAATGCTTGTAACCCCTATTGCAAGTGCCCCCTGGTGCAGGATAATATAAGCCTCATCCCATCGCTTGTGTTCCATCTTGCATCAACCCATCTGGACAGGGGCACGCGGCACTAAAATTCACTTGTCGGTCCGGCTGAGGGCCCCCCGGGTCCGAAACACCGACAGTTGGCGCGCCAGGTAGGGGGCCGCTGCGTGTTAACGAATACTTTCCCGTTGAGTTCCAGATGGGTAGCTTTCAGTAGCCTCTTCAGCCCAGGACGGTGCTTCGCTTCGGAAGTCTCGAGTTCATGTCCCTCGATAGCAGCTACGACATGGTACTGCTCCCTCCGCAGCATGACAACAACGACGGTCGACGGCTCGCCCGACAGAGGCGAACTCGACGACGGCATCTCCCCGCGGTAGAAGAGGAACACCTGGGTTTACCTCGCCACCCACCTCGTCGGAGGAGACGGAGACGGGGCAACCGTGGCTAGGCAGAAGGCGGCACCTCATCGGCTGTCAAACCAGAGCGAGTCGACGACATCGGCACCCCTGCGAGGGACATGTCGGGTGTTGTCCTCGCACCTGAGACAACGACGGATGTCACCTCCCCGCAACGGGCCAACCCCAAGCGGACTGATGACGCCAGCACCCTCACGAAGGACTTACTGGGCGTTAGCCTCATACCTGAGATAACGGTGCAGTCCGTCCCCGTCGCGACTTCGCCACCGTCCATCGACCAAAAGGCACCGTCCGTTTTCCGCCCGGTTCCATTTAGATTCAGTTTCGATCCGCCAAGCGACCCCGCTTCGGTGAGCGCTTTCGCAAGGGCATATCCTGACCTTCCGGGGTACCATATGTGGTCAACTTGGGACCGACTGACGGCTGTCTCAACCTCCGGATCCGCGGGTTCCGAGGAAGAGGACGACCCCGACGTCAGTTGGGATTTCTCCGGACTCCGTGAACCCAGTGCCATGCGTGACTTCATGTCCACATGTGACCACTGCCTCTCCGGCTGTTCTGATGATGGTCACAGCCTTGACGACGAGGGTTGCGACCCAACTCGCGAGTGCTACCACATCGATCAGGAGGATCACGATGGAGAAAACCACCTCGGTATGCTAGGATGTGACGGCGCCCTTGCACCTGCGTCTCGCGTTGAGATCCCGTGGGAGCTAGCTGTGGTCCAAGTCCTTACGGGGGGTCAGGACACATAGCTCGAGCAACTCCGCGAGATGCAGGCCAAGCTCGACGAAGAAGCGGGGCGACTTGTGCAGCTCCGGCAAAACATCGAGCAGGAGTGGGTAGGCCAGGCACTCACCGGAGGAGCGCGTCATCGGGCCCAGGATGTCCAGCGCCGCATTGTTGACAATGCTAGGGCGATGCCGCCCCTGGCCTTCAACGGGGCCGGCCAGAGCCTAGCCACAGCAGCAATGTTGCTTCGGACGATGCCGGAGCCATCCACCACCGAAGGGCGACGTATCCAGGGCGAGCTCAAGGGCCTCCTGGGAGACGCCGCTGTCCGACAAGCTGAGAGCTCTGCCTCCCAGAGGTGAGGAGACCCCTCGGAGCATCGCGCAGCACCCTCCCGACGCATGCGGGAGGCCTCGGTCCACATCGAGCGCACAAGGGATGGGACGCCTACAGCCTCGGATCGCCTCGGCGCCGAGCAACACCACCGCCACCGTTGAGCCTGCCTCGAGGAGAAGGTGCGCTGAGGCTACCATCCCAGGCGTGGGGGACGCTACGACAGTGAGGAGGATCGAAGCCCCACACCCGAGCCACCAGGTCCGCGAGTCTTCAGCCGGGCCATACAACGGGCGCCATTCCTGGCCCGATTCCGAGCCCCGACTACCATCACCAAGTACTCAGGGGAGACAAGGCCGGAGTTCTGGCTTGCGGACTACCGGCTGGCATGCCAGTTGGGAGGGGCGGACGACGACAACCTCATCATCCGCAACCTCCTCCTTTTCCTCTCCGACGCTGCCCGAGCCTGTCTGGAGCATCTGCCTCCTGCGCAGATCTCCGACTGGGAAGACCTAGTCAAGGCTTTCGCAGGGAATTTCCAGGGTACATACGCGAGCCCTAGGAACTCATGGGATCTCCGAAGCTGCTGCCAGCAGCCAGGGGAATCCCTGCAAGAGTACATCCGGCGATTTTCAAAGAAGCGCACTGAGCTGCCCAACATAACCGACTCGGACGTCATCGGGGCATTCCTCGCTGGCATCACATGCTGAGACCTGGTGAGCAAACTGGGGCGCAAGACTCCTACCAAGGCAAGCGAATTGATGGACATCGCCACCAAGTTCGCCTCTGGTTAGGAGGCGGTCGAAGCCATCTTCCGAAAAGACAAGCAGCCTCAGGAAGGGCAGAAGGACGACGCCCCCGAGACGTCCGTCTAGCGTGGCGCGAAGAAGAAGGCCAAGAAGAAGGCGCAAGCGAAGCGCCACACCGTCGACACGGATCTCGTCGCCGCTGCCGAGCATAGGAACCCTCGGAAGCCTCCTGGAGGGGCCGGCGCGTTCGACAAGATGCTCAAGGAGTCGTGCCCCTACCACCGGGGTCCCGTCAAGCACACCCTTGAAGAGTGCGACATGCTCCGGCGCTACTTCAACAAGGCTGGACCCTCGGCAGAAGGTGGCAAAGACCAAGGCAACAACAAGGGGGCAACAAGGAAGAGGAGTTTCCGGAGGTCCACAACTGCTTCATGATCTACGGCGGACAGGTGGCGAACGCCTCGGCTCGGCACCGCAAGCAAGAGCGTCGGGAGGTCTGCTCGGTGAGGATGGCGGCGCCAGTCTACCTAGACTGGTCCGACAAGCCTATCACCTTCGACCAAGGCGACCACCCCGACTTCGTGCCGAGCCCAGGAAGGTACCCGCTCGTCGTCGACCCGATCATCGGCAATGTTAGGCTCTCCAAGGTCCTCATGGACGGAGGCAGCAGCCTCAACATCATCTACGCCGAGACCCTGGAGCTCTTGGGGGTTGATCGGTCTGAGATCCGGGCTGGTGCAGCACCCTTCCACGGGATTGCGCCCGGAAAGCGTATCCTGCCCCTTGGGCAGATTGACCTGCTTGTCTGCTTCGGAACTCCCTCCAACTTCCAAAAGGAAACCCTCACCTTCGAGGTAGTTGGGTTCCGAGGGACCTATCACGAGGTGCTGGGAAGACCATGCTATGCCAAGTTCATGGCCATCCCCAACTACACCTACCTCAAGCTCCAGATGCCTGGCCCCAAGGGAGTCATCACCGTCGAGCCCACGTACCGCCACGCTTATGAGTGCATGGATGCGTGGAGTACGCTGAGGCCCTCGCTGAGTCCAAAGCCCTCATCGCCGACATGGATTGCCTTTCCAAGGAGGCGCCCAACGTGAAGCGGCACACCGACAACTTTGAGCCGGCCGAGGCGGTCAAGTCCGTCTCTCTCGACCCCAGCAACGACGCCGGCAAGAAAGTCAGGATCAGCTCCGAGCTCGACCCCAAATAGGAAGCAGTGCTCGTCGACTTTCTCCACGCAAACACTGAAGTTTTCGCGTGGAGTCCCTCGGACATGCCGGGCATACCGAGGGATGTCGCCGAGCACTCACTGGACATCCAAGCTAGAGCCCAACCCGTGAAGCAGACCCTGCGCCATTTTGATGAAGAAAAGCGCAGAGCCATAGGCGAGGAGGTCCACAGGCTGATGGCTGCAGGGTTCATCAAAGAGGTATTCCATCCTGAATGGTTAGCCAACCCTGTGCTTGTGAAGAAAAAGGGTGGGAAATGGAGGATGTGCGTAGACTACACCAGCCTAAACAAAGCATGTCCAAAGGTTCCCTACCCTCTGCCTCACATCGATTAAATTGTGGACTCCACAGCTGGGTGCGAAACCCTGTCTTTCCTTGATGCCTACTCAGGCTATCACCAAATCAAGATGAAAGAATCCAACCAGCTCGCGACTTCTTTCATCACACCTTTTGGCATGTATTGTTATACTACAATGCCATTTGGCTTAAGGAATGCAGGCGCCACCTACCAGAGGTGCATGAACCATGTGTTCGGAGAACACATCGGCAGAACGGTCGAGGCTTACGTCGATGACATCATCGTCAAAACAAGGAAAGCCTCCGACCTCCTCTCTGACCTTGAGGTAACATTCAGTTGCCTGAAAGCGAAGAGCGTAAAACTCAATCCTGAGAAGTGTGTCTTCGGAGTCCCCCGAGGCATGCTATTAGGGTTCATTGTCTCCGAACGAGGCATCGAAGCCAACCCGGAGAAAATCGCGACCATCACCAACATGGGGCCCATCAAAGATTTGAAAGGAGCACAAAGGGTCATGGGATGCCTTGCGACTCTGAGCCGCTTCATCTCGCACCTCGGCGAGGAAGGATTGCCCTTGTACCACCTCTTAAGGAAGGCCGAGCGCTTCACTTGGACCCCCGAGGCCGAGGAAGCCCTCGGAAACTTAAAGGCGCTCCTTACAAATGCGCCCATCTTGGTGCCCCGCGCTGCGGAAGAAGCCCTCTTGATTTATGTCGCCGCAACCAATCAGGTGGTCAGCGCTGCGGTCGTAGTCGAGAGACAAGAAGAAGGGCACGCACTGCTTGTCCAGAGGCCAGCCTACTTCATCAGCGAAGTGCTATCCGAGACCAAAGTCCGCTACCCGCAAATCCAGAAGCTGCTCTACGCAGTGATTCTGACGCGGCGGAAGCTACGACACTACTTCGAGTCTCATCTGGTTATTGTGGTGTCATCTTTCCCCTGGGAGAAATCATCCAGATCCGAGAGGCCTCAGGTAGGATAGATAAATGGGCAGTGGAACTCATGGGTGAAACGCTTTCGTTTGCCCCTTGGAAGGCCATAAAATCCCAAGTCTTGGCCGACTTCCTGGCTGAATGGACTGACACCCAGTTGCCGACAGCCCCAATCTAGCCCGAACATTGGACCATGTACTTCGACGGGTCGTTGATGAAAACAGGAGCAGGTGCTGGCTTGCTCTTCATCTCACCCCTCGGGAAACATGTGCGCTATGTACTACGCCTCCATTTTCCGGCGTCAAACAACGTGGCCGAGTACGAGGCTTTGGTTAATGGCCTGCGCATCGCCGTGAGCTAGGGGTTCGGTGCCTCGACGCTCGTGGCGACTCATAGCTCGTCATTGACTAGGTCATGAAGAACTCCCACTTTCATGACCAAAAAATGGAGGCCTACTGTGACGAAGTTTGGCGCTTGGAAGATAAGTTCTACGGGCTGGAACTCAACCATGTTGCTCGACAGTACAACGAAACTGCAGATGAGCTGGCGAAAATAGCCTCGGGGCGAATGGCAGTTCCCCCGGACGTCTTCTCCAAGGATATATATCAGCCATCCGTCAAAGTCAACGACGCGCCCGAGCCCGAGGAGGCCTCAGCCCAGCCCGAGGTACCCTCGGCCGCCGAGGGTGAGGCCCTGCGCGTTGAGGGGAAGCGGAATGGGGTCACATCGGTCCCGAACTGGCAGACCCCGTACCTAGAATATCTCCTATGAGGAGAGCTACCCCTCGACAAAGCCGAAGCTCGGCGACTAGCTCGTCGCGCTAAGTCGTTCGTTTTGCTGGGTGATGAAAAGGAGCTGTACCACCACAGCCCCTCAGGCATTCTCCAACGATGCATATCCATTTCCCAAGGACAAGAGTTGTTACAAGAAATACACTCGGGGGCTTGTGGTCACCATGCAGCACCTCGAGCCCTCGTGGGAAACGCCTTCCGACAAGGTTTCTACTGGCCAACCGCAGTGGCCGACGCCACTAGGATTGTACGCTCCTGCCGAGGGTGTCAATTCTACGCAAGACAGACGCACCTGCCCTCTCAGTCCCTGCAGACAATACCCATCACTTGGTCGTTTGCCGTGTGGGGTCTGGACCTCGTCGGCCCCTTGTAGAAGGCACCCGGGGGCTTCACGCACCTGCTGGTCGCCATCGACAAATTCTCCAAGTGGATCGAGGTCCGACCCTTAACCAGCATCAGGTCCAAGTAGGCGGTGGTGTTCTTCACAAATATCATCCATCGCTTTGGGGTCCCAAACTCAATCATCACCGACAATGGCACGTAGTTCACTGGGGAAAAGTTCCTGGACTTCTGCGAGCACCACCACATCCGTGTGGACTGGGCCGCCGTAGCGCACCCAATGACAAATGGGCAGGTGGAACGCGCCAACAGTATGATTTTGTAGGGACTAAAGCCGAGGATCTACAACAACCTTAATAAGTTCGGCAAGTGGTGGATAAAAGTGCTACCCTCGATGGTTTGGAGTCTGAGGACGACGCCGAGCCGGGCCACAGGTTTCTCGCCGTTTTTCCTAGTCTATGGGGCTGAGGCCATCTTACCCACAGACTTGGAATACGGTTCCCCGAGGACAAAGGCTTACGACGACCAAAGCAACCAGACCAGCCGAGAGGATTCGTTGGACCAGCTGGAAGAGGCTCAGGACGTGGCCTTACTACACTCGGCGCAGTATCAGCAGTCTCTGCGACGCTACCACGCCCGAAGGGTTCGGCCCCGAGACTTCCAAGTGGGAGACTTGGTACTTCGGCTATGGCAAGACACCCGAGGGCGCCACAAACTTACCCCTCCCTGAGAAGGGCCCTTCATCATCGCCAAGATTTTGAAGCCCGGGACATACAAGCTGGCCAACGATCAAGGCGAGGTCTATAGCAACGCTTGGAACATCGAATAACTATGTCGCTTTTACCCTTAAAATGTTTCAAGTCATTCACGTATCTCACTTTTCTTTACATGCATAAATAAAGTCTAACCATCAAGGAAGGATCGGCCTTGCCTCGGCAAAGCCCGACCCTCCCTCGGGGGCTAGAAGGGGGCAACCCCCCCTCTGCGTCAAAATTTTTCCTCGGAAAAATCTTTTGCCGGAACGTCTTTCGAGCATTTCGACTGCGTCGATAACAGAATCCAAAAGACGAGCAAGAGAGACCGTATGCGGCAAGGCTGATCGAGCCGAGGGACTTCTACGCCTCCGGGATACAGATACCTCACTCGTCACCTTCCGCGAAAAGGTAGCTCACGCTCGGATAAGCGATTCTGCTATCGAACAAGTCCTAACGCTCGAAAACTTTTCTACCAAAACGACTTCTCGTGCTTTTCGGCTATATCGATAACGGAATCCTGAAAACGACGAGAGAACACGTAAGCGGCAAGGCCGACCGAGCCGAGGGACTCCTGCGCCTCTGGGATACGGATACCTCACTCATCACCTTCCGTGAAAAGTAACTCACGCTCGGATAAGCGATTCCGCTACCGAACAAGTCCTAACGCACGAAACAAGAGGAAAGAAAACGCAGCTTTATAATCCGACAATAATGACAAACTGTTCCTGTAGGCTCAGACATCGGCAGGGGGAGAAGCAGCACGCTCGGCGTCACTCCCACCCTCGGTAGGATCTGGCACGGCCTCAGACGGCAACACGGGCGGAAGGATCTCCACCACAAAGGAGGAAGCCAGCGCCACACTTGGGCCCTCGACAGCCGCGTCAAGCCTCTGGACCTCGGCTAAGGCAGCCTCCTCTTCAACGGGTAAGCAATATCCCTCGCTGACCCGCTCCAGATCCATGTTGTAGTGGGAAGCGAGCACGGCGAAGGCCCGCCTAACGCCGTGGTGCAGCACCCCGCGGAGTCAGTTGCGCACATGGCCGCCCAAGGCCCACAGATGACTCTAGGGGGAGCTACCCGAGGGGACGCTGTTGAGGCCAAAGGCCTGGCAGAAAGCCGAGATGGCCTCGGATATGGCCACGCGGTTAGCCTCCTTCTACTTAGCCGCCTCGGTGAGCGCCTTGCAGTTCTTGACGGACTCATCAAGAGCCGTCTCGAACCCTGCAGACAGCAGGACAACATTCTTCGGACGCAAGGAGAAGAATGGAGACAAAAACAAAGTCTCAAAGCGGGGAAAATGCCCCTTCGGCCCAGACACCCTTGCTTGGGCGGACCAAGCAGACCCGACGGCCACGGCCAGACCCTCCGCAAGGGTCCCGGCCCGAGCGGTCGCCTCGGGGTCCGGAAAGGGGAAGCACCCTTTGTGCCAAATCTTTCCTCGGAAAAGTTTTCCTCCAAAAACGACTTTCATGCATTTCGATTACCTCAGTAGCGGAATCCTAATAACGAGCGGCTGAGACCTTGAACGGCAAGGCCGACCGAGCCGAGGGACTCCTACGCCTCTGGGATACGGATACCTCACTCGTCACCTTCCTGGAAAGGCGGCTCACGCTCGGACAAGTGATTCTGCCACCGACGAACAAGTCTTAATGCTTGAAACAAGAGGAAAGAAACACGGCTTTATACCCAAATGTTCAGGCTTCAGCAGCCATAAAGAACAAACACACGTACTCAGGGTAACAATGGTACCTAGACTTAGACGTCGGCAACGCCCTCGGCGGTTGTCCCGACCTACGGCAGATGTCTTAGTACTTAAAGCTATTACATCTCGCTCTCAAGAGGGTACCATTAAAACGGGACTCTAGGTCCATTCCCGCAGGAATGAACAACCTCCACACCAGAAAGCCTGCGGGATAACAAACCCCAGGTGGCTCGCCGGCGACCACTGCACCAGCAGCGCGACAACGATCTCCGCCTTGGGCGGCTAGACACCAGCAGCGATGGCCTCAGGGTGAACGCTACCGCTGAAAGGCCCTCGTCCATGTCCCCTCACGAGGGACGAGAACCAGCCATTAAAGCCAAAGAGCCGGGGGTCCGGAGCGCAGGTGGCACCGACGGTCTCGTCGGCGGAGGCAACCGCTGCGGTGGGAAGCCTCACCAGCGCCGACCACCACTTCAGCACCGGTGACAGCAGCCACCTATGCATGGCACGACCGTCGCCCTGGTGGAGGACAGACAGCTGCACCCTGGCCAGGCAGCAGCAGTTCGCCTTCCCCGCATGGCTAGAGGACGCCTCCTCCACAGGGCTGGAGGATGCCCTTCTCCCCCGAATGCTGGAGAAAGAAGCGGGTCACTAGCCCACGCGGGAGGCAGGACCCCGCTCGGCGTGCCCTCCCCCTCAGCCTGGATGATGAACATCCTTGAAGCTGAGGGCGAGGCAGAGGTCGCAGCCCGACTTGCTTCTCCCCACCACAAGGCTGGTGATCATCCCTACGGATGACCATTGGTGAGGGGATGCAGTTGGGCTGCGTGATGAAAATCCTTGAAGCCGAGCGATGACTGGAGAGCACCAACCCCCACGGGGTCACGCTCCTCAAACAGCAGCAAGAAGAAGGCAACACAGGTGCACCCCATCTGGAGGCTCGGGAGAAGGAAAGACGCGATGAATGCGAGAAGTGTGAAGGCATGGCTACCCCCTGGGGGGTCGGTCCCTTTTTAAAGGCAGATCTCCTCACTTGCACCCCAAGCGTCACGGGCAAAATTTCCACCGACGTGCTCCAGGGTTCCCACCCCACGACACGGGGGCTGGGTCACACACGTCATGCGAGCTGACCCAAAAACGCGAAGGAGGCAAACTGCCGCACGTGAAGCATGTAACCGCCCTGCGGTTATAAGCGTTCCCACATCATCGCCGAAACCAGCGGTCGAAAGGGCGGGCCGCCAAGCGGGGAGCATGCAACCGCACCACGGTTGCACACCCTTTCGACATCGTTGCATCTGGAGGTCCAGCACGGAGACCCGGTCCCACATGTCATGTAACCGGCGCGCCGGTCACTGCATGCAAGGAAACCGCACCGCCACTTGTGCCAATGCTGAGTCTTCTCGACTGGGGAACTGGCGCAGCGACTCAAGGCAGCCCTGTGCGTGACCCAATAGTGCCCGGTAACTGCGACGGTCATGGGTCACCCAGCCGCGGAGATAGGCACGACGGTCGATATGATCAGAGGCGAGCCAGCAATAATTGCAGCAATGGGCGTGCGGAAGCAGCGGTCCAATCACCTACAGACGCCCCGCGTATCGCCCGTCCCGTCGCATTAACTCCTTGGCAGGACAAGCGACACCTCCGGTAGGCGAAGCGAGCGCCGTTTCGTCTCCGTCATGACGACCACGTCATAAAAGGTGTGCCACATTATTTAAATTCATATCCTTTTCCTTTTCCTCTCTCTCTCTCTCTCTCTTGCCACAGGGACCGAGAAAGGGGATATTGTGAAAAGGATCTTTCTTGGCGAAGGAAACGGGCCCCGAGCCCTCCTACTGATCAGGGGTTCGAAGGTTGCGCCCTCCGGGGTTCGGTAACCGCCCCAGAGCACTCGGGCTCCAAGCCCATTACTGATCAGGGGTTCGAAGGCTGGCCCCTCGGAAGGGTTCGACAGCCGCCCTAGAGCACGCAGAGTTAGGGATGACCCTGGGTACGTCCGTTACATGGCCGAGGCTCGGGCTACGCTCCCGAGGTACCCTAGGACATTTTCGAGACCAGCGAGAACAATTTGTAATGGAATCCCACCGGAGGGAGGCATCAAGCCCTCAGATCCTATCGAATGGGTCCGGGTCCAGCAAATCACCTGCAGATACTTTTGGAGCGCACCTCTGGGCCACTAGCCGACCCTTATCGAATGGGGCTCGGGCGTCCACTCGGATTACCCATTAGCAGCTCACTGGAAACACCGTGTTCGGTGCCCCCCGGGGGTAACACGGCGCTTTCCCCCCTTCCTCCTTGTGGAAAGGCGATGAAGGGGCATACAATAAAAGTCGAGACGGTCCTTGATCGTCCTCTCGCTCCATGCAAAGGCTCGAGGGCTGCTCTCGCACCAGGCTACGGCCAAACCGTTGACCACGTCAACAAACCAGCTTGAAAACTCGGAGCCTGACCATGCACCCGGGCTGCAGCCAGGCCGCATGAGGGAACGACAAGGCCGACCGAGGCATGACAAGAAGGATTAAGACCTTAGAGGAGTCAAACCACTCCTCCGAGGCCTCGGGGGCTACACCCGGCGGGTGCGCTCGCGCGCACCCACCGGAACAAAGCATAACCGAGGAGGGCCGGTCCCCTTGTGAAAAATCCGGCAGAACCTCCAAGCGAGTACCTACACTCCCTTCGAGGCTCGGGGCTACTGTCGGGGACCGTAATTAGGGGTACCC
This sequence comes from Zea luxurians, assembly GCA_029449295.1. Classification (NCBI taxonomy): domain Eukaryota; kingdom Viridiplantae; phylum Streptophyta; class Magnoliopsida; order Poales; family Poaceae; genus Zea; species Zea luxurians. Next base: position 339,859 of record JAOPSE010000629.1, read on the forward strand.
CCAATGCTCCTTAATCCGGCTGGAAAACACCTTCAGAACAAACCATAAACGATCGATAAAGCGCGGGCTTCGTCTACCAAGGGACGCGACCTCATCCGAGCCCAGCCTTAGGCCAGGACAGTAGTCCCGGACGAATTCACGTCTCGCCTGAGGGTCCCCTCAGCCAGCAGACACACCCTCGGCTCACCTGAAGTCCAGCGCAGGCAAGCTTTGTTGTGCAGTGACCTCGTCCGAATAGCCTTACCAACCGACCGTATCGCATGCGCATTTAATGCGGGGATCACTTGACACCTTATCCTGACACGCGTGCCTCAGTCGGCAAGGTCGAAGTGACCGCAGTCACTTCGCCCCCTTTACTGACCGTTCTGACAGGAAAACAGCGCTGTTCACCCCGCTTTAGCAACTGTGCCAGCCACCAGGGAAAGACTAACAACAGTCACGGCATTCCCCGAAGTTTGGCCTCAGGCGTAGCAGCGAGCTCCGCCTCGCCCAACCCCGGGCCTCGGCCTCAACCTCGGCCTCAGGGGAAGATCTCCGCCTCGCCCGACCCCGGGCCTTGGCCTCAGCCTCGGCATCGGGAGAAGGACTCCACCTCGCCCGACCTCAGCCTCGGCCTCGGAGGAGTCGCTGCCTTGCCCGACCTCAGCCTCATATCAGCTACGCTACTGGGGATCCGTCATTACCCTACCCTTAGCTAGCCGCCTCAGGCTACGAAGGAACAAGACTGGTGTCCCATCTAAGTTACTCTTGTAACAGGTAATGATGGTTCCCCGCGTGCGCCCATGACGTCGGCTGCTCTCAAACCCCCTACGGAAGCAAGGAAACGTCAGCAGGATCCATGCCGCACCATCAGCTATGCTTCTACAGGGCTCAAGGCACTTCTCTGACGGCCACGTTATTACCTCTACAGGGCTCAAGACACTCCTCTGATGGCCACATCGGTACATCTACAGGGCTCAAGGCGCTCCCCCGATAGCCACGTTATTATCTGTACAGGGCTCAGGGCACTTCCCTGCTAGCCACGTTAGCTCCAAGCTACACCCCCATTGTACAGCTGGGCATCTCCTTGTGTCTATAAAAGGGGGTGTCCAGGGCCCCAAAAGGGGGGAGGAAAAAAGGAGGAAGGGGAGAGAGGAGAGAGAGGAACGTGCAACGTACGAACACACGGACGCACGACGCGTACGAGCGGAGGCAGGCAGAGTAGGAGAGACGCGGTGGAGGCAGCCCTAGACGGCTCGCCTCATGGCCGAACCCTCTCTTTCTCACTATCTCTCACTCTCGCTCTCCCACAACGCTTGTAACCCCTACTGCAAGCGCCCCCTGGTGCAGGATAATATAAGCCTCATCCCATCGCTTGTGTTCCATCTTGCATCAACCCATCTGGACAGGGGCACGTGGCATTAAAATTCACTTGTCGGTCCGGCTGAGGGCCCCCCCGGGTCCGAAACACCGACAATAGTGTTTATAAGTGCAAAGGTTTTAAAACTTTATCAGATTGTCTTGTTTATATTTTCGAAAAACTTTCGGGAACATTGAAAACGTTTTCGAGTATTAAATATGAATTTCTAGAAGTTTCTAATATTATTTTAATCTCTAAAATTCAGTATTTGCGAAAACTAGAATATTCCGAGAACTCGATAATATGTGTATATGTCCCTCTTTCTCTTGTCGAGCCCGTTCTAGATCTCGTGTCCTTTTTGCGGGATCGTTAGAATGTCTCTTCTCGCAAACGTCGTGCTGCTCGTGTCTACCCTCGTCGTGCTCGCAACCGCCTATCCCACTCGATCGCGATGCAATTGATGACGAATTTGGCAACCACCTTCCGCGTTCTCTTCTATATAGCCACCCCGCCATCGTATAACCTCTCGTCTCCCTCCCCAGATCCAAATCGCGCAGAAGCAGACGTCCCTGCACATGGCGGTTCCAGGTGAGTCCTCTCCCTTCTCTCGCCTTCCCCATCCTATCTCCCCCTCGACGCACCCTCTCGGCCGAGCCTTCCCCCCAGCATGACAGCAACAATAGGGCGTCTTCAATCCATGGCTGCCTCCCCTGTTCTTCTCTGGTTCAGCGCGCAGGAGCAATGCTCTCCCAGCCGGTCCCATTCCCCTTGCCGTGCCCAAGATTCTAGCCCCATGGAGACACGGATCTGAGGATAGTTTCCACTCAGGAGCAGGCCCAGCGCCAACCACGACACCCTTCCTCATCACCGCCGTTTTTGTTCCCAAGGGTTGTGGGTTTCAGTGGTGTGGTCGCTGGTCACCAGCCTGCGCGACCGCGCCCATGGATGGCTCGCCCCCTGGTTGTGGATCCCGGTGCGCCCTACAGCCAGTAAGTAGTGACTGCCGAGGAGCGCCCCTAGTGGCCATGGCCGAGCCCCTGTGGTCGTGCCTCCCTACACATCCTGTGTGCGCGCGTGTCGCCGGCTGGTGGGTCGTCGGCGAGCAGCCAGCAGCCTCACGCAGCTTCCAGCCCTGACCGTGGCTAGCCCCCAGTGCATTGGCTCCCCCTCTTCCTATGGTCGTGCTGCCTCCTCTCTCCCCTTGTTAATTCCATGGAGAAAGATGGATGAAGGAAAAAGAACTCGTGCGATTAGAAACGAGAGAAGAAAAGTGTCGTGCACATCAGAGAGAAAGAAAAGAAATCTGCCCACGGTCTAGCCTCACGTTAGATTTTCTGTGGTTTGCTTCATTAATCCTCTGTTCTTTAGTCCTTCGTGTGGCATTTCTTGACCAGTCAGTTTGTGCCACATCGCCCGATTCATTAAACCTTCATATCTTTCACGTTAGATGTCCGATTTAATTCATTCGTGTTGTGTTAGCTTCATTATAACTCTGCCCACATGTTAATAATATTGTTTCATTATGTCATATGTTTTAAATAAATTATTAAATGTTTGTTTGGCTAACGTTTATTAAATTAGCGTTCCAATTAAATCTAATTTTTAGTTTTCAACTTGCCCTTTTGTAAATAAATATCAACATGGTTAATGTTAACTTAAATACTCTTTCATTAATAATTGTTCAGTATAAATGCAATATTTATTTATTAGTCCTCGTGTGTTGTGTCGGCCGCACGCCGCACGCGTGCTGTACGCGTATTGTGCCCGTGCTGCCGTGCTGTTTCGCGCGTTGCGTTTTTCGTCTCGCGCCGTCATTTTATCTTGCTTGTAGTCGCTAATATTATTTAAATTACTTATTTAACTAAGAGTCGTTAGCGTAGTAGATTAATTAAAATTAGACGATAGTTCTAGGTTACATTTAAGAAATGTTGAATAAAGCGAGTACATCGACCTAAATATTCTAATTAATACTTGTTTAGTATAAACGCGTTATCTATTTAGTATGTTCCCGCCTGTCTCGCGTGCTGTTCCGCACGTGGTGGCGTGCTAGTTCGCGCTTGTCGCACGCAGTGTTTCGTGCGTCGTCAGCGTGCTATGTCACGCGTGCCCGCGCGTCGTAATTTCACCTCGCTTAGTATCTCTCGTGTTAAATAAATTACTTATTTAATTGACAGTTGTTAGTATAGCAGATTAATCGAAACTAAATAGTAGATATAATTTATATTTGATAACGTCGAATCAAATGTTTTAACTAGTACTTGTGTAGCATAAACGCGATAACTTCTCGACCGTAGCTCCGACTATCGCGGTTCCTTTCCTCGCATAACCGTAGAAGCACTCTCTATTTTATATTGCTCGCTTTTATAATATTTTATCTTGTATGATGTAATATTCTTATGCAAATATATGTTTGTTTGCTTGTGCATGTTCGTCTTCGCTTCGCGTTGCGATTAGATTGCGGTCTGTTCCTGAGCTTCGAGGAATCGGTGATCAAGATTTGGTGAACCACTGGTCCTGAGATCAAGCTCCTCGAGTTCTACGAGATTGAATACCCTGAGCATCTGTTTGGTGAAGGCAAGTGTCCTCTAACCCATTATGTCCCATTTACTGTATAATTCACTGTCCCGCATATTATGAACAACATAAGGATTGACTACCTTTCTATTTACCTTGTCCTTGATTACCTTTTGGGTTACTATGATTAGCTTCATGCTAGCACTTTACTTTAGTCAATAAACATGATGAGATACAATGATGATACTATGGTTTTATTCTGGATATGATGATATACTTGCGGTATTTAAGGGGACTTGAGCTGTTTCTCGAGTGCCTCTCCGTAAGGACCTGTTCGCTGGATGACCGCCCAGGAAAATAGTGCAACCATGAGGGTGGAATGAGACGCCCTTAGCTGAATAATTAGAGGAACTGGGGTGTAGTTCGCTTCGCCATCGTGCCGTTAATGGGGCTCAGTGTATGCGGCTCGCTCTGCCATGGTTGGTTCGCCCCTTGGGGAGGAGTGCGGTGCATTTAGGAAACCTAACGGGCGGCTACAGCCTCAGGGAATCTTTGTAAAGGCTTCGTAGTGAATCCCTGGCATTCACCTTGGGAGTGAATAAGGGTCTTGCAAGCCCGGGCTAGAGAGGGAATCACGACTTATGGGTAAAGTGTGCAACCTCTTCAGAGTGTTATGAAACTGATATATCAGCCGTGCTTGCGGTTATGAGCGTCCAAGGGAGCTCCAATGATTAGAGACACATTGATCAAAGATGTTTGGTTACAGATGATGATGAAGATAATGATGGTTTTTATGATTATGATTATGCTTATGGTTTCTGGTATTATTTCCATTTGGAAAGAGTACTTTTGGGTTAACAACTTGGGTTAATGTTAAAACCTAGCTCTCTACTATTAATAATTACCTGACCAACTAAAAGCAACTGCTTGACCTTAACCCCACATAAAGCTAGTCCACTTCAGCCAAACGGGACATTTGCTGAGTACGTTAATGTGTACTCACCCTTGCTTTCACAAAACACCAGGTTGCCTTTGATGCAATCTATGCTCAGGTAAAGAAAGATAAGAAGGCGTCGAGGTGGATCTCCAGGAGTTCCAGGACGTCGATGAGTTCGAGGATTAGGCTAGCAACCTCCCCCAGTCAGCTGCCTGTGGTGGGTTGTTTATGTTGGCTACGTTTCGATTCTGTGTACTTTGATTTATATTATGTAAATGGCTCTAGTCTGTAATATTATTACTTACTCTTTATTGTAATTCGAAGCATTGTGCTATGATGAGTCATTTATGTAATCACTGTGTACGTGAATTACTGATCCTGACACGTACATGGTTCGCATTCGGTTTACCTTTAAAACCGGGTGTGACATAAGTGGTATCAAAGCCGTGCTGATTGTAGGACCGCTGACCTAGAGTAGCATTGGCCGTTTTAAGGACTTATTGATTATTACTTCACCTCATCCTTGATTATGCTTCAAAATATAAGTCACCTCGACTAATTCTATGTTGTGCTCCTATATGCCCCCTTGTCAAAAGTATTTTATTCTAATATGGTCTATACTTTCTCAATCTATTAGATCTGATCTCACTCTTGTGCTTGCGATATCCTTGCAGATGCCCTTGACCATAACCTTCTTGCCTTTTGGGATTTATTCCTCGTCCATCATTAAATTTCTACCATTTGGTAATCCTTGTTCCTCCGTTATTGACATACTCGTATCCCTGAATTCTTTAACACTATTGTTTCAAATACTAATGCCTACTTAAACATTTCCGTTTATATGCCCATGACCTTCCGGTCTTTGGAAACCCTTTCGTCTTCTGTTGTTAAGTCGCTATCTTTCGGCAATTTCTTGTCTCTTGGTATTGGTATGCTCATCTTCTTGAAATCTTTCATACTCTCATCTTTTTATGCTTACCTTCATACCCCTAAGGTCTGTTTAAGATATTTCATTTTACATACCTTTGAGCACCCTTGTTTCTCGATGATCCATGAGCATTCATTTTATTTCGCACATTCTTGGAGATCTCGTTAATTCCTTGTAACTTTCTTCGGTAATGAATTTTTACTTCAACTCTTCTATCGGAACCTCACTTATCTTATCCTTGATTGTTTTCTCCACTTCGTCCCTCTGCAAGTCTTGCCTTAACTCTATCCATGGATTATGCTTTTCATCATTACCACCTTTATCCTTATCACCTCTATATCTTTTCTTGATGTTTATCTTATACTGGCCCTTTAAAATCTCCTCTTTTCCATCTCAATCTGAGCGTTGTACTTTACCTACTTTTCCCTTGGTTGTATCCTCTTCCTCATCACTTGTGAATCTTCAACTCCATCCTTTGTTGTGCCTCTGTTTAGCGTTGCCTTGATCTTTCCCATCTCTCGACCATACCTTGGTGATGACATTATTTCTGTTATCTAAAATCTCCAATTTCCTATCCCAAATTGAGAATGGTGTTTTACTTATCTTATCCTTGGCAATATCCTCTTCTTTACCGCGTGTAAGCCTTGACATACCTCCATTCTTTATTGTGCTTATACCACTGACTCTTCTATGCCTTCATCTCTTCTCCTATACTCTTGTCTGTTATCGCCTTTGGCCCTTGCGATATTTATGTCTTCTACCTAAATTCTTACCTTGGACTTATCCTTTAAAAGCCTCTCCTTTATTTTGAGAAAGTTTGAGAGTTGTGAGTTACCTATCTCTCCCTTGATTTCTTTTCACTTCTTGTCAACTTACAAGTTTTGTGTTAATTCCATCCTTTGTTGTGTTTTATTTGCTATCACCATCACCTTGTCATCCATCGATCTTGCCTTGATACTCATCTTTATTCCCACTCTAAAAAAATGAAACACCCACTTTGTAAATTGCTAGAAATAATGCCAATAGAGAAACAATTTCTCTTTATGTGAGTTTGATCTTTATGCATCATCTTATGTGAACATCATGCCCAAAAACAATTAATAAAAATATATACTACCAAAATTATGCATCATGCTGAATATTTTATTTGTGTGTGCATTTTTGTGACAATATTATAGTAATGCAAAAAGAAATATGTTAAATATCCAAATGGGGATTTAAATCCTAAAATATTCCTAGAATTAAGAAAAGATAGAAGGAAGAGATTATACAAAATAAAGGAAAATAAATATATGAAAGAATACATTTTGTCCCCACTAATATTTTAATTTAAGTGTTTAACCCAGTTAAGAAGCTCACAAACAAGTTTGAATTCAAATTGGGATTTAAATTTGAAAACAGAAAATAAAACATAAAAGAAAAAGTAAAGGAAACTTACCTGGGCCGGCTGACCACAATTCAGCCCACTTAAGGATCTTCCCCGTGCAGCCCACTCCACTGTGTTGATACTCTCTTACACGTGGGGCCCGGTTGCCAGCCGTCGCTAGCTCGACCTGGCCGCATTGCTTTCTTCGTCTCCGTCGCTGACGCTCGGGGCCCACTTGCCATCCGCGTGCACCCCGCCTATTACACTGTCGCGCGGGCCCATGATGTCATCTCCCAGCTCCTCTACTCAACAGAAACGCAACGGCGATCCACGGTAAACCAGCCGGGTCCTCCGGGAGGGCTTCGGGGTGGTTGTTACCGCCGGTTGGGGGAGCATAAGACCGCTGCCGTGCGCGTCGTGACCCGACCACATCGCATACCGAGTGCCGATCCTCCACCATAGCCGAGAGGGCAAAGAAAGCTGGAGCTTGCGCCGCCGCCGTCGTTACGCTCTCGGCCGGGCCTCCGGTCGCGGCTTTCCGTCCCTAGAGCATCCGGGGATTCCATCGTACGGATCGGGGCCAAACTCGGGTTGGATCCGCAAGCTGGGCGCGCGTAATTTCTCGCCGTCGACCACGAATCGCCAGGAAACCGTGGGTGACCGTGGACTGCACGCCTGTGCAAACGATTCTCGGTATGGATCCCTTAATCGTGCTCGCCTTCGTTCCCGCAACACGTAGAACCGATTGATTCGAGGTAGGTGCACCTATGTCGAGGATCTGCCTCACCGGCCATGGCGCCTCCGTGAAAACCAGGGCGCCGCCGTGTTCTAAGGGAACCAGTGAGGAAGACGCAGTGTTGGTCGTCGAACGTGTGATGGACGGCCACGATCAAACCCAGTTTCCCCTTTCTCCCGATTGAATCGCGTCCGTTGGATCCTTCACCAACGGTGTTGATTAGATTAAGTGTACCGATTCGAGGAATCCCACCTGGAGCGCTAGATCGGAATCCAAGGGCCACGATCGCTGGCCGCTTCATTATAATGTTGATCTGATCCGGTCCGTCCATGCTCGATCTGGCGGTCCTGGTCGAGTAACATTTCGCGGCCACTCCGATGCAATCTGGGGCACACGTCCCTGATCCAACGGCTTTGATTAGATTATACCCCTTCGCACTGGTAGTCTTTTAAAAGAGCCCCTGTAGTTTTACAGAATTAACCCGCCGTCCATGCGGTTGTAACCCTGTGTCTCTGGAATTTTAGTAGATTAGCCCCTGGGTTCTCTGGAAATAGTGCGCCCAGTCCAGAGATCATTTAAATTGAATAAATGAAATAGAAAATAGATTTTTAATAGGAAAATAATTGCTAGAACTTTATAAATTCATAGAAAATTCATACTAACTCCAAATTCATCCATTCCAGTTCCTAAAATTTTGTAATTTTATTCTCTAGCACTTAGTGTCTCTGTTTTATCATGACAACAGTAAGAAATTTAATTCCACACTTAATCTTATTCTAAACACATAAAACCTTTGAAAATTCATAACTTAAATTCTAAAACTCAGAAAATTATGATTCCAGTTCCTAGGTTTTTATTTTAATATGTAGAACATCTCTGTGTATTTTGTTTACTTGCTTGGTGTAATGTTAATTTTCCCTATATCCTGTGCTTGTTTGTATTGTGGCGAGTAGAAGAGCCCGTTGCCGGGGACCCTGGTGAGCAGCAGATTGAAGTAGCTGAGCAGGAGCTCATTGAAGGCAAGTTGTGCCCTTGACCACTTTTTACCCAATAATGTTCTTTAATATCACTTATCCATGCATAGGTTAATTTTGATGGGACCCAATAGGTTACCCTAGATTGTTTATCTCATTACCTTGTTTACCCCTGAATCACTTGGGTAGTTTGCTATTGCTTTACATGGTTTTGGGATAATCATTTATTATATCTATGTTCCAATTATTCTTGTTATTCTGTTTATGTTCATGTTGAGATCATTAATGTTAATTGGAACATAGAGCTTAACTTGAGAACCACGTGCCACCACAAGGGAGGAATGGGACCCCTTGGCTGACTAATTAGGAAAGCTAGTGGAAGACTACCTTACCCGAAAGGGGCAAGGGCAGTAGGGGAGTGGTCAGTGTAGGGAGGTCCCTGGTTGATTTTGCTGCGATGGCGGTCAGCCAGGAACCCTGCATTGGAACTTCCTATAAACTGTAGCGGGTTTTCGGAAGCTAGTGGAACTTTGTAAAGGCCTCGTAGTGTTGCCCTGCCGCGCTTCCTAGGTAGAGGTGTATGGGGAGTCGCGACCCCTTGGCAGATGGGTAACATGACTTGTGGGTAAAGGGTACAACCTCTGCAGAGTGTAAAACTGGTATACTAGCCGTGCTCGCGGTCATGAGCAGCTCAGGACTCTCTGATGTTTAATTTATGGAACTTAAATTAAATTTTGTCATTTGCATTGCATGGGTTTGTTATTAATTTTGTTCTATTACTTTACTTATGGTTTGGTATTTACTTACACTTAGTAACTGCTAATAAAATTTGGACCAACTACTTAAAAGCAATGCTCAGCTTTAACCCCTATCATTGATTAGCCTTACACATCACATGAACTCACACCTTTGTGAGTTTGTGTCCACTGGTTCCCCACAACTTGTTGAGCTATGATCATGTGTGAGCTCACCCTTGCTGTCTCACACCCCCCCACAGGAGATGATCAGGTGGTTCAGGAGGAGCCGCCTAACACTGAGGAGTGCGATCTGATCTAGGTGGCGTTTCCCAGTCGACATTGGCGCCGACGATCCTTAGTTCGTTTTACTTTTATCTTTTATTTTGTAATAAGTCTTCCGCTATGTAATAAATACTCTAATGTTCTATGACATTTATCTCTATACACTCTGTTATTATATATGTTGTCTTCTTGGCGCATGTATGAGATGCACCCGGCTTTGTTCCTTAAAGCCGGGTGTGACAGAAGTGGTATCAGAGGGAATGTTGACTGTAGGACGAAACCTAGATAGAAATGGACAAAACCATTACCTACTTACCTCACTCTGATTCTTCCTATACTTATCTTGATCCTGTCTCACCTTCTACTGTTCTACTCTGATCATTCTTACCTTTTCTACTCTGAGACAAGATGGATTTCAAACCTTGGAATCCCTACCCCTATGACATTCTTAAGAGTTAGGGAACCCAAAACAAAAGTTAAAACTATTTTCTTAAAAAAAATGTTGGTTGATTGTGCTGATGCTAAATGTCTGATTTGCTTCTTTGATTGATTGAATTATTATAGATGGACATCTTAGCATGTACCAACATAAGGTATTGAATTAGCTATAGTAGGTGAAATATTAATCTGCTTAGCTAATAAATCCCCCAAAGTAACATGATCGTAATTACTGCCTTGTCTACTGCTCTCTCTTACCGTATGTATCTAACTCAGATGGTCAATACCAGGAAAGGAAAGGTTATCACGCAACAGCAAACAGAAATGAATCCTCCAAATCCCCCACCTGTTGAAACCGAGCAAGTGATCGCAACCCAAAGGCTGGTAATACAACAATTGACAGACATGATGACCGAAATGCAAAACCAGATAAGACAGGAACGCGAGGAAATACGTCAGGCCCGTCTGGAGATACATCAAGAAATAAGGCAATCACGGTTGGAGAGACAACAACAACAACCACCATCTCCACCACCACCAGCTCCGCCAAGCTACATAAACATATATATAAATTACTACTATTTGTAAGATCTACATGTTCCTTTAGTTAGTATTCGGTATGATACTATTTTAGGAGGAATAAAAAGGTCTACTTGACCCCATGTGTTGCTAATAAAATTATGCGTCATGCTGAGATTTTGGTTTGGGCATATGTGTTGGACAATATGAGAAAACCCATGAGAGTAATTTCACCTAAAGGGCCTGTTGTGGCGAATCAAATGACGCGTAGATTGACATTGACCATTATGGGTGGAGAATTTGGAGTTACTGCTATAATATTGGAGCCAAGCAGTATAGATCTGATCCTTGGTATGTCACGGTTAAGAAAGGTAAAGACAATTTATACACTCTGCTAAAGGAACCGTAGGACTCACCAGTTCTAAAGGACAAAGTTTTGAAGTTGAAGTTGCAGTAACTACCACCATCAGACTAGCGGCATTCTTAGTAGGTGAAAAGTTTTTGGGTGACAACATCCGGGTGGTTAAGGATTTTTCGGAATGTCTTTCTAGAAGAGTTGCCAGGGATGCCACCAGATACGGAAGTTGAGTCTGTCATAGATCCCTTACGTGGAACTGCTCCTATTTCTAAACGGCCATATAGGATGTCTGTAGAAGAGTTAAAAGAACTCAAGAAGCACTTAACGGAGTTGCAAGAGGCTGAGTACATTCGTCCGAGTCTTCACCTTGGAGAGCACCAGTTTTGTTTGTAAAGAAGAAAGATGGATCGCAAGGGATGTGCGTGGATGATGGGACCCTTAATGGTGTCACTATGAGGAACAAGTGTCCATTACCCCGCATTGAGGATTTATTTAATTGGATGAGAAGGGCAAGCGTATTCTCGAAGATTGATCTCCGATCGGGTTACCATCAAATGAAGATTAGGCCATCAGATATTCCCAAGACGGATTTTTCGACTCGATATGGATTATATGGGTTCACCGTTATGTCATTTGGATAACAAATGCACCAGCCTATTTTATGGATCTGAAGAATAAGGTGCATAATCTGGACAGATTCGTCGTGGTTTTCATGGACGATATTTTTATTCCAAGAGTGATAGTGATCATGAGGAACATATGTGATTGGTACTACAGAAGCTTTAAGATAATCAACTCTACGCCAAGTACGGTAAATGCGAGTTTTGGATTGGCGAGGTGCCATTTCTTGGACATATCATTTCTAATGGAGGGATATCAGTGGATCCTGCTAAAGTCAAGGAGATAGTGGTGTGGAGCATACCCACTACGGTTACGGAGGACCAAAGTTTCTTGGGACTTGCAGGATATTATTGGAGATTTATTGAAGGATTTTCTAAGATTGCTAAGCTTATGACCTCGCTTTTGGTGAAGGAAAGAGAATTCAAGTGGGATGAGAAGTGCCAAGAAAGCTTTGATCAATTGAAGGAGAGACTAATGTCGCCACCAGTATTGGTTATGCCAGATCTACAGAAGGGATTTGACATTTATTGTGATGCATGTGGCTAAGGATTGGGATGTGTGCTCATGCAAGGAGGACATGTGATCGCCTATGCATCTCGTCAGTTGAGGAAACATGAACTAAACTACCCTACTCATGACTTAGAGCTGGCAGCAGTTGTGCATGCACTTAAGATTTGGAGACACTACATTATGGGAACTAAGTGCCAAGTATATACGGATCATAAGAGTTTGAAGTACATATTCACTCAGAGGATCTCAACCCTAGGCAATGCCGTTGGATGGAGCTTATTAAGGATTATGATTTGGAAATTCACTATCACCCGGGCAAGGCAAATTTGGTTGTAGATGCCTAGAGTCGAAAGGAGCATGTTCACTCCGCTTTCGTTGTCCAGCTACCTGATGAATTAGCAAAAGGTTTTGAGAGACTCAACCTGGGAATTGTTACACATACGTAAGGAGTTACTATTGAATTGGAACCTACTTTGGAGCAAGAAATCTGCAAAGGACAAATTGGTGATGTTAAGATACAAGAGATTAAGGATCTGATTACTGAATGTCGAGGTCCAGAATTCACGGACGATGAGCAAGGCACCGTATGGTTCACGGATCGGATATGTGTTCCGGAGATTGAAAGCCTTCGTGAGACTATTTTAAAGGAAGCTCGTGACTTGGATTATTCTATTCATCCTGGTAGTACCAAGATGTATCAGGATTCGAAGCAGAAATATTGGTGGTATGGATTGAAGAGAGATGTGGCTGCACATGTGGCTCTGTGCAATGTGTGTCAAAGAGTTAAGGCTGAACACCAGAGGCCAGTAGGACTATTGCACCCACTTAAGATACCCGAGTGGAAGTGGGAAGAGATTGGCATGGACTTCATTGTTGGAATACCCCGCACGTCTGCTGGATATGATTCTATATGGGTGATTGTGGACAGGCTAACCAAGGTAGCCCACTTTATTCCAGTAAAGACCACTTATTCAGGAGCTAAGTTGGCAGAGTTGTACATGGCACGGATTGTATGCCTACATGGTGTACTGAAGAAGATCATTTTGGATTGAGGATCACAATTTACCTCCAGATTTTGGAAAAGTTTTCATAAGAATATGGATACGAAGTTGAATCATAGTTCGACCTACCTCATACTGATGGACAGACTGAAAGGACTAATCATGTATTGGAATACATGTTGAGAGCTTGTACCCTTCAGCATGGTAGTAGTTGGGACAAGAGTCTACCTTATACTGAGTTCTCATATAATAATAGTTACCAGGCCAGTCTGAAGATGTCCCCGTTCGAGACTCTATATGACAGGAAATGCAGGACTCCTCTATTTTGGACTAGACTAGAGGGAGACAGTTCTTTGGACCTAAACATATTCAAGTGGCAGAAGAGCTATGCTGATAATAGGAGAAGACTACTGGAGTTTAAGGAAGGTGATCATGTCTATTTGAAGGTGTCACCACTCCGGGGTATGAGGAGGTTTAAAGTTAAAGGGAAGTTGTCCCCACGCTTTATTGGACCTTTCTTGATCTTAAAGCGAGTGGGAGAAGTTGCATATCAACTGGAGTTACCCGATCACCTATCAGATGTACATAATGTATTTCATGTATCTCAGCTAAGGAAGTGCCTCAGGGTACCTGAGGAACAACTACCAATGGGAGACCTCAGTGTACAGGATGATCTGACTTATGCTGAGTATCCCATCAAAATTTTGGACACTTTGACTCGAGTTACGAGGAATAAGGTTATAAAGATGTGCAAAGTTCAATGGAGCCACCACGGTGAAGATGAAGCAACTTGGGAAAGAGAAGAAGAGCTTCGCATAGATTTTCCCCACCTTTTCCCTAGAACTTCTTAAATCTCGAGGACGAGATTATTTTTAAGGGGGGTAGGATTTGTAACACCCACTTTGTAAATTGCTAGAAATAATGCCAATAGAGAAACAATTTCTCTTTATGTGAGTTTGATCTTTATGCATCATCTTATGTGAACATCATGCCCAAAAACAATTAATAAAAATATATACTACCAAAATTATGCATCATGCTGAATATTTTATTTGTGTGTGCATTTTTGTGACAATATTATAGTAATGCAAAAAGAAATATGTTAAATATCCAAATGGGGATTTAAATCCTAAAATATTCCTAGAATTAAGAAAAGATAGAAGGAAGAGATTATACAAAATAAAGGAAAATAAATATATGAAAGAATACATTTTGTCCCCACTAATATTTTAATTTAAGTGTTTAACCCAGTTAAGAAGCTCACAAACAAGTTTGAATTCAAATTGGGATTTAAATTTGAAAACAGAAAATAAAACATAAAAGAAAAAGTAAAGGAAACTTACCTGGGCCGGCTGACCACAATTCAGCCCACTTAAGGATCTTCCCCGCGCAGCCCACTCCACTGTGTTGATACTCTCTTACACGTGGGGCCCGGCTGCCAGCCGTCGCTAGCTCGACCTGGCCGCATTGCTTTCTTCGTCTCCGTCGCTGACGCTCGGGGCCCACTTGCCATCCGCGTGCACCCCGCCTATTACACTGTCGCGCGGGCCCATGATGTCATCTCCCAGCTCCTCTACTCAACAGAAACGCAACGGCGATCCACGGTAAACCAGCCGGGTCCTCCGGGAGGGCTTCGGGGTGGTTGTTACCGCCGGTTGGGGGAGCATAAGACTGCTGCCGTGCGCGTCGTGACCCGACCACATCGCATACCGAGTGCCGATCCTCCACCATAGCCGAGAGGGCAAAGAAAGCTGGAGCTCGCGCCACCGCCGTCGTTACGCTCTCGGCCGGGCCTCCGGTCGCGGCTTTCCGTCCCTAGAGCAACCAGGGATTCCATCGTACGGATCGGGGCCAAACTCGGGTTGGATCCGCAAGCTGGGCGCGCGTAATTTCTCGCCGTCGACCACGAATCGCCAGGAAACCGTGGGTGACCGTGGACTGCACGCCTGTGCAAACGATTCTCGGTATGGATCCCTTAATCGTGCTCGCCTTCGTTCCCGCAACATGTAGAACCGATTGATTCGAGGTAGGTGCACCTATGTCGAGGATCTGCCTCACCGGCCATGGCGCCTCCGTGAAAACCAGGGCGCCGCCGTGTTCTAAGGGAACCAGTGAGGAAGACGCAGTGTTGGTCGTCGAACGTGTGATGGACGGCCACGATCAAACCCAGTTTCCCCTTTCTCTCGATTGAATCGCGTCCGTTGGATCCTTCACCAACGGTGTTGATTAGATTAAGTGTACCGATTCGAGGAATCCCACCTGGAGCGCTAGATCGGAATCCAAGGGCCACGATCGCTGGCCGCTTCATTATAATGTTGATCTGATCCGGTCTGTCCATGCTCGATCTGGCGGTCCTGGTCGCGTAACGTTTTGCGGCCACTCCGATGCAATCTGGGGCACACGTCCCTGATCCAACGGCTCTGATTAGATTATACCCCTTCGCACTGGTAGTCTTTTAAAAGAGCCCCTGTAGTTTTACAGAATTAACCCGCCGTCCATGCGGCTGTAACCCTGTGTCTCTGGAATTTTAGTAGATTAGCCCCTGGGTTCTCTGGAAATAGTGCGCCCAGTCCAGAGATCATTTAAATTGAATAAATGAAATAGAAAATAGATTTTTAATAGGAAAATAATTGCTAGAACTTTATAAATTCATAGAAAATTCATACTAACTCCAAATTCATCCATTCCAGTTCCTAAAATTTTGTAATTTTATTCTCTAGCACTTAGTGTCTCTGTTTTATCATGACAACAGTAAGAAATTTAATTCCACACTTAATCTTATTCTAAACACATAAAACCTTTGAAAATTCATAACTTAAATTCTAAAACTCAGAAAATTATGATTCCAGTTCCTAGGTTTTTATTTTAATATGTAGAACATCTCTGTGTATTTTGTTTACTTGCTTGGTGTAATGTTAATTTTCCCTATATCCTGTGCTTGTTTGTATTGTGGCGAGTAGAAGAGCCCGTTGCCGGGGACCCTGGTGAGCAGCAGATTGAAGTAGCTGAGCAGGAGCTCATTGAAGGCAAGTTGTGCCCTTGACCACTTTTTACCCAATAATGTTCTTTAATATCACTTATCCATGCATAGGTTAATTTTGATGGGACCCAATAGGTTACCCTAGATTGTTTATCTCATTACCTTGTTTACCCCTGAATCACTTGGGTAGTTTGCTATTGCTTTACATGGTTTTGGGATAATCATTTATTATATCTATGTTCCAATTATTCTTGTTATTCTGTTTATGTTCATGTTGAGATCATTAATGTTAATTGGAACATAGAGCTTAACTTGAGAACCACGTGCCACCACAAGGGAGGAATGGGACCCCTTGGCTGAATAATTAGGAAAGCTAGTGGAAGACTACCTTACCCGAAAGGGGCAAGGGCAGTAGGGGAGTGGTCAGTGTAGGGAGGTCCCTGGTTGATTTTGCTGCGATGGCGGTCAGCCAGGAACCCTGCATTGGAACTTCCTATAAACTGTAGCGGGTTTTCGGAAGCTAGTGGAACTTTGTAAAGGCCTCGTAGTGTTGCCCTGCCGCGCTTCCTAGGTAGAGGTGTATGGGGAGTCGCGACCCCTTGGCAGATGGGTAACATGACTTGTGGGTAAAGGGTACAACCTCTGCAGAGTGTAAAACTGGTATACTAGCCGTGCTCGCGGTCATGAGCAGCTCAGGACTCTCTGATGTTTAATTTATGGAACTTAAATTAAATTTTGTCATTTGCATTGCATGGGTTTGTTATTAATTTTGTTCTATTACTTTACTTATGGTTTGGTATTTACTTACACTTAGTAACTGCTAATAAAATTTGGACCAACTACTTAAAAGCAATGCTCAGCTTTAACCCCTATCATTGATTAGCCTTACACATCACATGAACTCACACCTTTGTGAGTTTGTGTCCACTGGTTCCCCACAACTTGTTGAGCTATGATCATGTGTGAGCTCACCCTTGCTGTCTCACACCCCCCCACAGGAGATGATCAGGTGGTTCAGGAGGAGCCGCCTAACACTGAGGAGTGCGATCTGATCTAGGTGGCGTTTCCCAGTCGACATTGGCGCCGACGATCCTTAGTTTGTTTTACTTTTATCTTTTATTTTGTAATAAGTCTTCCGCTATGTAATAAATACTCTAATGTTCTATGACATTTATCTCTATACACTCTGTTATTATATATGTTGTCTTCTTGGAGCATGTATGAGATGCACCCGGCTTTGTTCCTTAAAGCCGGGTGTGACAAAAAATCTCCTCTCTTCCACCTCAATTTGAGAGTGGCAGTTTACTTATCTGACCCATGGACGTACCCTCTCCTTTTCCATTTGCAGGTCTTTTCTTAACTCCATCCTTTGTGGTATTTATATTCTTGGTTCTTATGCACATTTACCTCCTCTCCTACATCCTTGTCCGTTATCACCTTTAAACCCTCGTGATACCTATGCCCTTGCCACATGCCTACTTTGAACCTACCCTTTAAAGCCTCCTCTTTTTCATCGCTGTTTGAGGATAATGCCTCACCTACTTCACCATTGATTGCTTCCCCCTATTTGATGCCTCACAAGTTTTGTCTAAAATACATCCATGGTTGTGTTTGTCTGTTATCACCTTAACCCTTGTCATCCCTTGATCTTTACCATGATGCTTATCTTTCATTTGCATTTTAAAGCCACCTCTCCCATTTCATTTCAAGAGTGATGTCTTACCTATCCCGCTCTTGTTCGTTCCCTTTTTCCTCTGACGCGTTGCAAGTCTTGTCCTAACTCTATCTTTTGGTGTGTTTTTGCCTTTCACCTCCCTTACCTTTGTAATCTCTAGATCTTTCCATGATGTTATCTTATGCCTACCTTTTGAAATATCATCTTTTCCATCTCGATTTGAGAATGGTGTTTTACCTATCCTGACCTTGGTTGCATTCTCTCCCTTGTCGGTTATAATCATTGCTTTAGCTCCATCCTTTATTATGCTCATGCCCCTACCCTCCATGTCTTATTATTCCCCTTGCCTTTTGTTGGCCTTAGAGTAGTTTCCCTTTTTAAGGAAAGACCACCATTTAATTAAAAGGAACGTATAGCAACGAGATGTTTGTTGCTGTGTGCTCATGATGTTTGTCCTTCTGCTATGACTGATTTGCTTATTTGGAATGAGTGTTGATGTGTTGTGGCCCTTGGTCCGCAATGGAATCTGTTTACTAGGTGAGTGCCATAGAGTTAAGTAGTTGGGTTCTCCCCGTGCTCTCTCTCTAATCCGTCTATACTTACCTTTTCTCGCTATTCTTTCCTCTTACACCTGTCCATTTGGCAATCTCCAACTCCTCCAAATCAGTCAAGATCAGATTCGACGGCATCTTCATCAAGTGTGTATCAATGCTCATGTTAAGGGGGTTAGCCGCTAACCCTAATGAAGACAATGCGATCAACATCAACCAACAAGATCAAGGTGGCGCAGTGGAAGCGTGTGTGGGTCCTAACCCACAGGTCCGAGGGATCCTTAAGAATTATATGAGTTGGTCTCGAGCATCTGAAAGACAAAACAAGCAGTCCACAAGCTGAGCCGGTAGAGTCAAAGATGAATCGAAGAAACTACATGTGAACAACGAATGAACCAATCTCATTTTCTTGCTAGCCTCTTTTTGAATCTCGAGGGCGAGATTCTGTTAAGGGGGTTAGATTTGTAACACCCTGAATTTGATGGTATAAAATTTCTTTTCTAATATTCACCAAATCCAGGTGTTACCCTCTCCCTTATCGCTTTTCTTCTCTTCTTTTCTAAATAATGGAGAGTTAATATATTATATAATAGGTATATATATATAAGTTTTTTAGCATAGTAAAATAAAATCCTAGAGAAGCTTTGATTGTTGTATTCATGTTGTTGCATAGTGTTTATAAGTGCAAAGGTTTTTAAAACTTTATCAGATTGTCTTGTTTATATTTTCGAAAAACTTTTGGGAACCTTGAAAACGTTTTCGAGTATTAAATATGAATTTCTAGAAGTTTCTAATATTATTTTAATCTCTAAAATTCAGTATTTGCGAAAACTAGAATATTCCGAGAACTCGATAATATGTGTATATGTCCCTCTTTCTCTTGTCGAGCCCGTTCTAGATCTGGTGTCCTTTTTGCGGGATCGTTAGAACGTCTCTTCTCGCAAACGTCGTGCTGCTCGTGTCTACCCTCGTCGTGCTCGCAACCGCCTGTCCCGCTCGATCGCGATGCAATTGGTGACGAATTTGGCAACCACCTTCCGCGTTCTCTTCTATATTGCCACCCCGCCGTCGTATAACCTCTCGTCTCCCTCCCCAGATCCAAATCGCGCAGAAGCAGACGTCCCTGCACATGGCGGTTCCAGGTGAGTCCTCTCCCTTCTCTCGCCTTCCCCATCCTATTTCCCCCTCGACGCACCCTCTCGGCCGAGCCTTCCCCCCAGCATGACAGCAGCAATAGGGCGTCTTCAATCCATGGCTGCCTCCCCTGTTCTTCTCTGGTTCAGCGCGCAGGAGCAGTGCTCTCCTAGCCGGTCCCATTCCCCTTGCCGTGCCCAAGATTCTAGCCCCATGGAGACACGGATCTGAGGACAGTTTCCACTCAGGAGCAGGCCCAGCGCCAACCGCAGCACCCTTCCTCATCACCATCGTTTTTGTTCCCAAGGGTTGTGGGTTTCAGTGGTGTGGTCGCTGGTCACCAGCCTGCGCGACCGAGCCCATGGACGGCTCGCCCCCTGGTCGTGGATCCCGGCGTGCCCTACAGCCAGTAAGTAGTGACTGCCGAGGAGTGCCCCTAGTGGCCATGGCCGAGCCCTTGCGGTCGTGCCTCCCTGCACATCCTGTGTGCGCGCGCGCCGCCGGCTGGTGGGTCGTCGGCGGGCAGCCAGCAGCCTCACACAGCTTCCAGCCCTGACCGTGGCTAGCCCCCAGTGCATCGGCTCCCCCTCTTCCTATGGTCGTGTTGCCTCCTCTCTCCCCTTGTTAATTCCATGGAGAAAGATGGATGAAGGAAAAAGAACTCGTGCAATTAGAAATGAGAGAAGAAAAGTGTCGTGCACATCAGAGAGAAAGAAAAGAAATCTACCCACGGTCTAGCCTCACGTTAGATTTTCTATGGTTTGCTTCTTTAATCCTCTGTCCTTTAGTCCTCCGTGTGGCATTTCTTGACCAGTCAGTTTGTGCCACATCGCCCGATTCATTAAACCTTCATATCTTTCGCGTTAGATGTCCGATTTAGTTCATTCGAGTTGTGTTAGCTTCATTATAACTCTGCCCACATGTTAATAATATTGTTTCATTATGTCATATGTTTTAAATAAATTATTAAATGTTTGTTTGGCTAACGTTTATTAAATTAGCGTTCCAATTAAATCTAATTTTTAGTTTTCAACTTGCGCTTTTGTAAATAAATATCAACATGGTTAATGTTAACTTAAATACTCTTTCATTAATAATTGTTCAGTATAAACGCAATATTTATTTATTAGTCCTCGTGTGTTGTGTCGGCCGCGCGCCGCACGCGTGCTGTACACGTATTGTGCGCGTGCTGCCGTGCTGTTTCGCGCGTTGCGTTTTTCGTCTCGCGTCGTCATTTTATCTTGCTTATAGTCGCTAATATTATTTAAATTACTTATTTAACTAAGAGTCGTTAGCGTAGTAGATTAATTAAAATTATACGATAGTTCTAGGTTACATTTAAGAAATGTCGAATAGAGCGAGTATATCGACCTAAATATTCTAATTAATACTTGTTTAGTATAAACGCGTCATCTATTTAGTATGTTCCCGCCTGTCTCGCGTGTTGTTCCGCACGTGGTGGCGTGCCAGTTCGCGCTTGTCGCACGCAGTGTTTCGTGCGTCGTCAGCTTGCTATGTGGCGCGTGCCCGCGCGTCGTTTGCACGCTGTCGTGCTATTTCGCGCGTCGTAATTTCGCCTCGCTTAGTATCTCTCATGTTAAATAAATTACTTATTTAATTGACAGTTGTTAGTATAGCAGATTAATCGAAACTAAATAGTAGATATAATTTATATTTGATAACGTCGAATCAAATGTTTTAACTAGTACTTGTGTAGCGTAAACGTGATAACTTCTCGACCGTAGCTCCGACTATCGCGGTTCCTTTCCTCGCATAACCGTAGAAGCACTCTCTATTTTATATTGCTTGCTTTTATAATATTTTATCTTGTATGATGTAATGTTCTTATGCAAATATATGTTTGTTTGCTTGTGCATGTTCGTCTTCACTTCGCGTTGCGATTAGATTGCGGTCTGTTCCCGAGCTTTGAGGAATTGGTGATCAAGATTTGGTGAACCACTGGTCCTGAGATCAAGCTCCTCGAGTTCTACGAGATTGAATACCCTGAGCATCTGTTTGGTGAAGGCAAGTGTCCTCTGACCCATTATGTCCCATTTACTGTATAATTCACTGTCCCGCATACTATGAACAACATAAGGATTGACTACCTTTCTATTTACCTTGTCCTTGATTACCTTTTGGGTTACTATGATTAGCTTCATGCTAGCGCTTTACTTTAGTCAATGAACATGATGAGATACAATGATGATACTATGGTTTTATTCTGGATATGATGATATACTTGTGGTATTTAAGGGGACTCGAGCTGTTTCTCGAGTGCCTCTCCATAAGGACCTGTTCGTTGGATGACCGCCCGGAAAAATAGTGCAACCATGAGGGTGGAATGGGATGCCCTTTGCTGAATAATTAGAGGAACTGGGGTGTAGTTCGCTTCGCCGTCGTGCCATTAATGGGGCTCGGTGTATGCGGCTCGCTCTGCTAAGGTTGGTTCACCCCTTGGGGAGGAGTGCGGTGCATTTAGGAAACCTAACGAGCGGCTACAGCCTCAGGGAATCTTTGTAAAGGCTTCGTAGTGAATCCCTGGCCATTCACCTTGGGAGTGAATAAGGGTCTTGCAAGCCCGGGCTAGAGAGGGAATCACGACTTGTGGGTAAAGTGTGCAACCTATGCAAAGTGTTATGAAACTGATATATCAGTCGTGCTCGCGGTTATGAGCGGCCAAGGGAGCTCCATTGATTAGAGACACATTGATCAGAGATGTTTGGTTACAGATGATGATGAAGATAATGATGGTTTTTATGATTATGATTATGCTTATGGTTTCTGGTATTATTTCCATTTGGAAAGAGTAGTTTTGGGTTAACAACTTGGGTTAATGTTAAAACCTGGCTCTCTACTATTAATAATTACCTGACCAACTAAAAGCAACTGCTTGACCTTAACCCCACATAAAGCTAGTCCACTTCAGCCAAACGGGACATTTGCTGAGTACGTTGATGTGTACTCACCCTTGCTTTCACAAAACACCAGGTTGCCTTTGATGCAATCTATGCTCAGGTAAAGAAAGAGAAGAAGGCGTCGAGGTGGATCTCCAGGAGTTCCAGGACGTCGATGAGTTTGAGGATTAGGCTAGCAACCTCCCCCAGTCAGCTGCTTGTGGTGGGTTGTTTACGTTGGCTACGTTTCGATTCTATGTACTTTGATTTATATTATGTAAATGGCTCTAGTCTGTAATATTATTACTTACTATTTATTGTAATTCGATGCATTGTGCTATGATGAGTCATTTATGTAATCGCTGTGTACGTGAATTACTGATCCTGACACGTACATGGTTCGCGTTCGGTTTACCTTCAAAACCGGGTGTGACATTTGTGTTTACTTAATCCCGCGGTTCTGGTTGTAAGTGGTTTATCTGAGGTCCTTGGGGCACTCGGACAGATCCTGTTAAGTTATCCGGTGCACATGCATAGCCGTCTGAGGTCTTTGAGATAAGGGCAGGTGCATGTGGGTCCAATAACTTGGGAGGTTCTGCCACAGCTGGTATCGGAGCAGGATTAAGTATATATGGTCACATACATATTTTCAAAACTAAAGTTTTGGTTTTAGAAAACCTATTTTCAACTAAACACATTGTTTGGTTTTGAAAAACAGTTTTGAAAAACTATAATGCTAGCGACATCCTCTATTAAGCCCTAAGTTAAGGACTATTAGGTGGCTTATTTAAAAACCATAACCCATAACCGGGTGGGTATTGCATACATGTGTATTGTTATTTTTAAGGCCATTCAGTTTTGAATGGATCGATGCTCAGGTAAGGTGAGATGTGAGAGCATGACCGAACAAACGTCGGTCTAGGGAAGTGCTTAGTTGTGGTGCTTGATTATATACATGTTTTACATATGTATATATGAAGGCTGCGATGTGGAGTATTTACTTTTCTGGGAATCAGTACCGCATGGATGTGTATGGGTATACAGATATAGGAATACTGAGAAGTGTATTGTACTTGTAACGACGCACCTACGCTCAGGTAAGAAGGTGAGTTACCATAATGAGTTGCCCTATGGTTAAAGTGTGGCAATGGCGCCTATGCGTGGCTTGGCGCTTAATGATGAGCTAGCCTCCATATAGCAATATATGGAGTATAAACTGTGATAAACTGTCATGTGTGAATTGCATTATTGGGAATTGGGCTGTGATGGATTTTTCTGTAGGTACACTAACCTCGAAAACGTATGTGTAGTTGACGACTAGCAAAATACCGAGAGAGTCGTAAGTATGCCACCGAAATAGAACGCTATTGCCACATTATGTTGGCAAACTCAGTGAGGACGAATAAGA
This sequence comes from Zea luxurians, assembly GCA_029449295.1. Taxonomy (NCBI): domain Eukaryota; kingdom Viridiplantae; phylum Streptophyta; class Magnoliopsida; order Poales; family Poaceae; genus Zea; species Zea luxurians. The sequence continues at coordinate 363,764 of JAOPSE010000629.1, forward strand.
CGAGCATACATCCTGATTGTTGCATCATGTTTGTCACCTATACATCCAAAATGCTTCTCTCATCTTTATTCCAGTAACCAGTGAATGTAGATAATGTGGTGTAATGCTGTATTATGAACTTCGATGAAATAGTTGTCCTCTGTTCTTTAGGTAATCTATTTAGGTGTTATATATGTGTTTGCTCTGGTACTTGATGTGTTGATAGAAGGTGGGTGATTTATTTGCCTAAACCCAAAACTAGGCTATGTTATTGTCTAGTGAACCATGACCCAAAGTTGATTTTTCCATTATCACTCCATGACCAAACACATACAAATAAATGCTTAGATAATTTCCTTGTTGGACATAAAGTGTACCTGGGCTTAAAACAATATATTGAGTCATATCTCCATCCTAAACCATGTCCTTGTTCGGTTGGTGCAAGTTGATGTACCTTATCTAGTTTGCCTGTTTTTAAGGATCGCAATGTTGCTTTATCAACCTAACATAGGAAAGTCATGCCTGATCATTTTCTTTAATTTGGTGCCTTTGGTTTCCTCATATCCATCGAAGGCATACCAACTTAATCTTATGATTGTTTTCCCTCTGTATCTAATCAGATATTGATCCTTGACCTTGTAATCTATATGATGGGCATAGAAATATGCTTGGGACTGAAGTATCAGTCTCCCATCATACTCCTTTCGTCAAGTTTAGGTTATGGCCATACCTTGTTCGTTTCATCGAGCCATGATCTATTTGACTCTCTACTTGTAACCATTTTTACAGGTGGAGTATTTCTTTGTGTGTTGCCACCTTGCTCAATCCATTGTGTCGCGCGAAATTTCTTATTGGTTACGTCTGGTAATGGTGTTATGACTAAAACCGATGGTGCCGCGACGAAACCGAGGGCCTCCTGTGAATGTACACACATGGATGCGCTACTTGGCACGCGCTGGTCTCACAGTTAGTAGTCATAATCCATTATGAGACTATATCGATATGTTATCTCTGCACAAATTGTTCCTACCGCGTGAGATTCATTATTGGTGCCAGTTTGGTAATGGTGTCATGATTAAGGACTTATGGTGCTGCAGTGAAACTGAGAGCCCCTTATGAATGTACACGCAAGGTTATGCTGCTTGGCGCATGCTGGTATCAAGGTCTCTATCCATGATCCATTATGGAACTACACTGATGTGTTATCTTCCATTGACCTTCCCTTGAAACAATTTCTATGTTGTTTGTCAAGTGATCAAGCAACATCTATCATCTCCGTTGGATCAACAGGGCATACCACTTTCATATGTGGTTTCTTTTCTTTTGATCTTAGTAGTGACTACTCCTACAAGTTCCCTTTACATCCTTTGTTGTAAAAGTGAAGCCTTGGAGCTTTTTAGTGTTGGAAAACAACTAGTTAGCTCTCAAAATGGAGATTTGTTTCCCCTGCTGCTGAGATGCAGGAGTTTGTTCATTCGCTCTCTTATTTAATCCATGTATTCCCAAACCAAGTCATTTCATCTCACATGAAGAAACGGATGAACAACCTGACCAAATGGATTTCTACCCAAATGCATGACCTTTTGCTAGTAAATGTGAACTCTCAACCCTTGGCTTACCGATGGTTCTAAGAGGACCTGCTTAATGTCGAAAGTAGTTCAACAAGTTGGTTTTACTAACTTGTAACTGCATTGTGAACAAAGGTTGGGTTTAGAGATCGTTTTGTCGAGTTGTCTAAACTCACTTTTGTACAACCCTTCTTAAGGAAGTGTTTACAAGAATCGAGATTAAATCAGCCAGTAACCACCTGATCATCGCTCTAATCATGCCTCGATCGCCTCACGTGTGCTTTTCCAACATATGTGATTAGGCGGAGTCAGTCTAGCGCTGGATGAAATCGGTTCATCGTGAAGTCAACATTTGTTGATAACCTTCACTGATGTTTCTTCGAGTCTCTATCATTTTTCTTGAACTTGGGTTTTTTGGCTAACACGAGATAACTGTGATGTTGTTCGACATCCACACTTGTCTTGTGTGCTATGAAATTCCAATGACCACTTGTTGGTAAACCTCCTTTTATGTGTTTTACCCAAGAGGTTGCATCTGGTTCTGTTTGGGTAAAATCGCGTATCTACCGCTCGCCCAACAGACTCAGATAGTATAGTGTCATCAGAAAAAGCAAACTGCACACATGGAACCTTATGTGTTCCTCTGGCAGACATCGTCTCTATTGGTGGACATTTCTAAATTAGCCTAAGGCGATACATGATGTGTCCACTAGAGAAACCCCATCCTGAGGCACTCGCCTTCGCTCTGGACTGTCTTATGATTATCGCTGATATGGACATGGGTTACATGCTTCTCTACTCTTGAAAGTCTTTCGCTCCGAATCTCGGGACAAGATTCTTTTAAGGGGGAGGGCTGTAACACCCCTGGTGTTTATATTCTGCTCGACAACGAATATGGATATAAGCACGTAATATCAGTGGATAAAACAGATGCTAAATTTTAATCATCTTTGTCTATCGTGATTTTAATATCGCATCTGTTTCGTCTGTCGCGATTTCAACATCATTTTTATTTATCTGGGCTTGTCCTAAATTTTTGTGATGTTCGGAACATAGTTGTTCCGAAAATCGGTGCGTCCGGTGATTATTTAAAACTCATCGCTCGCGCGAATACGAATTCGGAAGCTTGACCCACTTTGATGATTTTATCCCGTGCAAATTAATTTGAACTCAACGACTAAAATGCTCGGGGTAAAATAATTCGAATCGCGCGAAATCGTGCGCGAGGTTATGATCCAATTTGTTCTTCAGCCCACACTGTAGAATAATAAAATCAACTGTGTTTTGGTGATGGATAAATTTTTATCTGATTTTGACCAAACCAGTGTTGTCTTAAATATTGAATCTGTCTGTTTACGTGTCATTCGAGAAAAACGATGCGCCAGCTCATTGTCGAATTATTCTCTAGTCGAATATTCGGATAGCGGGTAAAATTCGTCTAAATATAACCGAAACGAATGCAAATTAAAACTAATCGATTAAGGCAGTTAGAAAGATCACCTAAGTATTTCGCTCTTGTTCGAGTGATCTCTACGAACTCTGTAGCGATAATATTATGGGTGGACTGTTTAGAATAAATCAAACTTGAACTAAATAGAACTAGAGGTCTTTGAGACAAGGGCAGGTGCTCTTGTTTACCTAATCTCGCGGTTCTGGTTGTAAGTGGTTTATCCGAGGTCCTTGGGGCACTCGAACAGATCCTGTTAAGTTATCCGGTGCACATGCATAGCCGTCTGAGGTCTTTGAGACAAGGGCAGGTGCATGTGGGTCCAATAACTTGGGAGGTTCTGCCACACCACTACTCAGGGTTGATGAGTCGTTTTGACGTTTTAGGAGGATACAAACCTATGCGAGCTTAGTAATGATAGATTTTGGACTAGGCTTACGGGTACTTTCCCCTAATTGATGTAACCCATGAGAACTTTTGAGATCCATGGAATGTTTGTAACCATGTTATCCTCGTTCGAACTTAATGTTATGTTTTGACATTCTCTTTTCGTATGAGATAAAAGCATGTTGTTTGAAATTGTGAATTGGGATAACGATGGTGACAATCTCTGTTTTCAGATGGCAGCTAGGCAGCGTCGCGGGCAAAACGAGCAAGTTCCCCCGCCGCCTCCCCCAGCTCCCACGGTGCAAGAACTAATGGCTCAGTAGAATGAGATTCTGCGACAGCTCTTACAGCGCCAGCCCCACCCTCAGCAGTATGGTGGAGGCCAGCCGCAGCGACCTCTGGCTGCGGCAACCTACCAGGAGTTCCTGAGTACGCAGCCGCCCTTGTTCGCCAAGGCAGAGGATCCATTGGACGCTGACGTGTGGTTACATGTCGTGGAGTCTAAGTTTCCCTCCTCACGGGAGACTGCCCTGATGACACCAAGGCTCACTTCGCCGCGCAGTAGCTTCGTGGACCTGCTCGAACTTGGTGGGACCATTTCCGCGCAATGCTACCTGCTAGGCATGAAGTTTCTTGGGAGGAATTCAAGACTGCTTTCAGAGGGCACCACATCCCAGTTGGAATTCTCGATCGCAAGCTAAATGAATTCCTGGCACTCAATCAAGGAACCCGCACGGTATTGCAGTATGCTTAGGCCTTCAACAACCTATGCTAGTATGCAGGTTATCATGCTAATTCCGATGAAAAGAAGAGAGACCGCTTCCACACGGGTCTCAACACCAAGTTGCGTGAGTGTCTCAACACTGTCCGGGCTGATAGCTTCAATGAGTTGGTCAACCTGGCCATCTCCCAAGAGGATTATATTGTAGCTTACCGGGCAGAGAAGAAGAGAAAGGCACCAATAGTAGCACCCTCTGCTCAGACCCAGAGGTTCAGGATTGTTTCCCACAATCAGAGCAGGGGATTTCAGCAGCAGGCAGGCAGATGGGTGATTAGGCCACCTCAGCAGCAGCCAGCACCCACTCGTTTTCCAGCTCCCGCTCCAAGGAACAATCAACCTCCGCAGCAGCAGTAGTTCCTCCTAGGAAATGGGAACAAGTGCTTCACATGTGGCAATGTGGGCCACTATGCCAAGAATTTCCCAAGAAATCAGCAGAGGCAGATGCCAGCACCAAATCAAGACAAGGGAAGAAAGCAGAAGGTGCAGGTTAGGAAAGGGAAGCTCAACTTCACCACTTTGGAGGAGTTACCTGAGGGAGCCCCCATTATGACTGGTATCTTTTCAGTTTATAATCAACCTGCATTAATTCTGTTTGATTCTGGTGCATCTCATAGTTTCATTAGCCACAAGTTCAGTGCTAAATATCAACTGCCTTTCTATCATACAAAAGGGTCATTCATGATAGCCACACCTGGGGGTAAAATTGCAACCAACCAATTAAATCAAAGTGTGCCTATTCAACTGGGAAGCCACATTATCAAAACCACCCTCCTTGTTCTGGGATTGGAGAATGTGGATATTATTCTGGGAGCCAATTGGATGACCCGACACCAAGTAGTGCTTGATGTGGCCAGCCGCATTGTCGAAATCAATTCCCCAATCTATGGGAGTTTCGCCTTGCTTCTGCCCAGCCAAGATTCTACTCGGTCATGTGCTTTTGCTATGATGGAGTTACCCCTGAAGAAGATCCTAGTGGTCTGTGAGTATGCAGATGTTTTTCCGGAGGAATTACCAGGAATGCCGCCAGACCGGGATATTGAATTCGCCATCGAGTTGCAACCGGGAACGACACCTATTTCCAAGAGGCCTTACCGGATGCCACCCGCTGAGTTGGCAGAATTGAAGAAGCAATTGCAAGAATTGCTGGACAAGGGTTTCATCCACCCAAGTACTTTGCCTTGGGGATGTCCAGCCTTATTTGTGAAGAAGAAAGATGAAAGCTTGAGGCTGCACATAGATTACCACCCACTTAATGCGGTGACTATCAAGAACAAGTATCCTTTGCCTCGTATTGATGTTCTTTTCGATCAGTTGGTCGGAGCCAAAGTGTTTTCCAAGATAGACCTTCGCTCCGGCTATCATCAGATCAAGATACGAGCAAGTGATATTCCGAAGACCGCATTTTCAACCAGATATGGGCTGTATGAATTTTTGGTGATGTCATTTGGGCTGACTAATGCACCATCATATTTCATGTATCTGATGAATTTTGTTTTCATGCCTAAACTAGACAAGTTCGTAGTGGTTTTCATCGATGATATTTTGGTGTACTCAAAGAACGAAGAAGAGCATGTCGGTCATTTGCATGTAGTGCTTCAACGTCTGAGAGAGCACCGTCTTTATGCCAAATTGTCAAAATGTGATTTTTGGCTAAAGGAAATCAAATTCTTGGGTCACACTATCTCTCAGGCAGGCATAACTGTTGATCCTGATAAGGTGCAAGAGGTGATGAACTAGAAGCCGCCAATGACTATCCGTCAGATTCGAAGTTTTCTGGGATTGGTTGGTTATTATCGAAGATTCATTCTGGATTTCTCTCGAATTGCGAAGCCCATAACTGAATTGTTGAAGAAAGAAGCCAAGTTTGTTTGGGGTCAGAAGTGCGAAGATGCCTTCCATACATTGAGGCAACATCTGACCACAACACCGGTGTTAGTGCAACCCGATAGCAGCAATCCATTTGATGTGTACTGTGATGCCTCTAGCACTGGACTGGGTTGTGTTTTGATGCAAGACAACCGAGTCATTGCTTACGCATCAAGAGAACTCAGGCCTGATGAGCAAAATTATCCCACTCATGACTTGGAGTTAGCAGCCGTGGTCCATGCATTGAAAATGTGGAGACACTATTTGATGGGAACCCACTACAACATCTTCACAGATCATAAGAGCCTTAAGTACATCTTTACTCAGCCTGATCTTAACATGAGGCATAGAAGATGGCTAGAGCTGATCAAGGACTATGACCTGGAGGTACATTATCACCCAGGGAAAGTCAATGTGGTAGCAGATGCCTTGAGTCAGAAAACGCAATGCAACTGTGTTATGATGGATTCTCGCATCAACACCCTATGTGATGAGTTGAGCAAAATGAAGGTTGAAGTGATTCCTTCTGGTGCCTTGTCTCACATTTCCGTTGAGCCAACTTTGCAAGACCAGATCATTATGGCCCAACTCAGTGACAAGGGAGTACAAATTATTAAAGAGAACCTCTGTCAGAAGACAGAGAAATATAAATGTTTCCGCCAAGATGGAAAGGGTATATTGTGGTTGGAAAGCAGATTGGTGGTTCCTAAAAATAAGGATCTCAAGAAGAAAATCTTGGATGAGGCCCATGTTGGGGACTTGTTCTCAAACGCTAAGAGTTAAGAACAAGGCAACATAAAAGTGTTAAATGTCAAAGTCCTTCGTCCTTCGAAGCATTATCTCCCTTCGGATATAATGAATTCCGGACGAAGGTCATGAAGGACAAACCTTCATGAGCACAATAAATGATGAAGAAGGATTCATACACAAGATATGGAAAAGTAATATAAACACTTTAAATGTTATTATTAACTTATTTTAACTTGCATTATTGTATTCACAATGACAGATTATGAATGTACCTTTGGCTCGAAGAAAAGCAGGGGTACAAGCGTGACGTGAGAGCAAACGCCAAGTCAACGTGAATAGAACGGGAGTACTATTCACCTATTTATAGGCAAGGGACGCAGCCCATGTAGAATTACATTCATGCCCTTTATATTTGCTAATAATGCTATAGTAATTCTTCGAGGTCTAATTTGCCTATTCATCTTTAAGTCGGTTCCCCTTTTCTACTGTCATGCCGAAGCTTTCCTATGCACAGCTTCGTGATCACCTTGTCCTTCATCATAATCACCTTTCGTCTCGCTCAGGCTTCGTCCTAACCATGCTCTGTATGCTCATGATCCGAATCCGAAAATACCTGTTCACATATTTCACTTGGAAAACATTATCAAATCATGTTTTTGAGGACCTTCGGAAGCCAAAGGCCCCCAACAGTAGCCCCTCGCAATATTAATTTGCTAGAATAATAAATTCAGATTGCGATATAGACGAAGGCCTTAAGCCGAAGGTCCAAAAAAACACCTTCCCTTTGCTAGAATAGCAATAGTCAATGACAAGTGGGGCCCTGCCACTTGCAACGTACTGGGCGTATAAATAGGAACGCACCGCCAGCACATTTAGCACGCTTTCTTGCCGCCGGCTCCTGCCTTCCTAATTTTTAGCTCTTTGCACACCAACGCTTGCCTGGCTTTTTACATTTTTAAGCTTCGTCTTTGAGAGCACTTTCCTAGCATTTTTGAAGATGTCTGAAGACAAGAAAACTATCGCTGAGTCGAAGCTAAGCCTTTCCGAAGAGATGAATCTCGGCTTCCTTGAATCAATAGCAAAGACAAATACAGAGAAGATTACTAGGGAGATTTTAGAGGGTTTGCCTGAAGACACTGGTGATAGTGACAGCTATGATGTGGAAAGTGGTGTTGAAGATTCCGAAGATCGACCTTGGCTACCAAGCCATGCAGTTTTTGGAAAATCAAGCATTAAACAAAGCCATCTTGTCAATATGAGGGGCAGATATTTTCGGGATTTATCTATTGTAAGGGCTGACGAAGGAGAGAAAACATGTTCGACTCCTGAGGAAAATGAAGTTGTGATATTCCGAAGCTTCTTTAAGGCTAGACTTTAGTTTCCTTTGAGCAGTTTCGTGGTAGAAGTTTTGAAGATATTTGAAATCTACCTTCATCAAATTACTCCTGAAGCAATCATAAGGATGGGAATCTTCGTATGGGCCGTGAAGAGCCAAGGTTTGGAACCAAATGCAAAAAGTTTCTGCAATATGCATGAGTTATTGTATGAGACGAAACCATGGGGTAAGGAGCAATATCACAACAATTTTGGATGTTATAGCTTCGGTGCCCGCTCTGGGTCAAGCTGTCTCGTGCCAACTTTTCGGAAAAGATGGCCTGAGGACTGGATGAAGGAATGGTTCTATGTGAAAAACGACTTGAAAACGCGAGAAGATATTAAAGGTATCATTATGCGCCCTATCTGGCAGCGCTTCGGCCTTCGGAAACTGAAGGTGGAAATTGACGAAGCAGCCAAAGAATGCCGGAGAGCCTTCAGAGTAGTTTGCTCTTTCATCGGGACAAGAGATCTGATCCAAGAACACATTGCCTTCAGAGTATGGCCACTTGCAGATAAGTGGGAAATGCCAAAGGAAACCGTCAGCGAACCTAACGAAGGTGGACTAGTTAGGTTAACATTCACCTTCAAATATGGAGATAAGTTCATCGAGCCAGATGACGACTGGCTGAAAAGTATTGAGGCCGTAAGCGATGAGCTGCTTGGGCCATACTCGAAGGCAGAAGATACTGCACTATCCGTAGCCTTCGGAGGCCGGAAGAAGAAAAGGCTCAACCGAGTATTTGATGCCATTGGGTTCATGTATCCTGACTACCGTTACCCAACATGGGGTCAAAAAAGGAAAGATACAGCGTCTACGAAGGAAGCCGCCTCAGCCGCTCTTAGTGAGCCAGCGCCGAAGAGGAAAAAGATAAAGGTTCTTACACACCGTCCACGCTATATTGAACCGGCCACAGTGCCCGAGATTGTCGGTGAATCCTCTTCGGCCCCCGAAGCCAAAGAGGCGACTCCCCTGAAGAATATTGAAGAGCCGGTCACAATGCCGGAGACAAAGAAAATAGAAGAACCGAAGGCTAATTCTCCATGCATCCAGGAAGCACCAAAATGTACCACGATCTGAAGCCCTTGTATTGGTGGACTAGAATGAAGAGGGAGATAGCCCAATATGTATCAGAATGTGACACATGTCAGAGGATAAAGGCAAGCCACTTGAAATCAGCTAGAGCTTTGCAACCCCTATCTATACATTCGTGGAAATGGGATGACATCAGCATGGATTTTATTGTGGGTCTGCCCAACACCTCTCATCATCATGATTCAATTTGGGTCATTGTGGACCGATTGACGAAAGTGGCACGTTTTCTTCCAGTGCACACCACTGATAAGGCTCAAAGGTATGCAGAGTTGTACATTGACCGAATCATGTGTTTGCACGGATTGCCCCGAACCATTGTCTCTGACCGAGGAGCCCAATTTGTTGCCAGATTCTGGGAACAACTACAAGAGTCTTTGGGAACCAAGCTAATCAGAGTTCAGCTTACCACCCACAGACTGATGGTCAAACCGAGAGGGTAAATCAAATCCTGGAAAATATGCTAAGGGCTTGTGCTATCGATTGTGGCAAGAACTGGGATAAGCACCTCTCCTTGGCAGAGTTTGCTTATAACAACAGTTATCAATCCAGCCTAAAGATGGCACCCTTCGAAGCCCTATATGGAAGAAGGTGTCAAACACCCCTCAATTGGTCTCAGCTTGGAGAAAGAGAAATTTTCGGACCTGACTTAGTGACTGAAGCCGAAAGTAAGGTCAAACTAATCAAGAAGAATCTAGAAGTTGTTCAGGCCAAGCAGAAGAGTTACCATGATAAGAGAAGGAAACCTCTCCAGTTCGAGGTGGGAGATTTCGTATATTTGAAGGTATCACCCACCAAGGGAGTGCAGAGGTTTGGGATCAAAGGCAAGTTAGCCCCTCGTTACATTGGACCTTATGAGATCATAGAAGCATGTGGACCCTAGCATACAAGTTGAAGTTAACTCCAAAAATGTCTGCCATCCATAATGTATTCCATGTATCCCAACTGAAGAAGTGTGTTCGATTGCCGACTGAGATCATAGCAGAACCAGAATTAGAGATAGAGCCAGATCTATCATACCAAGAGTACCCTTCCAAGATTCTGGATTGCAAGGAAAGATCAACTCGGGCTAAATCGTTCAAGATGTATAAGATCCAATGGAGTAATCACTCAGAAGAAGAGGCTACTTGGGAGACTGAGGAATTTCTGCGTTCCAACTTCCCGGATTGTCTACCTAAGGAAATTGGTACGTAACCATGCCCAACCCCACCCCCTGCCCTTTGAATCAAAACATAAGAAAAATTATCTTAAAATAGAAAGAGTTAATTGTAAGACTAAAATTAAAAGGACTTCCTTCTGAAGTTGCAAAGAGGATGACATTCGAAGAGCAGTTTGCCAAGAAGAACCTTAATGAATAAACCACCCACTTCAAGCAAGCCTTAACCTCCGCTTCACCCCGGGAGGACTCCGACCCGAATCTCGGGACGAGATTCCCTTAAGGGGGGAAGGCTGTGACACCCCAGTGTCACTTAGGGTTATTTCTCAGTACTAACTCAAAGAACCATTATTTCATGTGAACTAATTGGGCAAGAGACATTAATGAGCTTAAGAATAAAAGTTCCACTAAGTATGTTATCTTAAGAAATCATGCCTAAACCATATAGTGCATTCAAAAAGGGAAAAATGTTGAAACCCTAGAATAACCCTAATTGAGCCACTTAAGTAGAAAGGAAGAAAAGGAGTAAAAAGACCATGAAAACATGGAATCATGGCTTAGGCCAATTATAAAAGTTGAAATACACTAAATAAACCACAACAAATGTTATAAAAGTTTGGCCAAAATAGTTTTTTAAAAACCCCAAAGAGGCCCTCCAAGTGAAAGCTCCCTAAGGGAAATCTGAAATTCAGATTTCTGAATTTCAGCCCCTAACTCAATAACCGAGCGCGTTCACCTTGATCCATAGCCCAAATCCTAAAGATCCCATTAACAAAAATGTGCTAAACTAACCCCTCTACCACATATCTGAAGATGGCATTGGGACGCGTGCCCTAGACACGTCAAACCCAGGATCTTCTCTCGGTGTTCAGCAGTGAGACAAACCCAACTTCACCCCTCCATATCTCTTGATCCAGTTAGTGAAACCTGTAACACCCCTGGTGTTACTGTCACTAAAGCTTGAGCATAACATCATAAGCATGGGCATATCATGTGTTTGTCACACCTAGAGTGCATTTACTAGGCAAAAATTTCAAACAAGTTGTATTGATATGATCTTTTGCAAATAAAACCCTAAAGTAGGGAACTCAACCCTAGAGTGGGTTTAATAGAGCAAACAAGGCCTAAATAAGAGAAAAACTTCAAAACTTATTAGAGATGATCATAAAAGGGTCACCTTGAATAGACTTATGGGATATCCAAACCCTAGAAGTATCAAAACTTCAAAAAGAACCCTAGAAAGCCCTAAACCTAAACCCTAGGGGGTTAAGTGCAAATTAGTGCACTTTTGGACTAAAGTGCAAAAACTATAAAAGTAAGATGTCTTAAATCATATAGTTCACAAATAAGTGGATTTGCAAGTTAAACCTTGAGTTTTGGACTAATTTGCAAAATAGCCACACTAATACTCATATGGCTAAGTCTGAAATCAGTGACATTGACCCAATTTTGATGCCTTATATCTTCCAAGTTATGAAGATTTTGCCCTAGGTCACCACATCAAATTTGTAGGGCTATGTAAGGGGAATAACTTTGATATAGGGATTAAGCCTTGGTCACATGAAAAATTTGGAGTAAAATGAGCCCAAAGTTGAGCTATCAGACTGCCCTTGGTTTGAATTCAGACTAACAGTGAGATTGGGCAATCTTTGAATAGATTGTAGCTGGATCATTGGGTAACAACTTTGTTACAGGCAGATTAGCCAGTTGTTATGTAAAGATTTGAGATCCAGGCCCTGCAAATTAGACTGTCAAGCGCACTGAATAGGAATCCCATTGTACAGTAACTGACAAAGATCCCAAATTCATCCTCTTTTTCGCCGCAGGTGATCTTGCGTCGGGATTCTCGTCGCTGTTGTGATTCGGACTCAGCACCGTATCGGATGTGGCTCAGGGTGGTAAAGATCGTCGGGTGGATGAACTTGAGCTCCTGTTCATTCCGGCCATCGTGTCCCGTCGCGGACGGTCGCGCTGGCATCACCGCCGTTCGCCGTTATCCGGCCAGGCTACGTGCCTCGACACGTTACCACATCACGGTGAGTCATCGTAAACAGCTCCTTAGCCCTGGCTCGTCGCCAGTGGGTTTGCCACGGTGATGATCACGAATCACCTCGCCAGTGACTCAATTCTCCTCTCGACCGCCAGCACATCTTGCCCGAATTGATCACTACCGCTCAAGCACACTATAATTTGACAGCATGGTCTGTTGCGTAGGATCATCATCAAGCCTGAGCACCCGCTCTTGCCGCCGATTAGCCCCCACAACTCTCCAATTTCTCATTTCCCCCAAATTCTGTCTCCGCCGCCGCGGTATTGCCCTCACCGTGGTCAGCAACTCTTAGGTCTGATCATGCGCCCTACTCTCTTGTTTCAGCATCCTTAGGTTCTCCTGATGCTCCCCGACCATGCCAATTGGACTAGGACCCCTTAGATCATCAAGAACGCGTTTGGATATCCGTGCTGCCCGCTGTCACCGGGGACAGTGCGTGTTAGCACTCCGATAGTAAAATTAGTTCGGGGAAACACTTGATAGGGCCTGAATTAGGTCTACGCCAAAAAGGGCACCGGTCATTGCGTGAATCAGCCAGTGTAGGCTCGCCGGAGTTCGGTTCCCCGCCGTGTGGCGTCGTGGACGTGTCACTGTGAAGGATTAGAAGTTCAAGGGTCTTTCTGCAAGTGTCAGTGAGACAGTGAATAGTGGCTGTGTGTTCTTAATGGATTTTCAAAGCAGCGAGGGCCTCTGTGTAAGTCTGCCAGCGTGGGCGCGGGCGCGCACGTTTCCACCCGGGGTTGGGCCGCCTGGGCTGGATTTGGTCCAATACTGTTCATTCCTTTTTCTTTTTCTTTTTCTACGAGAGCTAAAACAATTCTAGAAAATTGTAGAAAAATCCTAAAAATACCAAACCAATTTTGCTAGGTTTCTAATTTCTTATAGAATTTAATAAAATAGTTCCATGATTTTTAGTTTAAATAAGAAATTATAGGGTATTTAAAACAACTCAAAACCATGCTTCTGGATTTTTAGAAAATAAATAATAAATCCAAAATTCACTAAATTTTTAGGATAAACTTTAAATAATATTTAGCAACCTTGGGTAGAGTTTGATATGTTTTAAACCATGTTTGATACTTAGAACACAAAACCCTACCCCCCTGCCCTATGAACTTCACTGTTGACTCCGGAAACCCTAAGTTCTCGGAGATCCGTAAAGGAAAATTGTATTCAAGACTTTAGATAATAAACTTTTATTATCTTTGCACTCTCATGAGCATTACATGGGCATTCATTATTATGTATGGTTATATTTAGAAAACAAAGAAGAAGTAGAAGAAGAGAAGACTGCACCACCACTTGAGGAACATCAGGCAGGCAACTGCTTTTATTTTGATATCTGCGGATCTGAGCCTGATTCACCAGTAAAACAAGGCAAGCCCCGGTGCATTTGCCACCTCCTTGTTACTTTTGAACTCTTTCTCACTTACTTGATGCATTAGGTGATAGGAGTTGTGTGTTAAACTATTGTTGCATCTCCTTCCTTGGATTACATCCTAATCCCTATTTTACAAAAGGTTTTCTTATGCTTAGCTTTGCTTTAGAAAACAAAATGTTTTGTTTTCTCAAAGATGATGTTGCAAAGTGGGTGGGTTGTTTTTGAAAATGAAACTTGATGGTGGATCCATCATGGCCATGATGGGTTCAACATTGGAAAAGACGTACCTCTGCGAGGTACCAAACTTTGGGGTTTGAAATGATTAAGCTAAGACCGGATGGGAGACTTGCACGAGAAGAGAGTCTCGATGTAGTGTCGCCGTCTAAGTTGATTAAGGACCGTGTCGATATAGGCCTGCTGACCGAGGACCCTTTAACTGGTCACATGCCTCGTCATGGGTAAGCTTTGCCTCGGGCAGACTAATACCAGAATAAGATACCACGCAATGGGAGTGGAGAGATGGCGAGAGTAGCGTGTACCCTCCGTAGCAAGAGGCTGGACGGTGGTGTATCTGTGCTCTCGGTTGGCGTGAACCTGATCTGGTCTTAAGAACCCCGGTAGCGAGTTGACATATGCAAGGGTTAAGTGCTACATATGTCATGTGTTCGAAGATCCTCAGCTGAGTATAATCGGTTCGGATCGCGGTACCTTCGCGGTTATGAAGACTTGGTCACAGACTTATACGTAGATATCTAGTAAAGATGAAGGGTTGTTAAGAAATTGGCTAGTGCAGGTCAAGTGATTGAACTAGGATAGAGAGAACCCTAGTTGCAGGTAATTTTACTTAACCTGACAAATAAAAATGGATTTTTAAGGATCCACTCTTAGTAAGAATTTCTGCAAACAGAGTCATTGATTATTGAGAAGCCTTACCTTGACTCCCTCTAGCCAGCATACCCTTGAGAGTCTTTTCTTTAGTCGGGTAAGACTTGCTGAGTAATTCCATACTCAGGGATTTATCCCATGTTGTTTTTAGGTGAGGAAGCAACCAACTTTTGTTGCTTCTGTTCTAAGGTGGTACCAAAGGAAGAGCACCAGGAGTGAAGCTGCGGAAGGAAAGGATCCTCCATAAAACTTTTGTTTAAAACTTATCGGGAGGGGTTTTTTGCCTCCCATGGTTTGTAATAATAATACTCAGCACTTATTGAAAGGGAAATGTGCCCTTGGGCCATTTATATAAGATTTTGGTGATTAAATGATAAACACAAATGCGTTGAGTAATATGTGTGCCAAAGACTCAAAAAGTGCAAATCAAGATTAAAGGTATGTTTCTAGACTTAGTACATTGTTTTGAAGACTAATGTATTGTGTCTAAGTGTTAGAAACAGGAGAAATCGCGTTGGAGTTAAGTTGGCTGTGTTCAGCCAAAAAGGCAGCTCGGTCTAGGTGCACCGGACTGCCCGGTGGTGTACCGGACAGTGTCCGGTGGTACACCAGACTGTCCAATGGTGTACCGGACAGTGTCCGGTGGTACATCAGACAGTGTCCGGTGTGCCAGGACCAGTCCCGGTGAACAGCCTGCTCTCGGGTCTCGACGGCGGCGTACGACTATAAATCACCGGACTGTCTGGTGGTGCACCGGACTGTCCGGTGAGTCGTCTGCGGCGAAGTCGATGCTCTCGGGAACCAAGTCAACAGCGTACGGCTATAATTCACCGGACTGTCCGGTGAGGCACCGGACTGTCCGGTGAGTCAACGGTCGGGCGCGCCAACGGTCGGCCGCGCAATCCACGCATGACGCGTGGCTGAGCCAACGGTCGGATGGGTGCACCGGTCTGTCCGGTGTGCACCGAACAGTGTCCGGTGCGCCAACAGCTCCAAATCTTCAACGGTCGGCTATGCCAGATAAGGAAAGTAATCCGCACCGGACAGTGTCCGGTGGTGCACCGGATTGTCCGGTGCGCCACCCGACAGAAGGCAAGATTTGCCTTCCTGGATTGCTTCCAACGGCTCCTAGCTGCCTTGGGGATATAAAAGGGACCCCTAGGCGCATGGAGGAGCACACCAAGCATTCTTTGATCAACTTTAAGCACCAAGACACCATTTCCACGCATTCGATTCTTTGTGATAACAACTAGATCTCCATTTGAGTAGAGAACTCTTCGAGTTGTGTTGCGAGCTCAAGTTGTGACTTGTGTGCATGTTTTTGCTCTGATTTTGTGTCTTGTGTGTGTTGCTCATCCCACCCTTACTTCCGTGCTTCTTTGTGATAATCAAATTGTAAGGGCGAGAGGCTCCAAGTTGTGGAGATTCCTTGCAAGCGGGATATAGTGAAACAAAGAGAAACACGGTGGTATTCAAGTGGGTCTTTGGACCGCTTGAAAGGGGTTGAGTGCAACCCTCGTCCGTTGGGATGCCACAACATGGAGTAGGCAAGTGTTGGACTTGGCCGAACCACGGGATAAACCATTGTGCCTCTCTGTGTTGATTTCTTTGTGGTTATCGTGTTTAGCAAGAACTCCTCTCTAGCCACTTGGCTTTATTGTTCTAACACTTAATCAAGTTTGTGGCTTTTAAGTTTCATGTTTTTACACGATCACCTATTCACCCCCCCTCTAGGTGCTCTCAATTGGTATCGGAGCCGTTCTCTTCAAGAAAGGGACTAATCGCCCGAAGGGATGGATCCTAAGGGAAAGGGGATAGTGATCAATGACAAAGAAAAGGAGTCCTTCCTCAATGAGCCAAAAGACGATAAGCCCACTGACTCGGGCTCAAGTCATAAGAAGAAGGACGGGAAGAAGAAGAGGCGTATCAAGAAGATCGTCTACTACGACGACAGCGACGAGTCTTCTTCTTCGCAAAAGGACGACGACGACTACGAGAAAAAGAAAATGGTCAACTCGAACTTTTCTTTTGATTCCTCTCGTATTCCGCATAATTCAAATGCACATTTGCTTTCCATTCCTCTTGGTAAACCTCCACACTTTGATGGAGAGGACTACGGATTTTGGAGTCACAAAATGCGTAGCCACTTGTTCTCTCTTCATCCAAGTATATGGGAAATAGTAGAGAATGGAATGCAATTTGATAGTACGGATAATCCCATGTTTATTAATGAACAAATTCACAAAAATGCACAAGCTACCACTGTTCTTTTAGCATCCTTGTGCAGGGAAGAGTACCATAAGGTGATCGGCTTGGATAACGCCAAGCAGATTTGGGACACCCTCAGGATCTCGCATGAGGGAAATGATGTCACCATGCTCACCAAGATGGAGTTGGTGGAGGGCAAACTAGGAAGGTTCGCAATGATCAGGGGGGAGGAGCCAACCCAAACATACAACAAGCTCAAGACCCTGGTCAACAAAATAAGGAGCTGTGGAAGCACAAGATGGACGGACCATGACGTCGTCCGGCTTATGCTAAGGTCCTTCACTGTCCTTGATCCTCATCTTGTAACTTCTATTCGTGAAAATCCCAGGTACACCAAGATGACGCCCAAGGAAGTACTTGGGAAGTTTGTGAGCGGGCGAATGATGATCAAGGAGGCGAGATACGTTGATGAGGCGTTGAATGGCCCAATCCATGAGCCTCAAACTGTTGCCCTCAAAGCAACAAGTAGCAGGGAGGCGCTACCTAGCAAGGTGGCGCAAGTTGAGGCGGCCGGGCTTAACGAGGAAGAAATGGCCCTCATCATCAAGCGCTTCAAGACGGCGCTAAAGGGTCGCAAGGAGCATCCCAAAAAAGAACAAGACGAAGGGAAAGTGCTCCTGCTTCAAGTGTGGTAAGACTGGTCACTTTATTGCTAACTGTCCCGATAATGATAGTGACCAGGGACAAGAGAAAAGCGGGAAGAAGGAAAAGAAGAAGGCTAAGGGCGAGGCACACCTTGGCAAAGAGTGGGACTCTGATTGTTCTTCATCCGACTCCGATGACGAGGGGCTCGCCGCCACCGCCTTCAACAAATCGTCGCTCTTCCCCAACGAGCGCCACACTTGCCTAATGGCAAAGGAAAAGAAGGTAATCACTAGAGAAACTCCTAAGTACTCTACTTCTAGTGATGAAGACTCTAGTGATGATGATGATGAGATTGATTACACTAGTTTATTCAAAGGTTTAGAAAGAACTAAAATTGATAAGATCAATGAATTAATCGATGCTTTGAATGAGAAGAATAGATTGTTAGAAAAGCAAGAGGATCTTTTATACGAAGAACATGATAAATTTGTAAGTGTGCAAAAGTCTCTTGCTTTAGAAGTTAAAAGAAATGAAATGCTTTCATGTGAAATTTCTGCTTGTCATGAGACTATTTCTAGTTTAAAGAGCATTAATGATGATTTAAATGCTAAATTAGTAGAAGCAAATAAGACTAATTCTCATGTGGAACATGTAGTAATTTGCAATAAGTGTAAGGATTTTAATGTTGATGCCTGCAATGAACATTTAATTTCCATTTCTAAATTAAATGATGAAGTAGCTAGTCTTAATGCCCAACTTAAGACTAGCAAAAATGATTTTGATAAACTAAAATTTGCAAGGGATGCCTACACTAGTGGTAGACACCCCTCTATTAAGGATGGGCTTGGCTTTCGAAGGGAAGCTAAGAACTTAACAAGTCATAAGGCTCCCATCCCTGCCAAGGAGAAAGGGAAGGCCCCTATGGCTATTAGTGTTCATAAAAATCATGCTTTCTTGTATCATGATAGGAAATATTCTAGAATTGTTCATTATAATAGGAGTTATAATGCTTTTGACTCACATGCCATGATTGCTTCAAGTTCAAACTTTAATGGTAGATCTAGGAAGAATTTTGTATCTCATGCTCCTAGGAAAGTGTTTAATGGATCTACCACTATCTTTCATGCTTGCAATGCTAAATTTATTCTTTCATGTAAAAATAAAAAGGTGATTGCTAAAAAGGTGGGAGGCAAATGCAAGGGAGACAAGACTTGCATTTGGGTCCCTAAGGCTATTGTAACTAACCTTGTAGGACCCAACAAGAGTTGGGTACCTAAAACCCAAGCCTAATTTGCCTTGCAGGTTTATGCATCCGGGGGCTCAAGTTGGATTATCAACAGCGGATGCACAAACCACATGATGGGGGAGAAGAAGATGTTCACCTCCTACGTCAAGAACAAAGATTCCCAAGACTCAATCATATTCGGTGACGGGAATCAAGGCAAGGTTAAAGGACTAGGAAAAATAGCTATTTCTTCTGAGCATTCCATCTCTAATGTGTTTTTAGTAGAATCGCTCGGATATAACTTGTTGTCCGTTAGTCAATTATATAATATGGGTTACAATTGCTTATTTACAAATGTAGATGTATCTGTCTTTAGAAGGAGTGATGGTTCATTAGCGTTTAAGGGTGTACTAGACGGCAAACTCTATTTAGTTGATTTTTCGAAGGAGGAGGCCGATCTAGATGCATGCTTAATCGCTAAGACTAGCATGGGCTGGCTGTGGCATCGCCGTCTAGCACATGTGGGGATGAAGAACCTTCACAAGCTTCTAAAGGGAGAACATGTGTTAGGTCTAACAAATGTAACTTTCGAAAAAGATAGACCTTGTGCAGCTTGTCAAGCAGGAAAACAAGTGGGAAGTGCTCATCACATCAAGAATGTGATGACTACATCAAGACCTCTAGAGCTATTGCATATGGACCTCTTTGGACCCGTCGCCTACCTCAGCATCGGGGGAAGTACGTATGGTCTTGTTATTGTTGATGATTTTTCCCGCTTCACTTGGGTATTCTTTTTGCAGGATAAATCAAAAACCCAAGGGACCCTCAAGCGCTTTCTAAGGCGAGCTCAAAACGAGTTTGAGCTCAAGGTGAAAAAGATTAGAAGCGACAACGGGTCCGAGTTCAAGAACCTGCAAGTGGAGGAGTTTCTTGAAGAGGAAGGAATCAAGCATGAGTTCTCCACTCCCTACACACCACATCAAAACGGTGTGGTAGAGAGGAAGAACAGGACGCTTATAGACATGGTGAGGACGATGCTTGGAGAATTCAAGACGCCCGAGCGGTTTTGGTCGGAAGCTGTGAACACGGCTTGCCACGCCATTAACCGACTCTACCTTCATCGCCTCCTCATGAAGACGTCATACGAGCTACTAACCGGTAACAAACCTTTTGTTTTGTATTTTCAAGTTTTTGGGAGTAAATGCTACATTCTGGTGAAGAAAGGTAGAAATTCAAAATTTGCTCCCAAAGCTGTAGAAGGGTTTTTGTTAGGTTATGACCCAAATACAAAGGCGTATGGAGTCTTCAACAAATCATTGGGTTTGGTTGAAGTCTCTAGCGACGTTGTATTTGATGAGACTAATGGCTCTCCAAGAGAGCAAGTTGATCTTGATGATGTAGATGAGGATGATGTTCCAACGGACGCGATTCGTACCATGGCGATTGGAGACGTGCGACCACAGGAACATAAGGAGCAAGATCAACCTTCTTCCTCAACAACGGTGCATCCCCCAACTCAAGATGACGAACTGGTCCCTCAAGAAGAGGCGTGTGATCAAGGGGGAGCACAAGATGTCCAAGTTGAAGAGGAAGAAGCACCACAGGCCCCTCCAACTCAAGTTCGAGTGATGATTCAAAGGAATCATCCCGTCGACCAGATTTTGGGTGATATTAGCAAGGGAGTAACTACTCACTCTAGATTAGCTAATTTCTGTGAGCATTACTCTTTTGTCTCTTCTATTGAGCCTTTCAGGGTAGAAGAGGCCTTGCTAGATCCGGACTGGGTGTTGGCCATGCAGGAAGAGCTCAACAACTTCAAGCGAAATGAAGTTTGGACACTGGTGCCCGCGTCCCAAGCAAAACGTTGTGGGAACCAAGTGGGTGTTCCGCAACAAACAGGACGAGCACGGGGTGGTGACAAGGAACAAGGCTCGACTTGTGGCAAAAGGTTATGCCCAAGTCACAAGTTTGGACTTTGAGGAGACTTTTGCTCCTGTGGCTAGGCTAGAGTCGATTCGTATTTTGTTAGCCTATGCCGCTCACCATTCTTTCAGGTTGTTCCAAATGGACGTGAAGAGCGCTTTCCTCAACGGGCCAATCAAGGAGGAGGTGTACGTGGAGCAACCCCCTGGCTTTGAGGATGAACGGTACCCTGACCATGTGTGTAAGCTCTCTAAGGCGCTCTATGGACTTAAGCAAGCCCCAAGAGCATGGTATGAATGCCTTAGAGGCTTTTTAATTGCTAATGCTTTCAAGGTTCGGAAAGCCGATCCAACTCTTTTTACTAAGACTTGTGATGGTGATTTATTTGTGTGCCAAATTTATGTCGATGACATAATATTTGGTTCTACTAACCAAAAGTCTTGTGAAGAGTTTAGCAGGGTGATGACTCAGAAATTCGAAATGTCGATGACGGGCGAGTTGAACTACTTCCTTGGGTTCCAAGTGAAGCAACTCAAGGACGGCACCTTCATCTCTCAAATGAAGTACAACGCAAGACTTGCTCAAGCGGTTTGGGATGAAGGACGCCAAGCCCGCAAAGACTCCAATGGGAACCGACGGACATGTCGACCTCAACAAAGGAGGTAAGTCCGTCGATCAAAAGGCATACCGGTCTATGATAGGATCTTTACTTTATTTATGTGCTAGTAGACCGGATATTATGCTTAGCGTATGCATGTGTGCTAGATTTCAATCCGACCCAAGGGAGTGTCACCTTGTGGCCGTTAAGCGAATTCTTAGATATTTAGTCGCTATGCCTTGCTTCGAGATCTGGTATCCAAAGGGGTCTACCTTTGACTTGATTGGATATTCAGACTCCGATTATGCTGGATGTAAGGTCGATAGGAAGAGTACATCAGGGATGTGCTAATTTCTAGGAAGGTCCCTGGTGTCCTAGAGTTCTAAGAAACAAACCTCTGTTGCCCTATCCACCACTGAGGCCGAGTACGTTGCCGCAGGACAGTGTTGCGCGCAACTACTTTGGATGAGGCAAACCCTCCGAGACTTTGGCTACAATTTGAGCAAAGTCCCACTCCTATGTGACAATGAGAGTGCAATCCGCATGGCGGACAATCCTGTTGAACACAGCCGCACAAAGCACATAGACATCCGACATCACTTTTTGAGAGACCACCAGCTAAAGGGAGATATCGAAGTGTTTTTATGTTAGCACCGAGAACCAGCTAGCCGATATCTTTACCAAGCCTTTAGATGAGAAGACCTTTTGCGGGCTGCGTAGTGAGCTAAATGTCTTAGATTCGCGTAACCTGGATTGATATAGAGCATACATGTGTTATATGCCTTTGATCATGTTCCTTTATGCATTTTATTGCTTATTTATGGTGCTCAAGTTGTGCAAGGGATCCCCGGACCTCACAAGTCCATGTGTGAATGATGCACATATTTAGGGGGAGAAATGCTACAACTTGACCCTTTGAGACTAACCGTGTGCTTGAGTTTTCTTAATTTAGTCTCAAAGGAGGATTGAAAGGGAAAAGGTGAACTTGGACCATGAAAGACTTCCACTACACTCCGATGAGAGGGTAACTTACTCCAAGTTCATCTCCGTGTTCTTATTGCCTTCTTACTCTTAATTGAAGATTTTGGTGAGGCAATGGGGTTCAAGGGTGTAATACCCAACTTGTAATTTGTAAGAAATAATATATAAAAAAGAAGAGAAGTTATTTCCTTTATATATGTGTTACCTTTATGCATCATCACATGTGAACACCCTATGTAAAAACAAATAACTAATAAGATAAAAGCTACTAAAATATGCATCATGCTGGGATTTTATTTTGTGTGCATTTGTGTGACAATATTACAGTAATGCAAAAAAAATGTTAAATATCCAAATGGGAAATTAAATCCTAAAATAGATTATAGAGTTGGAAAAGAAGAATGGAAATACTATGTGACTAAAAATGGTATGAAAATATATATGATAGAATATATTATTTCTGCATTAAGATTTGAATTTGTATAATTAATTCAAAGTTGAACCTCATAACAAGAATCAAATTCAAACTTGAGATTCAAAAGAAAAAGAAAAGAAAATAGGAAATATAAAAAGGAAAAAGAGTAAAACCCTAATTGGGCCACCAGGCGCCAATTCGGCCCATTCCGAGGCTTTCCCCTCCACGCGCGCAGCCCAACCATCCCACCCCGCCGCGTTCACTGCCGGGTGGACCCAGGGCGACAGCCGCAGTCGGGGGGGGGGGGGGTGTTTCTTTGCGCGCTGTCCCACTGTGTGTCGGGGCCCACCTGTCATCTTGGTTGCTGCGTCAGTAACAACCCACCCGTGGAGCTCGCCGTCATTGCCGGTGGTCGTGAGCGCTGTTCCTCCCATCACGAGCCGAGACCCAGGGTATAAGTAGGAACTCTTCCCCGCTCCTTCCTTCTCGCAACCATCTCCCTTGCGCGAACACCGAGAGCAAAATCGCCGCCGCCCGATTGTTCCACCGCCGCCGCTGCCGTACTTGCGCCAGTATTCACCCGCCGTGCCACAGCGTGAGCCTTTGGTGAATCGGGGACCCTCCACGAAGACACGCGGGGCGACAGGAGGCGCGCGGGAACTCACCTGTGGTGGGAATTCCTCACCGATCATCGTCACCAAGCACGGATCCGTGCCACGCCGCGATTGGGGGTCGGCTACCTCCGATTTCGGTGAGAAAAACCTGCCACCCTGTACGCCTTCATGCGCTCTTGCAATAGTCGTGACCGGCCATCGAATTGGGGGCCCTCGGGCAGGGTTATGGTCCGCTCCGGCGAGCCCCATCGTGCGTGCGGGGCGGCGCCGCCGTCGGCTTGTTCTGTTGGGGGGTGTTGGATTGGTGACCGTTGGATCTTAACCAACGTTCACGATTAGATCCTAGGGAATTAATATATGCGTCGTTGGATGATCGCGGGTCGGCCAGGATCAAACCGTGGCCGTACCGGTTCGCTGTGGGATCTTGGGCGTTCGTTTAGGATCGGACGGCCAGTAGGGCATCCTTACCCTTTATCGTGGTCAATTTTCAAAAGAACCCCTGGTCTTTCAGAGAAATCAACCCACAGTCCAGCCTTGCTGTGCGTTGTGTCTACAGAATTTTATTCCCCGAGCCCCCTGCTGTTATCAGATATTGAGGCCCAGTCCAGAGATCGTTTAAATTGAAGAAATGAAGTAGAAAATAGATTTTTATTTGGAAAATAATTGCTAGAACTTCAATAATTCATAGAAAATGCATATGAACTCCAAATTACTCCATTCTACTTTCTAATTTTTTTGTAATTTAATTCTCTATCACTTAGAGCCTCTGTTTTATCATGAAAACAGTAAGAAAATTTAATTCTCACTTAATCCTATTTTAAACACATAAAACCATTGGAAATTCATAACTTAAATTCTATAACTCCAAAAATTATGATTCCTGTTCCTAGAATTTTATTTTAACGTGTAGATTATTACTGTGTATTTTGTTTATATGTTTAGTGTAATGTTAATTTCTCTATATGCACTGTGCTTGTTTGTATTGTGGCGAGTAGAAGAGTCCGTGACTGAGGATCCTGGTGAGCAGCAGGTTGAAGTAGCTGAGCAGGAGCTCATTGAAGGCAAGTTGGTGCCCTTGACCACTTTTTACCCAATAATGTTCTTTAATACCATTTATCCATGCATAGGTTAATTTTGATGGGACCCAATAGGTCACCCTAGATTGTTTATCTCATTACCTTGTTTACCCCCTGAATCACTTGGGTAGTTTGCTATTGCTTTACATGGTTTTGGGATAATCATTTATTACATCTATGTTCCAATTCTTTTTGTTATTCTATTTATGTTCATGTTGAGATCATTAATGTTAATTGGAACATAGAGCTTAACTTGAGAAACACGTGCCACCACAAGGGTTTAATGGGACGCCCTTGGCTGACTAATTAGGAAAGCTAGTGGAAGGACTACCTTACCCGAAAGGGGCAAGGGCAGTAGGGGAGTGGTCAGTGTAGGGAGGTCCTTAGTTGATTTTGCTGCGATGGCGGTCAGACAAGAACCCTGCATTGGAGCTTCCTATAACTGTAGCGGGTTTCGGAAGCTAGTGGACTTTGTAAAGGCCTCATAGTGTTGCCCTGCCTCGCTTCCTAGGTAGAGGTGTATGGGATTCACGACCCCTTGGCAGATGGGTAACATGACTTGTGGGTAAAGGGTACAACCTCTGCAGAGTGTAAAACTGGTATACTAGCCGAGCTCACGGTCATGAGCAGCTCAGGACTCTCTGATGTTTAAATTATGGAACTTAAATTAAATTTTGTCATTTGCATATGCATTGTTTGCTTTAATTTGTTCTATTACTTTACTTATGGTTTGGTATTTACTTATACTTAGTAACTGCTATAAAAGTTTGACCAACTACTTAAAAGCAATGCTCAGCTTTAACCCTGTCATTGATTAGCCTTACACATCATGAACTCACACCTTTGTGAGCTTGGTTCCCCACAACTTTGAGTTGACCACCTGAGCTATGA